>OZ038484.1:36524287-36554287 GCA_964036315.1 Acanthosepion esculentum
AATGCTGACAAAGATAACCTGGCCGTTGATCTCGAAAAGGACCTCCAATCAATTTTTCACTGGGGCAGGAAATGGCTTGTATATTATATGAATGGCTCCAAAACGAAAATGCTCTCATTTAACCACGACAGAGAAACCTG
The DNA here is from genome assembly GCA_964036315.1 of Acanthosepion esculentum. Classification (NCBI taxonomy): domain Eukaryota; kingdom Metazoa; phylum Mollusca; class Cephalopoda; order Sepiida; family Sepiidae; genus Acanthosepion; species Acanthosepion esculentum. The sequence continues at coordinate 36,524,428 of OZ038484.1, forward strand.
CCCCCTATCAGCATGGTTGATGCTCGACTACGCTCATAAACATTGGCAAATTTACGATTTATCCATGCATTGAATACTGATGCCATATCTGGTCTAGTGCCCCTTGCTGTTTATCTCGAGGTACTCGACAAAATCCAAAGAACGATCTGTAATGTGATCGGTCCTGACTTGACATCTCGACTCCAGTCACTTTCTCACCGACGTGATGTGGCTTCCTCTGTCTTTTCTACAAATATTTTCATGGCAACTGCTCTGACAAGCTATTTTACCTGGTGCCCGACTGCTACTAGATTGGCATTTAGGTCCACCCTTTTACTGCTGAAACAGTTAAATGTAACCGCCACTTCTACTCCAACAGTTTCTTTTCTCGCACTTCCCGACAGTGAAACTCCCTTCCCCTTACTTGCTTCCCTGATAACGATAATCTTCAAAAATTTAAATGCAACGTCAATCGTCATTTTCTCATGCCTTCATCCCCGTTCTTGGTTTTATCCTTTCCTCAATCCCCTATACCCAGTCTTTTCTCTTATTTTAACTCTTTGTAACTCCCTGCGTACTAGTAGCACTCCCGCCTTGCTTGGGGTTAAATACTTAAAAATATACTGACATATAGTATTAGCGAACTGAGTTCAAATTCAGTCTAGTTTATTACGTTCAAATTTGCACAAAACTCCTTGGCAAAATATAAATGCATGTCTTTTAGCCCCTCATCACCACCACCAAAAAAAAACAAAAAAACAAAAACAAAAAAAAAACAAGGAAGCCCAGTCAGCAGCCTTGAGGTTGCATCCAGTCTAGAAAATGTCTTAACTAAAATCATCCTGAAGACGGATCGGCGCCGTCAGACTATCTTAACCTAGACACACCAGTACTGCCATAGCTGTAATGCATATAGTGCTGGTCGGACCCTAATGGGCGACGATACTCATGATGTATATTGATGTAGTTGAATAATAATTATCTAGATAAACAAATGCCTACATATAAACATTACCGACAACTGTACTTTATACTTTTCTACTTAAATTCCCGCATCACAAATTTAGGAAATCGAAAAATTTAAATTAATTCTAAATCCAAAGAGGTAATTGATTTTATCCGAAATCTCTCATAGGAAAAATCCTCATCAACAATAAAATGTTTAACAATTAAAATGCTGCTGCATAAGTTGAACTATTTTTGCAATGAAATTATTTAGAATAACAAAGAACACTATAAATTCTTTGATATCTATCAATCTTTTCTATTAAAAAGAGAGAACCAAACAAAAAAGAAAAATCAGTTCGCACAGATTGGAGATAAAGACAAAGCAATTGCTTTTACGCCGTTGAAATATGTTAGTAATTATAAATACTTGTTAGCTCTTCGACTGGAAGACGTTCTACACTGGCCTCTCCACGACATGAATTAGCGAAAGGGGAAGGGGGTTGGGCGGGCAGAGAAAACCAGATGTTCTTTGCGAACTCGACTTTCACCACGTACTTAGCATAACAGACGTTGCCAGGGCGTGCACTGTTAGGAAGAGGAAGGGGGAGAAGTGGAGAAAAAAAAACTCGACTGCATAGACTGGAATTTGTTTTTAAAAGGAAAGACAATGGAAAAGTGAGGAAAATAATACAACAATGGCCACAAAAAGAGGTGAACAAGCCATTTGAAGTTTCCGCCTCTTCCCCTGAACACAACACATACCTAAGGCAAGTGAATTGTTTAAAAAGGAAAATGCACAACTGTTGACTTAGAGTAAGATATTTTTATAGGCTACACGGTTCTGTAGTTGGTATTAAAATCACATACGACCCAAAGTGTACGGATATTTTTTAAGTTCGGTTTCATACGACTTAAAATTAAAATATTAGAAAATCCGACTTGGCTCGAACTCGCACAGTTTATATAATATAGGGTTATTTATTAAGCGAAGATTACCTTTGGTAAAAGGTCTCTATTATGGAGCCTACAGTGAGAATAGAACTCGTGACACAATGAGGAAATTCAACGGCTATCACGTAGAAAATAACTCATTTTTTACGCCTAAGAAATCCGTCGATTTTTATGCCAATTTTCACTCAATGCAAAGCACAAGAGCCACTCAAAGATAGAGGATTACTGTGTGGTTTTGTATAAGCGTAAAAAAAGGTAAGAAGTGAAGTGCATAGGTCTATGCAAGAAAGATAACTCTAGACTTGGAGAAGTATTGAAGGATAACGCCTTTTAAGGCAAGAAGTCTTTGTAAATAAATTGTTCGTTATTAATAAATGAAGCATTAATAGGAAATAAATAAACAGTTCAAATACTTATCCCCTGACCGATAGCACGACTTGGAGTTTCATGTATACCGAGCTAGCATCCATTCCGATAACGATGTTAAATTTTATTTTGGTTCCACTAAAAATCAATGGAAATTTCGTTTCTACCATCATCGAATGATTTTAGGCAATATAAAATACAAAAAAAAGGACAACTCTCTCTAAATATTGATGGCAATTAAAGAATAGTGCTTATACACCTTTTGTCACCTGGGATATTGTAGCACGATCCAAATCTTAAAACAGTAAAGGAAATAGATGTAATTTATGTCTTCTTGAAAAATTAGTTATCTTAAAACCCTAGCTTATTAAACAAGAGAAATTAATTGATGGTTACATGTAGGCATAAAAATAAATCTCTGCTCAAATATGTTGATCCAGATGAATTTTTAATGTAAATTATGGTTTGTTTTCTTTAGGCTAAATATTAAAAAAATAATATTCACAACACTAAAAAATGTTTGACATATATATGCAAACCTCGTTTATTTTAAATACCGAATATATATTTTAAAATTAAAAAAACAAACTGTAATCCCAGTATAATATATAACTGCATTAACATTGCGATAACCGGATATTTTTATTAAAATTTAAGTTACGTAATGGTCAGTTCATACTCAGTACTTGAAGATTGCGTTGTCCATGGAACTCCCAGTCGTGCTACCGGTGAGGGAAAAATATCAAATAATCAGTCAGTTATGTGCCATGCGTGATACACGCGTAGGCGATCATGTAACTTTTGACACATGACTGACGAGGCAGATTTTTCCCGTAGTAGGTTGTCATTTCTTTCTGCAGTAGACCAGTTGCCATTCAAGGTTATAGAACCCGGTCTGTCCTGCTATTTACCCATAGCTGGGGGAGAACAATAGGATTCATACCTTTCCCAAGAGTATTAGCACGTAAGTGAATGTAATGAATTCGACTGGAATTCGAACTCGGCTCTCCGATTCCTCAATCCTAGCCGCCATCCATAAATTTTTAATATATTAAAAATATTAATTAATCATAAAGTAATTGAAGAAGGTTTTATTGGCGTACCTGATGTGCAACAATTAACTGACACTTAATATGAAACGATAATTCAAAAGAAATCTAATTGCAGAGAGAATTGACGTATTTCTAATTTTACTAATATTTTTAATACTGTAAAGGACAACAAATTTCATGACTATTTGTTTTGTTCTTTTCTAAGTCTAAGAAGCAATTTTGTGAAGAGTTATTTTCATTTAAACTGTGCGATTATCAGCATCGTCTCTGCCAGATGATTTCCCTTTTAGGTGGCGTGGCAAGAACCTGTATAAAAGGAAATGACAAAAACTCTTTCCATTTATTACTTTCTAAAACACAGAATGTGGTAGGTACATGATTTATCCCGTTTCTCCACTCAGGGAAAACGCTCTCCTGGTGAGACAACATCTTAATTTCAAACAAATCTCGTGGAGCGCACGCACTACAACTAATCACATAAATTTACTTTTTTCTTTTTTTTTTTTTGTTACGCCCATCGGTATACACACATAAATTTAATTTTATTTTCTGAACAATGCTGTTCCATATATAAATATATAAAGAAATTCTATGTTTTTTCTTTTTATGTGCCATGTCCTTTCAGGACGTAGGCGATCATGGATTTTCACATCCCTCTATCCTCTTCAGTTCCTTCCCTCTGCTTCCTTCTCCAGAACACATTCTGTCATCCACTTGCTTAAGCCCGCTAGATATGTCATGCGTCGTTTTCCCGTGTTTCTCTTTCCCTCGATTCGAATTGTGAGTATCAGATTCTCCAGGCCCTCCTTCCTCATTATGTGTCCCAGAAACTTCAGCTGCCTCTTCCTGATGTTATGTATAAGCCTCCTCCTTGTTTGCGACCTCTCTAAGACCTCATCGTTGCTCACACGCTCGGTCCATGACATCCTTAGCATCCTTCTGTAGAACCACATCTCCTTCGCCTCGAGTCTCTTCTTCATCTTTGAAGAAATCGTTCAACATTCGCTGCCGTAAAGAAGAAAAGATGTCACGTGACAGCTCAGTATTCTTTTCTTTGTTACCAAAGAAATCCTCCTGTCTATCAGAGTTAAATGGAAGTAGGAATATGGTTGTAAGTGAAAAGGACTGTAACGAATCTACAAATCAACCATTCGCCCTTGCATGGAGTATTGCTGCCATATATGGCCTGGAGCCCTTCTGTTTGTCTCAAGGTCCTTGATAAAATCCAAAGATGGATATACAATGTAACTGTCCCTGATCTGGCATCTCGTCTGCAGTCGCTCTCTCACAAACGTACCGCTGCCCCCCCTCTGTCTTTTTTACAAATACTTTCACGGTAACTGCTCCGATGAGCTGCTTTCGCTGGTTCCCAGACTTCATAAATTTAAGCGTTCAACTAGGCTGGCATCTCGCTCTCACCCTTTCACTGTCGAAACTGTTAAATGTAGCCGTCTCTTCTACTCCATTAGCTTCATGTCTTGCAATTCTCCCTCCCCATTTCTTGTTTTCCTAATAGCTATAATCTCCAACTATTCAAATGTAATGTCAATCGACGTCTCCAGATGCCCTGATCTGTCCCCTAAGCTTCTCTTCATCCTTTCCTCTATCACTCCTCTTTGCTCTCGCTCCAACTCTTTGTAACCACTTGCGTGCTAGTGGCTTCCCGCGTTGCTTTGGGAGGAATGCTTAAAAAAAAAAAATAACGGCTACCTACAAACAATATGTATTCACAGCATATGGTACCAGTTAAACATCTGAGTAATGAAATCTTGCTCAATCCATGAATTTGCTATATTTTTCATTACACAGTAAATGAAATCACAGATTAATAGTTCTGACCAAGCATGTGCCACAAATTAAATTTCACGATAAGGATTTTTTAGCTATTTTTTTCGTTATATCATTCATTCAATCACTTATTTCTTGTGCTTTTGTTTACGCATATTTCATGCCTTTTTCGGATGATGAAAAGATGCTTGGAACTGTGAAGGAATTTTCTAATTTCTTCAGTTTCACCTTTAAAAGACAATCCGTATTGAATATCATTGCAGAAATTGTGGGTTCCTAAGTGTAACTTAGATTCAATACAAGATCCAGTGAGGAGCGAACTCACTACTCAGTCATAATTAATCTACAGAGAAAAGCTTGCTAACCATTGCATCACGTCGAAGTACTTAATGATTTTCTAAGGGTAGCTTAGATATGGCACAAGGTAAAATATATTGGGCACCACCACCCAGTCGTAACTGAGATTGTCTCGTTAGATCAATTACGACTGAGTAGCACTGTGAGTGCTGGACAACCCCCCCCCATAGATGCAGTAGAGTATTGAAGAAACAGAAATGTGGCTCTACAGAAGGATGATGAGGATACCATGGACCGAACATATCAGCAACGACGAAGATTTAGAGAAAATGGAAACAAAAAGGAACTTAACATTAGGAAGGACAGCTGACATTTCTAAGGTACATAATGAGGAAGGATGGCTTGGAAAATTTGATACTCATAGGACAAATTGAAGGCAATAGAGACAGAGAAAATTCCACATAACATACTTGATGGGCTTGAGTAAATGGATGACGAAACAGGGTTTAGGAGAAATAACAGGAATACAAAGTTTATTAAGAGCTACAAGAGACGGGAAGTTGTGGAGAGCAATGATCGCCTACGTCCCGAAGGGATACGGCACATAAAGAAGAAGTAAGTTTGATCTGCACTGGATGTCCCATACTTTCGGTCTTGTGCCACATTTAAGCTACGTTTAGAAAATCACCATTGCAGCACATCGAGGTTCCGAAGATAATTGAAAGAGTGTGTCCAACTTTGAAGATTTAAGGAGCAACAGGTAAGATATAACTCCTTCTTAATTTAAATAACTGTACGTATATTTGAAGATTAACTTCTTTTTTTCTGAAGACATTAGGTTTATAAGTCCCAGAAATTCATACACTGATGTGTTCAAGGACACATGGCACAGTTAGTTAGATCCAGTGAGAGGACCAAAGAGTTAGAGTTCAATACCTGATTAAGCCAGTGGAGAACTTAGAGAGGGGAATTAACTGACATCCATTAGACATGGCACATGGAGCTAAATAAAGGGTTCAGTTCGACAATCCGGAGCGTACAACGGCCGAAACGTTGTGATAAATAAGGCAACAAAGATGAGGACGATAGTCCGACCAATGTAAATAGTGTACATAATATCTCATCTCAGATATTAACTTTAGAATTTAAAAATTAGCTGACAGTTGACAGAATATAGCAATTAAAAATAGCTTATTATACACATCAGCGCACACCCCATACCTATTTCAAAGGTGATTGTAAAATAAATATTATTTATTTTGTGAATTCCGAATATAAAATATGTTGTGATCAGTATGTCTATATTCTCGTGAGTTGCTAAGTCTGCAGCCCTCGGAGAGGACTGGACTCACTACTCAGTCGTAATTGGCCCTGCGAGACAAGCTAGCTAACCATTATGCCAATTTCCCAGGATATTTGATTCTATTTAATATTGATTACTTATTTTTTATTGCAGTTGTGTAGAGATACTGGCTGTATTCAAGCCATCCAGGAATCAATTTTGAATCCATTAGAAGGAATATGTAATGACAAATCCACCTACATAGTTACCATCACAAACGCGAATGGACTGTTCCATGGTTGTGTGTGATAATGTTCTATCACACCCAAGAGGACTTACAATCAAACCCAAATGGGAAGCATAGAACTTTCCCAAACCTACAACGATGTCCAGAGAAACAGAAACAATTCCGGAGAATAGTCCACAGCAGTGAATTTTTTTAAAGCATTTCACCCCAAGCAAGTCAGAATGTCACTAGCACGCAAGGGGTTACAGAGTGTGGCAGCGGGAGTAAAAAGACGGGATAGAGGAAAGGATGAAAAGAAGGATATAGAATAGATCAAGGCATTTGGAGATGTCGATTGACATTATATTTGAAGAGTTGGAGATTATAGCTATCAGGGAAGCAAGTAATAGGAAGGGAATTCCACAGCTGGGAGGTGCGAGACATGGAGCTATTGGAGTAGAAGAGACGGCTACATTTAACAGTTTCTACAGTGAAAGGGAGGGATCGAGATGCCAGCCTAGTTGCACGTTTAAATTCATGCACTCTGCGAACAAGCGAAAGCAACTCGTCGGAGCAGTTATCGTGAAAGTATTTGTAGAAAAGACAGAATGAGGCGACAACATGTCTGTGAGAGCGACTTTAGAGGTAACGCCAGATCAGGGCCAATTACATTGCATATCAGTATCTGAATTTTGTCGATGACCTTAAGACGAACAGCGGGGGTACCAGACGATAGACAAGTAAGATCTGTTTAATTGTTGAACCACATTATCGAGGAGCTTTACAGTTAGACAAGAGTTCGTTCACCTTGCCCAGTCATCCCGATTTGAACTAGCATACCCAGTGATGCTAATCCTGCTTCCTAACTCATTCTCTCTATGCTGAACTTGACATTTAGAAGGAAACCTACTTGGCAAGGGGAACCATTTTTTTAATAATGGCAGCATCAACAATCAAAATAACAGATATGCTTTTCTTCTCTAGTAAACGGGAAAATGCTCAAGATAAATTGTGCTTTATCAGTTACATGTGCTTGTAAACGACGACTCAAGTTTGATATGTGCAGCGCAATGGACCAGCTACTTGTACTACTCCACGTGTATTAAACAATGGATGGTAAATGAGTAGACATTTATCGTAAAAAGCACTCCCATAGTTTAATCCACTTGAACATTCTCAACTCTAATTGATTCCAATCGCTTTACTCTAAAGTAAGTGTACGGACTTTCTATTTTTTCACTCAACTTTTGAAAAGTTTCTATAGCCTATTTCCAAACAGTATTTGAATTTTTAAAAAAAAAAGTTATTTTTCTTTGCAAGAAAGGGAAAACCCAAAAGCTTTCTAAAGAACAAAGGAATAAAAAGGGGAAAAATACCAAAAATTAGTCTTTTTCGTTTTTGTTTGAAATACCTTGGAGTGTGGATCAGTTATAACAGACTCAGCTTAGGACATAACGAAATTGAACATAGAATACTCTGCGCTAGATATAGTTTTGCTCAACATTGTAAATTGTTACAAAACCGAAATATTAACCTGAAAACTCGAGTTATGTTCTTAAATAGCCTCACCAGATTGAGACTTTCATATACATGTCATGCCTGGCACCAAACTCGTTCATAAAATATAATCTGTCAGCTGCATACAACGAGTTTATTCACAGCGATACTTTTAGTATGAAAGCAATATTAAACTTCAGTTGAAGCTATCTCGGCAGGTTGCTACAAGGTCCAAACATCAACCAGAAAACACGAGTCATATATTTAAATAGCCTCGTCAGATCGAGTCTTTCATATGCATGTCATGCCTGGCACCAAACTCGTTCAGAAAATCTAAACTGCTAGCTGTATACAACCGTTTTTACATATCAACAGTTCAAAATAGCTTTTGAGCGAGTGAAACTTATGGTTCTTGGTGACTGTAAGTCTTCGAATCTCGTTAAGCTTTTTATTATATTTTTCTTGCATGCGTACAAGAGATTTTCTTTTACGTAATATATAAGAAATTTCCAAATAATCTTTATATCCGAGTGCTTTCGGCTAATCTATTTGCCGTTATCAATGGGTTTTTTTCTGACTTGATGTGTACTTTTTTTATTTTTTAGCAATAGAAATGTTTTAATTCCCGAAAACACACACTTACACGCGCGCGCACACACACACGCACGCACGCATGCATATATATATATATATATATATATATATATATATATATATATATATATATATATATATATTTGGTGTAGTGGGGCAGCAGATCATTATTTAAACCTATATTATTAAATATAACAGACAATGAATGTCTATTATGTCTGTTAATTTCTGGTGAAAATAAAAACAAAAATTGTACAACATTTGGATTTTTTTTATTAAGTTTTATTTAAAACAATTGACCTCATAGTGTCTAATAACCCTACAAACACACAACTAAATCCTCTACAAAAACCAATGAAGTGTATCAGTTTACATGCCCGTTCAGAGATTGTATCTCTGATGCTAATATTAAACTCGCTGCTTATATTGGTTTTACTGCAACCATGCTCTACCGTAGACTTACCTGTTACCTTTCTGATCTTAGTTCTATTAAACAACATTTCTTAGAAAAACATAGACATGTACATAATATTAGACAGATATTAGTTGATAACACAATAATACTCACATATACACATAGTAAAAAGAATCTTAAGATATTGGAGGCAATCTACATCAAAACGAAGCAATCCACACTCAACAAAATTACCTTACAAACTAGTCACAACACATTACATTGCATTTATACATTGGTTCTGTTGTAATACTTCGGTCTATCGCGTGGTATGACGTCACAGACCTGCATTTTGAACTTAAGATCTGCGTCTGCTATTCCGCGACCGTTATCGTAGCATAGCAATTTTCTATGTCAAAATAACAAAATATCATCTTTGGCGGTGGATATCTTTGTTTCATATCTGTATAACCACTCTGTGGGTGGCTCATGGAAGCCGAAAGCTTAGGACCAACTTAATAAAAATATATCCAAATGTTGAACATTTTTTTGTTTTTATTTTCACCAGAAATTAAAGCAAACCTTCGAACATTAGAACGGCTCATGATCAGACACAATAGACATTCATTGTCTGTTATATTTAATAATATATGTTTAAATATATATATATCCCCAACTATGGACTGCGTTCTATAGCCTTAGATGGCAACTGGTGTAGAAGGACAACTCTGAATTCAAAACCTGCGGAGGGTCGTTTAGGGATTTTGTGGCACGTAGTGCATCAGGGCTCTGTATTCGGCTCTACAAAAAGTGTGGTTAGTTCTGCACAAATCCTTCACCACTATAATCAAATCATATGTACAGGTGTCAAGCCGCTCAGTTCCTAGGAACTGAGCGGCTTGACACTCATACGTCGAAAAAACACGGGAGAGTCCAGCATATATATATATATATATATATATATGTGTGTGTGTGTGTGTGTGTGTGTGTGTGTGTGTGTGTATATATATATATATATTTGTGTATATATATATATATATATATATATATATATATATATATATATATATATATATATATATGCTGGAGTCTCTCAGTACGAACAGGATTGTCGAACTTGTTAAATATCATGCACACAAACAGGTATTTATGGGGAAAAGTGCTCAATATCAGAAACAGAACATATGTAACTATAAAAGTGGACAATGAGGGCCACACTAAGCGGCGACAGTCTATTTCATGCTTGAACGCAATCTTCAGGCCATGTGTATTGTGTTTTGTCTCGACTGTTTATATATGCTGTTCAATGGTGCATTATGGGTCGAAAGGTATATTTTTTTATCCTAAGGTTACTGGTAATCTCAAAATACAAAGACGAATACAAATTTTTAATACGTAGCTTAAACATCGAAAACACCAAAACACCATGAAAAATATAAATATATGCACTATATACAACGCAGATAATGTAACATACATGAGAAAAAAAGCAAATAGTTTAAACTAAGCAAATAAGATAACCAAACCAAAAGAAATATAAATAAAATAAACAAAAAAATCTAAATAAAATCCATGCATTGAATACTGCTGCCATATCTGTTCTGGTGCACCTGCTATTCATCTCAAGGTTCTTGATAAAACCCAAAGAAAGATCTGCAATGTAATCGACCCTGACTTGGCATCTCGACTTCAGTTACTTTCTCACAGACATGATGTGGCCTCTCTCTGTCTTTTCTACAAATATTTTCATGTCAACTGCACTGACGAGCTTTTTTACCTGATGCCCCAACTACATGAATTTAAGTGTGCTACTAGATTTGCATCTAGGTCCCACTCGTTTACGGTTGAAATAGCTAAATGCAACCGCTACTTCTACTCCAACAGTTTATTTTCTCGCCCTTTCCGACAGTGAAACTCCCTTCCGTTTACTTGCTTCCCTGATAACTAAAATCTTCAAAAATTTAAATGCGACATCAATCGCCATCTTTTATCTTCTTGAATCCCGTTCGTCTTTTGTCCTTTACTCAATCCTCCCTATACTTAGTCTTTTCCCTCACTTTCACTCCCTGTAATCCCATATGTACTAGTGACACTCCTGCCTTACTTGGAGGTGAAATGATTTTTTTAAAAATAGGTAAATAATAAGCAAATTAACAAACTACGAAGGCACAGATAAACACAAGTAAACGTTACAATAATAATAATAGTAATAATAATAATAATTAATAACAAATAATGAAGTAATCAATAATAAATAATAATCATAATAATAATAAATTTAATCACTAACACTATGAAGTAGCTATTGGGTTGGTGCATAATTATCAGGCGTTTTAGTAGGCGAGTTATTTGTTAATAAAATTGATGTTTTGTTTACTTTTTTTTAAATAAAAATGTTATTTTATTTTCAGGTTATAAAAATGCTTGTCGATGATCATATGCTCCGGAATAATCATTTAAAAATGTTATTGTTGAATTGTTACGTTTCTTTTTTCATAAATATTGTTTAAAAAACGCCTGATAATTATGCACCAACCCAATACAAATAGCCACATTCGGATTCACAATTATTTCTTCCCAGTAGCCTGTACAGAGAGCCCTAGAAAGAAGTACTGACAGATGACAGTGTGCTTGTGTCTTGAAACTGATGCTCGCCATGAAGTATTGATTCCTATCTCCATACTGTCTACATCTACAAACGCTCTTTCTGATATTGAGTACTCTTCTCCCATAAATATCGCACATGTGTACTTGTTTTTGTTCGAAGGACGATCTGAAAGTAATGTCATCTATTTACTTTCACGGAAGCTGCAACCGATGTAGGGAGGAAAATAAATAGGATTTGGATAAAGCGGGTTTTCAACTAAAAAGCATACTATTTTTCTACCCCATCACTACCATAAGCTATGCAATTTTCTCCCGCAATGAATAAAAGCCGGCATGCCAGTAAAGACATCATCGTTATTAAGAAAATGTTTTTCAGCTCGAACAGATGAAAGACACAAGGCGCCAAATCCGAGCAATACGGTGTGCGCAGGCGTTCAGAAAGCGTCCATAAATGTCACCAGGTACAATTTCTTTCTTCATGGAAAAATTCAGTGATACACGTCTACTCCCAACGCCTTTTCATATTATTTTGGCAGACTGCCGCTGAGCTACAATATGTAACGAGGTAAAGAAAAAAAAAACAACTAAAAAACATAGTGTTCACACACATATCTACCTACGTACCGAATCGACCGCAGTCGGACATCCATGGCCAGTCTTTTTGACACATTACGGTTTTCTATTATAGTTTGCAATTACTCATTAAATAAAAAGGTATCTTCAACCACTTGGTCAATGCAAGTACACGCTGGCCTTCCACAAGATCCTTTCTCTTGCGTAGGTTCCCAGAATAAAATTTTCTGAAAGATTTAATTCTTGCTTCTTTCGCAATGTTCACTACTCTTCTCTCAGCTATTGTTACCAACTTTGGCAAATCACCATAGAATAGTCATTTTCCAAGCGTAGCTCAAATGTGGCACAAGGCCGAAGGTATGGGGCACCCAGTGAGGATCGAACTCGCTACTTAGTCGTAATTGTTCTAGCAAGACAAGCTTGCTAACCATTACACCACCTCGAGGTGCCCGAAGTCATCATAGAATATGTCGTTAGTCATAGGGTACGTTTAACTACTTTTCGTGTCTTGGTATAAGTCCTGTCAAATTTCTTGTTCAGTGTCTTCGTTAGAATCCATGCACTAGAGCTATATAGAAGTACTGTTTCCACGGTTCTGAAGTATTCAACTTTGATTTCACTTTTGGGAGACTTGATTCCCATACTGTTTCCATTCTTTTCAAGTAATATTCATTCTGACACTTATGTCTTTGCAACATGAGTTAATCCAGGAGGCACGATACAGAAAGTCACAACAGTGACTAGGCCGGCTCCTACTTATTCCATCTAAATACAACATCCACACACACATATCTCTCTCTCTCTCTCTCTCTCTCTATATATATATATATATATATATATTTATATATATATATATATGTATATATATATATATATTAAATTAATTTTTCACCATTGAAATTGAAGTCTGAAGATCCAGAGTAAAATAAAATCACTGGTGAAATAAATTATAACAATGGAACCTTAAAGTGGTCTGTTTTTTCTTTAAATTATATATATATATATATATATATATATATATATAATTAAACCTAAGGAGCCAGACAAACCTACCAATGTTTCACTTACGCGGATCGTCAGAGAATACTGGCTCATTGAGCGTATTGAGCACTTTACTTAGTTTATTTTACTTACTCGTATCGGGGTTTGTTTTTTTCTTTGGACTCTGAACTTGGATGCTAAACGATTGTTTTCGCCTGGCGTACATTTTCTCTGTTCTTTCTTTTTTTGTACCTTTTTTCCCTTGGGTATTGGTTTGTTTATTTACAAACCAAGTCACCAAAGGTTTTCCGGACGAGTATAATTTCTTATATTTATAAGATTATTACTATTATATATATATATATATATATATATATATATATATATATATATATATATATATATTATAAAATAGAGTCGATAAGTTGGTCAATAAAACAAAGTCAGACGAAAGGGTACCGATTAAATCAGTACGAAAAACATTTATTAATATTAACCAGGTGACAAAAATGAAGCACGCAGCTTGAGGTTCCAAATTCGGAATTTTCGAACACGCCTGTGTTCTTCATCAGCGGATGCGAGAAATAAACAGAGGGACGGTGGAGACTATCCAACATTAATTTTTGAGGTGGGTAGATTCCGCTTGTAAGTTAGAAAAAAATCCGTCCCCTGTTTGATTTCTCGCTGTCCGAAACTTTATGGGAAAAGAACCTTAGATTTAAAAATTGTGATTGGTGGCGGGTGGAAGGGAAGTGAGTCGTTGAACATAGAGGAAAAAGGATTTTGTGTTCAGGGGTGGGGACTGTATTAGTGTTGAAAGATTTTGTGAGTTAGGATACAGTGTAGGATATATATATATATATATATATATATATATATATATATATATATATAGGTAAGTTTCCGAATTCTATTAGCCTTAATCCGAACAACACGCCTGCAAAAAATCTTGCGTGAAGCTCGGAAAATCTAAACGACTCACATACACAAAAAGAGAAAACATATAATCTCTGTATATCGGACTAAAGGTGATTAATTGTATTACATAATTTTCCCTATATGAGAGTGTTGTGCGGCAGACCCTTTTACACGAGATGGACTCGTCCAAAGTATACTTATACTGACAGAGAGAACACCTGCGGGTTGAGATACGTTGAGTCAGGGTGAGAGATACGGAGACAGTACACAGGGTGTTCACAGAGAGTTATACGAGAGTCCAGCGAGAGAGATAATTACGGCTTCACTTACAGAGACTTGTACATATACTTTCTACTAACCCGCATTCCTGGACTACTAATCTTCACTTCAAGTCTGCATTCTTACGTTTAATACACTTATTTTTTTTTATCTCAATTACTGGCGTTTGTGTATTTAGTTGTGCAGGATTCCATTCCCGGAATCCACAACAGAGAGAATATGATATATAAATTTCTGTTTAACAAAAGAATTCGTCCCTGCCTTAAATATTGCTACCTGATATGGTCACTTGTTCCTGCTGTATATCAAGGGTTCTTGATTAAATCCAAAAAAAATAGCAATATTATTGGTCTTGACCTGGCATCTCGGCTTCAGTTACTTTCTCACCGCCGTGATGTAGCTTTCTAGTGCATTTATCACGAATCTCTAAATATACAACAGGAGCACCGGGGCATATGTGGCAGCAATATCCAAAGTATGGACGAGTGCTCGACTTATAAAAATGTAAGATAGATTCAGGAAAGAAAAATTGTCTGTCACGAAATAGTGAATCATCTTTCTTAGCAGCAGACCTAATTTCTCGAATGAATGATACTGTAGAATTTTAATTCTACATCATTTCAAATAGCTGAAAATAACTTGTTCTATTTTGTGCAAAAAGTGGATCACAGAGCCCTGATGTTTCTCTGACACCTGGTTGGTTAATTAATACTAATATCGTGTTTTCAACTACGTCCGAATTGTATCGACCTAGTTTCTGTTGTTTGAAGTTGATGAGTTAAGAGATGTTCAATGTTCATACGTACGTGTGTGCACGCGCGCGCGCGCGTGTGTGTGTGTCATAGCGTTTTCCCTTAAAGGGACAAACGCAGCTTTTCCACAGAACTATATGGCTGTGGGTCTGAGAAGGCTGGAAAGGGAAAAATTTGAAAATGTCATTTGGTATTTATAATGTTGGATGTCACGTGATAATTCTATAATACTTTCTTACTTTATGCTTCAAATAATATTTAGAAAATGTTAATTTAATTTTTAAAAATAGCACCCAAAATATTATAAAATATATTAAAATATTTGTCAATGATTTCTCCTCTTACGATAACTACAGCGAAGCGATTATGCTGATAAAAATTTTTATTTATTTATTTAAATTCGTTTGCTTAACTTTTCTGGAAAAAAAACAAACCTTGTGTAAGGTGATATCATTAGTAGTTTTATCTGTAGGGTTTGAGATTTTAATCTACAGCCCAGCTGACTCACGCATTTCCGCTAAATCTGGGTCCCCGGGCAAAATAATGTGCTCACCATGACACCCATCAAAACAGAGTATCAAGCGTCTCAGAACACCTGCATCAGGTCCTACCTTCTAAATAGTTTACAGGAATTTATACGGGACATTAAAAAAGAGAAGGAAAGACAGACATAATAACTATAACAGATTTCACGCATATTTCAGTTCAGTGATGAAATAATGTTAGAATTACATTAGTGGTTTTTTATGTTAAAAAGATGTGAATTGGGATGTTGATATACATATAGAAGGCCATACAAAAGACTAACTGATCATGTTGAAATCCCCCGAGACTGTTGATATGTTGGTTTGAAGAGCATAAACAAAAGACCTAAGACGGAAACGCACTTTGAATGTTACTGCGTATGTAGACGTTACTTATTGATAACTGTTAATTCTCTGGACTTCAAATGGCTCTGCAATACAAGTTCATTTCAAATTTCATAGTTCAAAAATAATTCTGTTATCACCCATCATTAATGATCACTTTCTTTTAAAAAGATAAAACGAATAGAAACACACTGTATATAAGTAAAGATGTAATATAAAACTATTCAAATGTCGTTTTTAGTTTTAAAACTGAAATAAAATTTCTTTTACTTTACTAGTTAATACTTATATCTTAACTAAAATGTGTTATATACATAAATGTGTTTGTCAAAAAGATCGTTTTATTTTTGCTATTAGATGGCATTAGGAGTGTAAATTTTTAAAAAAATCACTTTTCATTGCAATGTGCAAAGGCTTATATCAATGTGCATTTGGGGAGTACCTCGAGGTGGTGTAATGGTTAGCAAGCTTGTTTCGCTAGGACAATTACGATTGTGTAGTGAGTTCGGTCCTCACTGGGTTCCCCCTATTTTCGGCCTTGTACCACATCTAAGCTACGCTTGGAAAATCACTATCAGTGTGCGTTTTTTAAAAATCATCGAAATCAACTTATTGTTTCTATTGGTGAAAGATTGAAGAAACTAATCAACATTTTCAGTAAACACTTTTTAAAAAATTTAAAATTACATTAAAAACATGCCACTCCAAACCATGAACTTATGGAGAAACCTATCAAAAGTGGGTTTTTTCGTACTACACACATTTTGCTAAACGATTCTCCATTATCAGATGGAGCAATTGTGGTTGAGAGTAATCAAATAACAATATTACTTTATAATAATCATCACTTTCGAAGTTTTAGAAAGTCGACCTCCCCAGACTCTCCAAATAAAGTGACGAAAAATCATTTGCAAAAATCAATTAGGCAGGCCTAATTATGTTAGTCGCTTTGATATTGTTTTTTAAACAAATTTTGATGGACAATGAGAATAGACAGTTTAAACAAACGCAGAATTCATAATGGGCCAAGCGAAATGAATGACCACTAACCAAACCAAAGACCGCTCTTCGTCTAAAGACATTGATGTGTATATAATGGAACAGGAGCAAAGTTCTCTCCGCTAAGATCGTTCCAGAGAAACGGATGATTCATTTAAACGGTAAATTGAACTGAACAGTAAATAAGGAAAATGTTCGCTGAGAATTAGTTAAGAGATAAGACGTAATTTTCGACGAGGACGATGTTTCAGTAGTGACCAGGCAAAAATTGTCATACTTTTCACTCATCTACAGTATTCACCCGGTATTATACCTTCAAATTATCATTCATTCCGGTTTTTACGGAATTCAGAAAATGCTTCAGTTCCTCAGAGGGTGATCTCTGAGAAAGAAAGTCTCCTGGGAGGATATAATCCCCAATACTATTCCCCAAGAATATTTTTTTCTCTCTGAATCGAAACTTAAACTGGAAATATGTAAGTCGATAACGTTACAAAGTTTTTAATTATAGGTTATTTTAATTAATATATCAAGCGAACTTTTCACATCAATCAAAAAATGTCTATCAGGTTAAATGTGAAATTTAATCTTTTTTTTCCAGCCCCCACTAATGAAAAGCGAATTAGATAAATGGGTGTATCTCTTATATTAACAGAAGCACCTCGATCATCTTCTTCTATGTGCCGTGTGCCTTCAGGACGTTGGCGATCAAGGCTCTTCACAATTTCCTGTACTCCGTAGTTCTTAAATAATTTTGTCTTTTTCTTATGTCTCCTAAATCCTGCTCTGCCATCAAGCTCACCTGGTAATTTATGCCTTGTTTTTCTCTGTCTCATCTACCTTCAATCCGTCCTGTGTGTGTTAAATTTTCCAAGCTGTCTTTACTCATTATGTGCCCAAACAATTTCAAATCTCTCTTTCTGATGTTAAGCATAAGTATACTTTTTGTTTCTATTGACTCAAGAACTTCATCATTGCTCACCTGTTTGGTCTATCGCATTCTCAGCATCCTTCTGTAGAACCACTTTTCTGTTGCTTCAAGCATCCGCTTCTTCGTCTGCGAGGAGATTGTCCAGGATTCGCTGCCATACAGGAGAACAGATATCACCTAAGAGTTCAGTACGCTTTTCTTTGGTGCTAACGAAATTTTTTGTCTCTTAATACTCTGCTTAGGTTTTGGAATGCATTTTGCCCATTCCAATTGTTATGGTCCAATATCCTCGCACCACGGTTATGGTCCAAGGTAGAACCAAGGAAGAACAACACGAACACAAGAGTAGTAAATAACAAAGATATATTACAACAGAAATATAATACAAAAAGTTGAAGGTGTTAGTATTAACTGTCAGTCTGGTTTAGAGTGAACTAATATGTCTTGACTCGTTAGGTCTCAACTCATTCCACGATATTTAACAACCCCCCCACATGGGTCGTATGTGGCACAATGCTTGCGTGATACTATTTCATTTTTGCCCTTTTTTCTTTTTATTGTATACTTTATTAATTCTTTTCGTTGGAGAGTTCTGTTATTTGTCAAGCAAGCAAACAAACAAGCAAGCAAAGCAAATTAATAGGTAGAAAGGCATAAGAGTTTACAAACTATGAGTTGGTGTTTGCGCATAAAAGCATGGTTGGACAAGTGAAAGCACTGGGTCTGTCTACTAGATAAGGAAGATATGGACTGAGTCATGTCAAAACGTAAACCATCCCATTTTATTGGCTAAGAAAAATATCCCAGCATACATTTCGTGGACCTTTGCCTATAAAAGGTGACAGGGGAAAGTTTTGCAGTCATTCAACTTTCCTTGTGAAATCAACAAATACCCACCGTAAAATCCGTTATTAATTATAGGTTTATAAAAATAAATTATTATAAGAAATTATTATTATTATTATTATTATTATTATTATTATATTAAAGAAATAATATTTATATTATTCTATCTATAACATGTGGAGAATCGTAGAAAGTTTTTGGACGTCGGGGGCACCAAATTGATGTGGGTTTTATTCCCATCGTAGCAGCAGAAATTAGCCTCGTGTTCACGGAGATAAAAGCATACTTGACAGGAAATAAAACGTACAAAAATAACAGGAAAGCCTGGTAAAATGTTTGTTAATTTCATACAATTTATTTCTATTTTTTGTGTGTATTGGTGTGTTCATTTTTAGGTTGCAATTTTCATGGTACATATAATGAGAGGAACAAATCCGCTGAAATCATAACGGATGAAAACGTATCACAAAAAAACTTTCCAGTTTTTTTCTAAATAAATATACATTATAAAAGGAACTAAATCCGACAATTATGTTAATATATTTATTGCTTATACGTTTTTTTCTAGTTACAAATATTTAAGTAAATGATCAGTTTAAAATAAACAGTATTAACAACATTTACCAGACTGAATGTCCGTGGACGCATATTTTCTATGACAATTTCTCGGACATTCAGGCCGGTAAATATTGTTAATACTGTTTATTATAAACAGAGCATTTACTTAAATATTTGTACCTATAAAAATAACGTATTAGCAATATATATATATATATATATATATATATATATTACAATGAATCATTCATACAAAAAGTAAATTAGTAAAGTTAATGATATAAAATGGCGAAATCCCTTCGCTAACAAAATTTTAAAAATGTATTAACCTATTAATCACTCGATGAATGTTATGATCCTTGTTTTTTTTTCAAATTATAAGCTGTATAAGGCCTTTCTTAAATACGCAAGTACTTTCGACTGTACATTCAATCATCTTCAGACATGGAAATTATTTTGTTTTTGGTGGGATGTCCGTATTTCCGACAGGAATAGTTTTTTTTGCATGCTGGGAGTATTTTTATTATTTTTAATTTTTATGTAATTTATTGTATACAACGTTTTTATGTTATTGTTTGATTTTATGTTAATTATAATTTTCATCATTATTATTTTATATTTTATTGTCATTTATTTATAATAATAATAATGTCCCTACAAACCCATTAACGTCTACCCTTCGGTTCTCTTAGAACGATAGGCATTAATTGGTCAAATATTGTAATGGTCATCAAATTTTGTACATCCTTTGTTGTGATATCGAGAATTACTTGATGTCTTGTACTTGTGGTCTTATGCTAAAACTAAGCCCATCTTTGCAAATAATGAGACTCCATTGGCTATAACAGTAAAAATACGAGTTCTACAGTGAACAACAGTGAATAAAATAAGTTGACACAAAAGGTTACAATAAAAAAATCAAAGTAATAGACGAAAAAATATAATTCAATGGAAATGTTTTTTTTTATTCTAGCGTCCGTGAAAACTGAGATAGGAAATCGAACGGCAGCCATTACAGGAAGGCCGCACCTTGCGACACAATTATATTGAAAACTGAGAATAAGCAAAGAAAGATATTAAAGAAAAACTCCTTTTAAAACCGGTATTCTGTGAACGCAGTGCATTAGCACTTTGTTCGCGGTTTGCGTAAGGTCTTTTGATAACTGAGATGCCGACTTTTGTTTCAGTAATACGCAAAAGAAGAACATTCTTAGCTCTTTTACACCTTTTGGTCTAATCCTGATGTGTGTAACTAGATGATGGGTGGGAGTATTTTTAAGGTCTTCATCCTTTCCTTTCCTCTTTTTTTTCTCCGTTTTTTGCTGTTCTTGGTTATTTTATTTTTTTATATTTATTGTAATCAATTCCTGTATACAATGTAGATTCTTAAAAATGAGATGTTCTTTTAGATCATTTTTATGTGTTTTCTTTCTAAGTTTCTCTTACGTATTTGCATTGCTTGTTCCCTTCAAATTTTATTTTATTCTTGTATGGGCTTAGATTCTTTGGCCTCAAAACATAAGAAGTTTTGTGTTCGTTTAGGCACGAAAAATCCCTTGTGAAATGTTAAAGCTATAATGAAACACACACACACACACACACACACACACACACATACACACACACACACACACACATATATATATATATATATATATATATATATATATATATATATATATATATATATATATATATATATATATATATAAATATATGTAAGCAAATGTGTGGATGTAGATCCGACGGTATGATGAAAATGTGGAAAAGACAAAGCAAAATCCGAATATGTGAGTTTACTGTTTTTATTTTGTTTTTGTTTTTGTTATTCTGTCGACGTCAGACGTTTCGGTCAAATAGACCTTCTTCAGGACATGGTTAATGGAGACATATGTATATTAGATTTTAGTTAGATGAAGAGACGATATATACAGGACTGGTCAGAAACAGAAAAACTGAAATTCTAAAGTCAGAGTATTCTTTCTTGGAGTCGGATACGCTGGCGTCGCGTGGGCGGCACTACGAAAACCTGCGTACAGGGAAAAGATTGTGTCCTAAGTGGAAGGTGGGGGGGTTATTTAAAACTATAGCTTATCGGTACGTTTGTCACGCATTAATCTTGCTAGACAGCTTGCTATATGAAAGAAACCTTGTCGGGTATTTACTGTGTGTGAGGTGGCTATCATGCCAGCCTCGTAAATCTGCCTAAGGTTTTTATTGTGGATATATTTTAAAATCTTCACAGAGTATATATATATATATATTTATATATATATATATATATATATATATATATATATATATATACGATATATAAATTTTTATATATCAAGAACGGTTTGGGAGGAAAGATGTAGGCATATATAAAATAAATTCCCAAAATTGTTTCTCACAATATATTGGAGAAATGTGCAAATAAAAAAAAAACGCATCTATAAACTCAAATTTAAAAGTCTTGATAAACCAATGACATTCCTGCTTTTATATATAAACTCGTGCAACAAAAAAATCCTACATCCCCTGGATAAAGTCATTCAGAGAACGAAACGCGTCGACTAAGAATAGTTTCTTCTCTTGTTTCTTTTTATTCCCCCCACACACACATACACAAACACTTACACATATATATATATTATCATTTTTATTATATTGTTACAGCTCTGTTTTATTTATTTTTCTTCTTTTCAGGCTTCGGTTTTTGTGCTTTTCCTTTACTTGGTTTATTCCGCGACACACACACACACACACACACACACATACACACATACATATATACATATATATATATATATAGTATGACGAATTCGAAAATGTTTTTGTGTCGCGTTTCATCCGTTAGGACAATTTTAACGGATGAAACTCGTCACAATTACTTATTTTCAATTTGTCATACTATTTTCTCACTAATGTTTGCTGATATAGAAAAATTATATATCGTTATGTTATATCATATATATATATATATATATATATATATATATATATATATATATATATATATATATATATATACATATTCTGATATTCAAAGAACGAAGCAATATACATGATTTTTGTGTATTTTTAATGAAGATATTACTGCCACGGCGTTTTTCGCCGGAACTAAAAACTAAACTGAAGATTAAATGTGTTTTCTTGGCTTCAATCTATGACATTGCTATTGAGCAAAACAGTACCACTTTTCTAAAATCGTTACTGCTATTAACTTTCAAAATAAACCATAAAACTTCATTTGTTTTTTATTTGTTTTTGTTTTTTGTTTATTTTGTGTACAAAATTTTATATGCACAAAGAACGTCTCTAGGACTTGTTCCGGAAAATAAATGCAAGCGAAAACCAAAATATTTTTTCTTGTAATACCATACAATTACTGAGTTTTCAATTCAAATTATAATTTTTAAAAGAAACACGAAAGGGTAATTCTATAAAACTTTTGTTTCCTTGGACCATGACGTTGGCACTTATACGAGATGCTTATATTTAATTTTTTCTCCACACCATTTTTTTTTAATTTTCTGGCTCGCCCCTGTATTTAGAAAACCACATATTAAAAACACACACACATAGAGATACATATAGGCTTAAACATCCAAATACTGATATAAAACACACACGCATACATTATATAAGAGAGACAAATAGAGTTTATATAAGTGCATATGCACCTACACACGTGGGTGTTGACAAGTTTACAGTTCGACCAAGAATTCTTTTCTCCCAAAATTCTGATGTTTGGGCATTTGTTCAGAGTTTGAGAAATAGCTCATGTCAAGAATTTTACAACATGCCCTCGAATGTGTATATATATTATATATATATATATATATATATATATATATATATATATATATATATATATATATATATATATATATGAAACAACGTAAACGTTTCGTGCACAAGACGGTAACATCTAAAACAACGTAACGTAATAAACTAAGTTGCTTTAAGATCCAAAGAAACCTAGACAATACTGGAATCTTAGACGATCCCTGGAAATCGAAAAACCAACAAAAAAGAAGCAAAATGACCTACATGAAACACATATGGAGCCTGAAAAAAAAAAAAAAAAAAAAACGATATGCAAATTAAGAAAACAGCACCAGCTTACAACACCACCTCAAACCGTGTAACATTTGCCTAAAGAGGAAATAGTAATGATCACCTTTCCAAAACAATATATTGTTTCTGAACAAAGGATAAGAGATTTTACAAATACAGACACAAAATAAATACCCATTAGCCTACTTACAGCTGCATCAAACTCCAAAGACTAATCAATTATTAATCCATAAACTTAAACTGATAAACTTTCTATCAAATAAATACCCTGCTTTATGAGAGGAGAAAGTATACAAAAATAAAATAACTAAGATCAGTACAAAAAGATTAACCTCAAATAAGCTAGTTTCACTTCTAGATGAGCTATGTGCCCTGTTTTCAACAATGCTGGTAGACATTCATCCCTATCGCAATATCGCCCCATCATCCTTCTTAGTAGCATTAGGAAACTCCTTGTCTATTATCAGCAAGGATATAGTTGATTACTTTACCATAAACAATGTCATGAACGACACACAATATGGTTTTTCGCTACTCTAGGTCCACTGCTGATGCTTTAACTGTCATCATCCACAGAATCAGTGAAGCGCTCGATAGTAGCTTCATCACAAGAGCTATATATATATATATATATATATATATATATATATATATATATATATATATATATATATATATTATGAAATGGACAAAGTCCGACAATTATTTAAGACATTTATTTATGTTTATAAGTTTTTTTTATAGATACAAATGTTTAAGTAAATGTTCTGTTTATAATAAACAGTATTAACAACATTTACCGGCCTGAATGTCCGAGAAATTTTCATAGAAAATATGCGTCCTCCGACAGGAATCGAACCTGTATCCTATACGGAACCGTCATATAGCCTGACGTGCCATAACCGATTGGGCTGCGGAGGAGCGTTCGGTTAGCAAGGTCGATTTTACTGTTTTTAAACACGATTCTCCATTTCATAATGTATGACGTCATTTGTGGCATAACGGTTTGGTGCGCAAACGTACCATCTATGGTATTTGTGAAAGAGTTTACGCAATCGTCAAGTCTTTTCTCTCTGTGAGTTCAGCCGAGGTTGTCGAGAATAGCCAGTTTTCTGAGGCTCATAAGAACCAATGCAAGCGGCTTCTAAAGCTCTCTCTCCGGTCCTACTCTCCTTCTGCTATTTATTAACGATCTGCCTCAGAATATTCTCAGGTAAAGCAGATGGTACCACAGTTTATGGACACACTTCCCAAAATCAAGATAATTGGAACCTTACAGCTGATCTCTTCTCTAAGACCTCAGTTAAAACAAACAACTTTCGACACCTCAAAACCAACATTAAACCCTCAATTTTCTCCAGCCATGATGGACGGTTGCACCCTCAATAAGGCGTTGTTTTGAACGTCTGTTGGATCTAATATTTATTCCAGACCTCAAGTGGAACTCGTATATACGATCCACTGCTACAGATGCTGGAAAATTAATCGGCTTATTCTATCATTCCAGGAAGCACCTGACACCTTCTAGCATGCTTTATCTTTGCAAGAGTCAGATTAGACCCCCCACATACACACCAAAAAATAGAGTATAGTTTCCATAGATGAGTTGGAGCTGCTCAACCCTCACTTTCTCTTTGGCACAGATGCAACGTTGGAAGCCTATCGCTACTTCCATAGTAAATACTTTACTTCCACAAATTCCGACCTATGGTATGCCATGGTACTTACACGGATTCGAATCAGCGTCACTTCCTTCGTATTAAGTAAGGAGAAAGTTACACTGAGAGAGCATTTATTCAATAACTGCAACTTTGTGGAGCAAACTCCCGAGTGGATACTTCCCTAAAATTGACAAATCCAAGGTCACTCGTTATCTATCCTCCTTATTCTCATAATCTCCTCTTTCATTGATATTTGCACACATTCATTGACCAAAACCATTTTAACAATCACTCTTTAAAATGAATCACTTTGGTGCCTTTTATTGGGTGAACGTTAGTATTTAAAGATACCTATCACTGTAAAGTCCCAAAGAGAGAGAAACTGTAGAAGGAGGAGTAAATAACACATGATCATTTAATGCAGGAAACTAGCAGTCATCATGCAATGTTAATTTCTGCATTCACAGTTTAAACAAACATTCTAACCCCGATATTGAGTAAATTCAACCAATACATACATATTGCAAATCTTAAACTATATAATAGTGCACAGTGTCAGCTGGGAGTTAAAAAAAACAGTGCTCGTAAATCAACAGAGCTAAGATATCTATATTAAAAATAATTATACTGTTGTTCCTCACAGCTCGATGCTACTTCATGGACGTGACAATCATCAGGCATAACTTTATACCATATGTAGACAAGCAGTGGGGAACAATTATATAATTCCTTTTAACATATATACATTTTATATTATAGAATTGTTTTTAATATCAGTTTTAATATTTTATATTATTAGGATACACTTGGATAATATACCAACGGATTTATTACCTATATATATATATATATATATATATATATATATATATATATATATATATAAGTGAACATAGAAGTCAACACTTAGAGGCGACAGTCTGTTTCATGCTAGATGCAATCGTTAGGCCTGACGATTGCATCTAGCATGAAACAGACTGTCGCCTCTAAGTGTTGACTTCTATGTTCACTTTTATATTTACACACGCTCTATCTCTGATATTGAGCCCTTTATCCCATAAATATAGCACACTTTAAGACTATATTTCTTTCTGGTTGAATGTTAACAGCACGTCAGATCAAATTATGGTTTCCATGAGGGTAACAGGTTCGATTTCTGTCGGGGAGTGCATATTTCTTACGAAATTTCTTGAACATTCAGGCCGGTAAATATAATTAATACTGTTTAATTAAAAAAAAAACAGAGTATTTACTTAAATGAATAATATCTATAACGTATAAACAAAAAATATAATAAATAATTGTTGGACTTATTCCATTTCGTAACATATATGAAAATTCCGGACTTAAAACCTTTCTTTTCGGGCTTCATTTATGTCATATGGTTAATGATTAATATTTAATAAATTTTTTTCGTACTGATTATATTGGTACTCTTTCGTTTGGCCTTGTTTTATTAACTAACCTTTTGCATACTATAAGAAGCACACGTGAACACTTTCTTCTAATCATTCTTCTAATCATATATATATATATATATATATATATATATATATATATATGTATATATATGAGATAACAATCTATAATTTTATATCTCAACAGTATTTATAAAAAATGTCAAACTGGCTAGATTGAGAAAAATATTCTTTGAAAAAGAAATATATATTATGAAATGGACTAAATCCGACAATTATTGAAACTACCTGCGTCTCTCGTTTCGTGCGCATGTGCAGATGTGTCAACGTCAACAAAGCCCAGTCTGCTGAAATCATAACGGATGAAAACGCATCACAAAAAACATTTCATTTTTTAAAAAAATAAATATATATTATAAAATGGACTAAATCCAACAACTATTTTAATATATTTATTGCTTATACGTCATACTTATAAATGCAAATATTTAAGTAAACGGTCTGTTTATAATAAACAGTATTAACAATATTTACCAGCCTGAATATCCGAGGACATATTTTCTATGAAATTTCTCGGACATTAAGGCCGGTAAATGTTGTTAATACTGTTTATTATAAAAAGAGCATTTACTTAAATATTTGTACCTATAAATATAACGTATAAGCTATATATATATATATATATATATATATATATATATATATATATATATATATATATATATATATATATATATATTACAATGAATCATTCATACAAAAAGTAAATTAGTAAAGTTAATGATATAAAATGGCGAAATCCCTTCGCTAACAAAATTTTAAACATGCATTAACCTACTAATCACTGGATGAATGTTATGACCCTTGTTTTATAAAATTATAAGCTGTATAAGGTCTTTCTTAAATACGCAAGTACTTTCGACTCTCCATTCAGTAATCTTCAGGCATAAAAAATATTTTGTTTTTGGAAGGTGACTGAATGTACAGTCGAAAGTACTTGCGCATTTAAGAAAGACCTGATACATCTTATAATTAAAAAAATCAAGGATTCATCGAGTGATTAGTAGGTTAATGCATGTTTAAAATTTTGTTAGCGAAGGGATTTCGCAATTTTATATCATTAACTTTACTAATTTACTTTTTGTATGAATGATTCATTGTAATATAAATTGAACTGCACCATATATTTTATATATATATATATATATATATATATATATATATATATATATGTATACGTGTGTGTGTATGTGTATTCGCTAAAAATAACATTCGTAGTAATAAAAATGTTGGATTAAATTAATCTATTCATTTTTTAGGAATATATATTATTATCTGTGGCAAGTGATACCGGTTTTCCCTCCCTGTTCATTTTATTCACTTCGTCTCAATTTTGCTTCAAGAAGACTGGTTATTTACTTTTTTCGACACCTGAAGAAGTATTGTTATGAGCCTAATGTGTATGAACAAGAACTTCCTTTTCTTACTATTCACTATCGTTAAACAAAAAAGATCCTCTTGGGGTTGTGAATGGACAGATGAAGTGTGACTATGATGAAAAAAGAACTGATATGTATAAAATGCGATCGTAATCTTTTAACGATGATAGCTATGACCCATTTTCCAGCTCAATTTTATTCCTCTTTTCAGAAAATACATACATACGCACACATTTGGCAAGAGACTTGTAATACCCTCATTATCTCATCATCTGTGTGATTTATGGCTGTTGAGACAATGCCAATAGGTATGACATTATACAGAATGCAGGCGAATCTTTTTTCGTGCGGCCTCGGAAGCGCGCTTCTAACAACTGTGTTATATTTTTACGAACGCATATGCACACAAGCAATGAACACGCACATACACACAAACAAATGTATGAAAGAATGAACGAATTCCGGAAAACATATTTGCATATATTTAGGTTTTCTCAACCTGCCAAGTAACTCAAAGAATTTTTCTCGTCGGAATCTATTATGTATATCTATAAGTCTACCTATTCGTCCATGTATTGATTTTTGCTGTCGCATCTGGTCTGGAGCTTCTCTTTGGTATTTAGAGATTCTTGATAAAATCCAAAAAAGAATCTACAATGTTATCGGCCCTGAGCTGACATCTCGGCTTCGGTCATTTGCACACACCCCCCTAACCTAGCTTCCCTGAGTTTTTCTATAAATATTTTCATGGTTATTATTTTGATGAGCTTTCTTCTTTCTTCTTTTTTTTTTTAGAATTGTTATTTCATTCCCCCCCCCCACAGACACTGAATTGTAAATATGGGGACTAGTTAGTATTTTCATAGAGACAGTGAGGTATTATGGTGGTTGTAGTAAGAAAGGTACGTATGAATGTGGTGTTTTGGTGTAAGGAATATTGTTCGTACGATTGGGTCAGTGTTTGCGGCTAGCTAAGTTATAGTTAAGACAGATGATGACCGTCCTTTCCCCAATCCCCCCTACGGCCTTGTACCACATTTCTGTAATTTATACAGAATAAATATCGCTTTCTTCTTTGATGTTTTATGGTGGCTGTTGTAAGAATGGTAAGTAATGATAAGTAATGTTGTTTTTAGTGTAGGAAATACTGTGATATGTTTGGGTCAGTAATCCTAATTGTTAATTTTAAAATTCGCTAAAGGTCACCCGGATAGACAAACACCCGATGAAAGCCGGAGAGATACTAGCAGCAACAGACGAGGAAATTAGTCTGAATGTAAACAATAATAACTTCTCATCCGAGAAATTCAGACAAAATTTTTTCCAGTTTAATTGTTACACTGGATAGCGTTCAGACTCAAAAAGTTGTCAGTGGCTAAATGTGTTGAGGAAACGTTCCTTGTTCAACCGAATGGCCAGATTGATTGCTTCTGTTTTGAATCCTTACTTGGTCAGACCGGGAGTGTTGCAGTTTTCTACCGTACTTATAGTAAACAAAATTTAACGTAGTCAAAAGATCGACTTTCTGTTCCATATATTGTCATTAAATGAACAGTTCCTCCATACCAAGTGACATGGGAATCCAATAAAACT
>OZ038484.1:36556787-36581787 GCA_964036315.1 Acanthosepion esculentum
GACTTCGAAAGATCTGAGCGAGAGATCTGCTTTATTTCATAAGGGTAAGTGAACCTTGCTCCGCCTTGAAAGTCTTTCGTGTCCGAGCAGACTGGAAGCACGCCGGGATATACCCTAGTTTTCCCTATATAAATGCTATGCAGCTATCAACCCTACCGAAAGGCACATTTTCTTTATTAAAATCTCTAGTGCACCCATGCTGGTACACGTCAATTATACTGATAATACGCATTTATCTACTAAAATTAATGTTTACAGTAATAATAATAATAATAATAATAATAATAATAATATGTGTGTTTGTGTGTGTGTGTGTGTGTGTGAGAGAGAGAGAGAGAGAGAGAGAGAGAGAGAGAGAGAAAGTAAGAGAGAGTAATGATGAAAAGTCCACGACTCAATACAAATCCTCAAATAAGTTAATTTTGATAAGTGGGTCAAGCCGGCACTTTTCAGACCCCCTTCTTTTATTTCTTTTTATTGATTGTTTCGTTTTCTACGGCTTATCAGTCCTTTGCGTGTTATTTAAAGTCAGAAAATATTTGTAGATAGTAAGAAATTTTTTTTTAGCTAATAATGGTTTAGTTATGGAAATCTTACTAATTGGGGGTACGAAGTGAATTTATGCCTTTCTCAAGGGTATTTGCGCGTAAGTAAAGGTAACGAACCCGACTAGAATTAGACCTCGGCTCTCCAACTTCCATTTCCGAGCCGTTATTTATTATACAGTGTAACCTGGATATAAGAGACCCGGATATAAGACAAACCCGGATATAAGAGAGATTTTCTCTGGTCCCAAACTAGAGCCATACTTACCTAAACAAAATAGACAAAACCCGGATATAAGAGAAACCCGGATATAAGAGCCTTATTCTCCGGTCCCGACAACTCTCTTATATCCGGGTTACACTGTACCAGCCGTGCATCCAAGCTTACAACACCTGATATTCCGAAGCGATCACCTATCTAGGTATTGGCTAGGCTTGATGTTGCTTAACTTCGGTTATCGTATGAGAACCGATATTGATAGAAGTATATAACGCTACAAAACTAAAAGTGAGTGCTGAAAAGAAAATAAGTAGGACCAAGAGCATTTCATCAACTTCTCAAAGGTACTTTCACGGACTTGTCTTGGAGGCAACGTTGGCAATGTTTACTATGCCTGCCCAGATAGCAAGTGTCAGATATCTTTAGCAGAAAATACATTATATGTAATCTTTGGTAAGAAATCTTGGATAAATTATTTGCATTTGTTGTGAGCATCTACGACCAGATGGCTTGTCTATTTGAATATCAACGTCGAGAATAGCTGAAACTGTTACAAATTTCACTACTTCTAACTAACATTTATTTTCCTAAACAAAATTTATGCTCAGAAAAGTGCTTGACAATTTTATCAAGTAACACAGGCCGAACAAAAAATCAAAAAATAAAAGACGCATCATGTTTTCACCGTTCCTAAATTTATAGCTGAGACCATCGAATGCTGTATGCTAACACAACCTCAGAACTTCCGAGTAACTCACATCTGGAACTCAACGACACTTAGCTGACAAGGCACCAAATGATGGACGTTCTCACAAAAGGAAAAGAAACAGAAACCAGTGGCTGACAAGTGGAAAATCTATCAACGGCGAGTGTGATATCGTTGACGAACTTTTATCCCCATCACTGTGAAACACACACACACACACACACACGACCATTTTAATAGTTGTAATTTTTTTTCAAGATGGCCGTCATACGAGCTCAGAAATGCCAAATGACAAGGACTTCATAACAGACAGCACGTCAGTTAAAGGTAACAGAATATTTTCAGATATTTATGATACGAAAAGAGAGTGCATCGATAATTCCGTAACGTGACACATAGTTATTAGCTGAATGTTGATCTGAAATTTCAGTGTATAATGACCGAGTTATGTGATTCATCTCTAAGTGCACTGACAAGAGAGATTATGCTGAAAAATAAATACTTGTATTGAATTATTGTTATGGTCTAGGTTAGGACCAAGGAAGAACAACACGAACACAAGAGTAGAAATAACGAAGATATATTACACGGAATAATAATACAAGATGTGGAAGGTGTTAGTATGACTGTCAGTCTGGTTTGGAGTGAACTACTATCGGCTCGACTCGATTCGTCTCTCTCTCTCTTGAGAGGCGTAGTATACATAGTGTTAGGAAGAGTTCATTCTGTAGTTATAGGTAAGGACCCATAACAATTATTAGGCTACAGACTTAATGATTTCTTTACTTATATACATATACCTAAGCATACAGAAAGAAGAGGATTTACGGTCATATCACATTGAGACACTAGTTCCTGTACAATAACCGAAGTTAACCAACGTCGAACCTGATCAGTATCAAGATGGGTGACCGCTTGGGAATACTATATGCTGTAAGCTTGTATCCGCCAGTGGTGTAATAGATAATGGTTGGAAATCGGAAAAGATTAATTCAGAATCTGTTCTTTTATGTATCTGTGAAAGTATCAAAACCGTAATGTCTTCTCGAATTAATGTTTAAATGCACCAGTCAGAATTTTTTTAAGGGGTAAATTATAAAGTGTTTAGAAAACCATGGAAAAACATGAGGAGTTAAACATTCTTTCCCTACCCATAATCCTCTCTCAAAATTTCTGCAAAATCTATTCAAAGCAAAAAGCTCTTATATATTTTCTGTTTTAGAGGGAGAAAGTGCTTTAAACATTCACAGAAAGGTAGTGACATTTTTGGAAAGTCTGTACTGGATGTAAGCACAGTAAGTTGATGGTTCAGTAGAGTTAATAGTAACCCGAGAAAGAAAGGAGAAACTTTAATGACAAGCATCACAATGGCGGGTCTGCTGCTGTTGTGAATTAGGATTAATTCAAATACACTGATGATCTCATTACAACTGAATGAAGTAATAATTCGGTGAAAGCTTTCAGAGTATTCCAGCATTTTAACGCAGTGTCTTAGCTACTCAAAGGTATGTGTAAAGTGTAGAATGCTGAGTCCATAAAGGAGAAAATAAGGGTGTTACTTAAGACAGCCAGAGATGACCAACACAAAGGGACTCAGTGAGCATCAGTTTTCCATCCATGAAGTTAAAAAAAAACTCACATGAGCATATATTTCCTTTTGATATAACTAATCTCCCAAACCCACCGAGGTAGGAAAACAGATTTATTCTAACCATAAAAAACCTAAGACTCCTCTACCCCTCATCCTTAAGTGACGCCAATCTCCAAAAGACTTAAAGTTGGACTATTGTAGATCTGCTCTAAATACGGCTTCATATGTAACCTCTGTTTTCTTAAATTCCGAAATCAATAATTTAAAATATTTGATTTCTATATTTTTTCTTTCCTCTTACTTTGAATTTTCTAATTTTATTATTATTGTTATTATTATTATTATATTGCCTTTGGTTTCTGGTGCGTACCCATTTCTTTCCGGGTCCCGACGAGAGATCTAAAGTCAGAAATAGCATCATGACATTTTCCACCTAGCAGTTTTGAAGAAAAATTTATCGCACATATTTTACATAGATAAAACCCTTCGTAAGTTGTCGGTTGTAACTGTGAGTACAATTTTTGTATTTCTTTAAGACATGGGCTACCTTCAATAAATCTACTGGAATCTTTTCCAATCAATCCAGAGGCTCCAACTACAACTGGAATTGTTAATTTTTGCGATTTCGGTTCCAAGGTCCTTGTATTTTGATGGTTTTTTTGAAGATATTCAAAGATACATTGCAGTCTGCGGGGACTGCTATGTAAATAAGGAGGCACATTTTGTCTTCGCAGTCTTCAATCACGATGACAGGAGGATTAGCTTTGACTGTTCTGTCTGTGCGTAAAGCCTCATAAAATTGTTACAGATCCTATCTCCGTAACCAGGTCTGGGTGCCGTTCATACGAATTTTTTGTAGTTTCCTTTCCGTAAGTGTTGCAGATTTTCCAGTTCAGATACTGGCCCACTCTGTTCTGCCGTGTTTTATATTCAGTGGGTGCCATTACCGCTCAACTTGATACAATATGGTATCAATTGTTTCTGAATAATTATCACGGAATCTGCATTTTGGACTAACACAATTTTTCACTATATGTGCTTGGTAATTTCTAGTTAGTAAGCATCGGTTCTGTGCAGTAAGAATAAAATCTTCAGTTTCAGCTTTTAACCCTGCACTACGTAGCCACTGATGGGTAAGGGGTTAGTCTACATCAGCTTGTTTGGTACGGGCATGTATTGACCGTGAAGCGGTTTTTCTTGTCATCGTTTTCTGCATCTGGTCAGTTACATTTGCCTTTGCTTTCTTTTTTAAGTATTTTTCAGATTCCGTCAGTGTATTATACTTTACTTGTATTTTTTACCCACTTGAAACGCAATTTTTATTATTATTATTATTATTATTGTTATTATTATTATTATTATTGTTATTATTATTATTATTATTATTATTATTGTTGTTGTTGTTATTATTATTATTATTGTTGTTGTTATTATTATTATTATTGTTGTTGTTATTATTATTATTGTTATTATTATTGTTATTATTATTATTATTGTTATTATTATTATTATTATTGTTATTATTATTATTGTTATTATTATTATTATTGTTATTATTGTTATTATTATTATTATTATTGTTATTATTATTGTTATTATTATTATTATTATTATTGTTATTATTATTATTATTATTATTGTTATTATTATTTTTTTTTTATTTCCTTTGATATCTGGCGTTTACACATTTCTTTCCGGGTCCCGCCCAGGGACCTAAGGTTAGAAATGGCATCATGACACTTTCCACTGGAAAAAAAAAAAAAAAAAAAATTACATAGATAAAGCCCTTCGTAAAGTGTGGGCTGTACTTGTCAGAACAATTTTTTGTATCTCTTTGAGGCATGGACTTCCAGGGATCCCTTCAATCAGCCTACTGGAATCTTTTCCAACCAGTCCAAGGGCTCCAACTACAACAGGAATTGTTGATGTTCCCATGTGCCACATTTTTGAGATTTCGATTTCAAGGTCCTTGTATTTTGACAGTTTTTCGAATATCTTCAAAGACACATTGCAGTCTGCAGGGACTGCCATATCAATAAGGAGGCACTTATTTTGTTTGTGGTCTTTAATAACAATGTCTGGGCGGTTGGCTTTGATTGTTCTGTCAGTGTATATTGTGTAGTCCCATAGAATTGTAACAGGTCCTATCTCCGTAACCGGGTCAGGGTGGTGTTCGTACCAATTTCTTCCAGTTTCCTTCCCATAGGAGTTGCAAATTTTCCAGTGCAGATATTGGCCCACTCTGTCATGCCGGTTTTTATATTCAGTGGATGCCAATATCGTGCAACCTGATATAAGATGATCAATGGTTTCTGGATATTTGTCACAGAATCTGCATCTTGGGCTAACACAGTATTTTAGTATATGTGCTTGATAATTCCTAGTTAACAAGCATTGGTCTTGTGCAGCAATTATAAAACCCTCAGTTTCACCTTTCAACCCTGCACTACGTAGCCACTGATGGGTGCGGTTTTTGTCTACGTCTGCTTGTTTGGTACGGGCAGAGTATTGGCCATGGAGCGGTTTATTTTGCCATTGTTTCTTTATCTGGTCGGTCGCATTTGTCTTTGCATTTTTTTAAAAGTTTTTTGCAGCTTCAGCCGGTGTACAGTGATGTATTTGAATTTCTGTGCCCATTTGAAGCTCTTTTTTGAATTTTTCGGCTTCCTTTACTACAGAGTAGAGACACTTCCTACTTTCATGTTCCTTGACACATACCATCATCCAGTCTTCTGTTTTTTCCAAGTATCTTTGGAGGCCAATTGTTGTACTTTTGTAGGAGAGCAGTGAAGAAAGATGTCATGACTTGTCGATACTCTTCGCGGGTCCATTTAGTTCGTTTTCTTTTTATTAGTCGATTTGGTATTGAGTCACTTGGTCCAAGGTTGGCAATAATCCGGTTTTGGTGACCTAGTGTCTCTTCGTTCGTGGAGGAGTTTGTTCCAGTAACAGATTTTTCGTCCTCAGACTGGTTCCTCTCTGAGGGACGCGGCCCTTGTTGACCCGGGTGACGACCGATCCGGTATGAAATTTCATTCGTATTCGTTAAAATAGTTAGAGATTTGCGTTTTAACCTTGACCGCCAAGGGGATATTTTTTTTTTTTTTTTTTTTTTTTTTTTTTGCTGGATGTCGGAGTAAACAGTTCGAAATTAAATGTGTCGATATAATGCTATATATATCTTTTAAACACTATTAATAAAATAAAATAAAGAAATATAAGATTATTAGAATAATTATTGTTATAAATGTTGTTCTTATATATGTACCTCTGTGTGTGTATATATATATATTTAAATTATCATAAGTATAAAATAAAATTTTATTAATATTATTATTATTACTATGGTTGCTGTTATTATTCTTGTTGTCGCTTAAAAAAATTAACGATAAAAATAGACAAATTGACTAGAAGTAAAAACGAAACAAAATAACGTTATAACAGGAACGCATTTACAATAAAATTGAAATTACGTTACTTAGCAAATAAAAAAATTGGAAAATGTAAGGTATTAAAATTCATACTAAAGGTTATATAAGAAACTTTCAATATAGCTAATAATAATAATAGATTTAAAAAAAAAAAAGAATCGGCGGTAATGAGCTACTAGTCAAAGATAATCAAAATAAACATTAAAAAAAAAATATGCTTTCCACTAATTCCGAAAATTACGTCCACTTTCGTAAAAACAACAGCAGATAAATGTTCCGCTTAGATATAAATAAATTAAAATTATTCATACTACTATATAATTAGTTAAACAAATAAATAAATAAATAAAATACATTAAATATTCTTATAACTCGTAGCGAGGAATTTCACTAGCGAAACAACGATTGTTTTTTTTTTTTTGTTTTTTTTAAAAAGAAAAAGATAGAAAGAGAAAAAAAAAAGAAGAAAAATCATTGAATACCACGACTAAAGATAGGTAAACATATACAATAAAATTATAAATTACATATATTAAATACTTTAAATGAAACTAAAATATCATAAACTAATAAACAAGTAAATATAATGTATGATTAAAAAAAAAAAAAAAAAAAACAAAAACAATCGATACTTTCCTTAAATCGCTTTCTTAGAGCCATGAAAAACACGTCCGTTTACTCCGACATCAGCGTTTATTATTTATTATTATTATTATTATTGTTATTATTATTATTATTGTTATTATTATTATTATTATTGTTATTATTATTATTATTATTGTTATTATTATTGTTATTATTATTATTATTGTTATTATTATTATTATTATTGTTATTATTATTATTATTATTATTGTTATTATTATTATTATTGTTATTATTATTGTTATTATTATTATTATTATTGTTATTATTATTATTATTATTATTGTTATTATTATTGTTATTATTATTATTATTATTGTTATTATTATTATTGTTATTATTATTATTATTATTTCTACATGTGCAATTATAGTTGTCACAATTGAACTGAAGTCGTAATTTTTAAATTTTGATTAATTTTTAAAAAATCAGTGTCCACAGATAACTGCATTTATTGTATTTGAAAACTTACTAGTCATTTTGGTGACTGACCAATTTATTAAATATTCTCTTTTGCATACCTACCATAAAAAAAATGCCCGTAGGGAAGCCGTTTTCTTCCAGTATAGTTCTTGATTATTCTAATATCTCTCCCAAATATATCAAGGTTTCTGATTAGTTCCAAGAGATCTTTATAGCTTACTTTGTCGAACGCCTTTGTATAATCTATAAAACACAGGTACACGTCCTTCTGCATTTGTATTGCACTTTCTGATAATAATTCTGAGTATGAATATAACATTCCTTGTTTCGGAGTCTTTAAAGAACGCGCACTGTTCTTGTCCCATTACTGGCCTGATTCTGCTGCGCGCTCTATTCATCAGAATAAGGATGATGAGGTTTGTTATGTGTCTCATTAGGCTGATTGTTCGGTGGAGTTCACATTCGTTTGCACTTGGTTTCTTTAGCCTGCCTTCATTTGGTCTTTATTTCGTTATGTATTTTTCTGTATTCCGTCCCGTATCTTGGCAGAGTTTTCTGTCTCCTTTGCACCATGTCGAGAATCTCGTCAGTCATTCATTCGTTTTTCTTCTTCGTCCATTCTCCTTTGGGAAAGTATCGTTTTCTGACGTAACTAAAGCTTCTCTTTTCCATTGTGTCCATCGTATCTTCTTTGTACACTGTCCACATATTTTTTCAGATACGGGTCGCTCAGCAGTATTGCAATTTGGGTACTGCGTTAGGCTTCTTCAGTTTCCGTAGTTTCACTCTTAGCTTACATATAACAGAACGATGATCGCTTCCGCACTTGGCTCTTGTGCAGGATTTGCAGTAAACCATTGTCTTCCTGAATCTTTTGCTGATAGTTATGTAGTCAATTTGGTTTTTAGTTTCTCCTGACTGGCTCCTCCATGTCCATAATCATCTCGGATGTTCTTGGAACCATGTGTTGGCTATTACCTGGTCATTGGCTGTGCACCATTGGATCCATTTTTTTTCACGTTGGTTGTGGGTTCCTAGTCTGTATGTTCCAGCTATATCACCTGCCTACTTTGGCGTTCAGACCTCCCATGATAATTATAACTTCTTGTGGTTTGTAATGAGCCTTAGGGTTGTCTAGCATGGATTAGAAAGATACGATTTCTTCTTCCTTACTTTGTGCTGTCGGTGCATATACTATTACGATAACTATGTTGAAAGGCGTTCCTTGACAATATGTCACGTCAATGGCATATACAGCAGTCCACGTAGACGATATTGGATGAGTAAAATATTTACACCCATTTAGTATATATATATATATATATATATATATATATATATATATATATATATATATATATATATATATATATAATAGCCATACCCAGCTGGTCGATCAGAAAAAGCGTTCATTTAGAATGAACCAAAAACAACATCATGTTTAGATGTAACAGAGTCTATCTTCTTCAATTACTTTAAAGTACTTTCATTAAAAAAACATTTTGATTTAATGTAGTTACTGATATAACAGAAGTAGTCTGTATTTATTCAAAGTTAGCCGAGGACATGAAGGGGTAATACAGGCAACATGAAGACCCACTTCAGAGCACAATTATTTTGCAGTTTTTGAAATTCAATTTGTCAGTGTGCTACCAGGGATGTAAAAGAGGATACGTTTATAAAGCAATTGTTAAGTTTCATGAAAATGGGTTGAAAGAACAATGAAAAATAAGAAACCAGTAAATTTTCGCTATTTTCGCGGGTTTTCACGTTATGGGTAGACTCAATTATCAAGTTAAATGACTGTTAAACAATCAATTTAATATTGGCTACAATTGAGTGAAATTTGTATTAGATTGCTTGAAAATTGTGGGAGTTTTTAGTTAAAAATCTGTGTTGAAATCGATTTGTGTCGAAATCGATTTAGCGTTTTTCGCGTTTTTTTCGCTAAACGTAGTGGCGTAGGAATAAAAATGGGGTATCGTTAAACTCGTCATGATGTAAGCAACCTACATGACGAGTTTGAACGAAATCGGAGGAAAAAGTTGAATTTATCGTTTTTGATCGGCTTTATCGAGTGTTGATTTTTTAAAAAATTATTTACGCTAAGAACCTATCTCTGATATTGTACAATGTATATGCCAAGTTTGGCCAAAATCGAATGGATCTCAAGTGAAAGGGTATCACACAGCAGACACATAGACGTCCTCTGTTTTATTTATATATATATATATATATCATTAAGACGGATCAAAGTCAACAGTAAATAAATCAGTGTTATTGGTGAAAATTTATTTATTTCTCTATTGGATCATGTTATTATCATGACAATTATGCAACTCCTTAGGAGCGCCTCGTTACGCCTGCTTGGTCTCACGCTGTCCATTTACATGAGGCGGAATAAATACATTGAATCACTAGCTTCATCTACCGCATGAAAAGTTGGTTCTCTGTGTCGTGCTAGAAAGTTTTTCTCGTCTGAGTCCATCCTTCAAATCTATAATTCAGCCTTCCTTCCTTGCATGGAATATTGCTGTCATATATGGTCTGGTGCTCCCGATGTACGTCTCGAGGTCCTCAAGAAAATCCAGAGACGAATATGCATGATACGTTCTGTTCTGTCATCTAGTCTCCAATCGCTATCCCACAGACGTGCCGTGGCTTCACACTGTCTATTTTACAAGTATTTTAACAGCAACTGTTCCGACGAGCTACTTTTGCTGGTTCCCGGACTACATGAATTTTAGCGTGCTACCAGGCTGGCAACTCCGTCTCACCCTTTCACTGCCAAAACGTTAAATGTAACCGTCTCTTCTACTCTAAAACAGCTTCTTCTCCCGCACTTCCCGTCTGTGGAACTCCCTTCCCCTTACTTGCTTCCCCGATGACTATAATCTTCAAATATTCAAGTGTAATGTCAATCGACACTATGACCTTGTTCCCCGTCCTTCTCTGTATGCTTTCCTCAAACACGCCTCTTTACTCCTGTTCTCAATCCTCTGTAACCCCTTGTGTGCTAGGAACACTCCCGCCTTGCTTGGTGTGAATAGCCTTAAAAAAATGTGTGAAAAATAATATCGCGCAAATCTCCGCCAAATCTGAAAGAAAAAGAAAAAAATCTTTAGACGCTTAAACTTTATTCACATTTAAAATCGGTACAAGTTATTGGAACACACAAACATACACTCACATATTACACGCACGCACGCACACACAAACTACACACAAACACACACACACACACACACACACACACACACACACACACACACATATATATATATATATATATATATATATATATATATATGTGTGTGTGTGTGTGTGTGTGTGTGTGTGTGTGTGTGTATTGAAAACATTAAATAAATGTTAAACAGAAGAATCCTGTCAGTAGAATTTAATAAAACCTGTCTTCGCTGTAATTATTACTATGAAACAGGTCTTGAGATTTGGGGGTAAAGTAAATTGATATATATGTGCTGTCAAAAGCAGGATTTAAGGAATTTACGGTCCTTTTTAAAAGTTCAAGGTAAAGAGTACTCATTGTAGGAAATCGTGCATATAAAAAGATCTTGTTGACGTGCATGTCTATAGGAGAGCTGATGTAGTTTTTAAATATATATAATATTACTGTATACCTTGAAAATTAGTAAGTTAAAGTCATCAGAAAACTTTTAAGATTATCAAAGATTAACGATTGAAACAAATTTTCCAAACTTAATTTACTGATTCATTGCCAGAGAATCTGCACCCTTTATAGTAAACAGTATTTAACAACATTTACCGGCCTGAATGTACGAGAGATTTTCACAGAAAATATTCATCCTCCGACAGGATTCGAACCTGTATCCTATACGGAACCGTCATTTAGCTTGACGTGCCTTAACCGATTTGGCTACAGAGGAGCGTTTGGTTAGCGTTTATATGACGGTTCCGTATAGGATACAGGTTCGATTCCTGTCGGAGGACGAAAATTTTCTATGAAAATTTCTCGGACATTCAGGCCGGTAAATGTTGTTTAATACTGTTTATTATAAAAACAGAGCATTTACTTAAATATTTGTATCTATAAAAAGAATGTATAAACATAAAAATGTCTTAAATATTTATATATATATATATATATATATAAATATAGTCTTAAAGTGTGCTATATTTATGGAATAAAGTGCTCAATATCAGAGATAGAGCGTGTGTAAATATAAAAGTGAACATAGAAGTCAACACTTAGAGGCGACAGTCTGTTTCATGCTAGATGCAATCGTCAGGCATATATATATATATATATATAAACGCGATAGGTAAGGTTTAAAATTAATTTTTAAGAATGAAAAAATCTTTCTTGAAGCTTTTATTTTAGTTTTAATTTCAAGCTAATAAATCGCTGTGTTTAACCACTTTTATACGTCTGTCAGCACAATGTAATTCTCTTTATTAAAAATATTTCTAAAATAAAATAAACTTTTCTGAAATTTTGTTTGAGGAATATTATCTGATTTAAATTTTAATTCATCTGACTTGAAACAAAATTCCTAAATTTCATAAAATTAAATAAGTGGGGATAAGAGATGTAAAAAAACTATGTTTTTTACAAAGGTTTTCTAATTGAGAAACATTTCTCAAATAAGTCCATTCATTTGTGAATAAGTTCTAGAAGTGTCATTCAAATCCGACAATTATTTGATTTTTGCTAGAATTTCCATGTCAATGTGTTTTCACCGCTGAAAGACGCCAATATTTGCTATACTAATTCATAATCAACCGCTGACAAAATGATTACCAAAATTTCGAAGGTTCTAAAAAGGATAAAAAATAAATAATTTAATGATCAAAAAATACTTTGGTCTTAATAATAGCATAAAGATTTTTACGATAAAACTTTGTTTTTATTAAGTTTATGGCATTTTTTCATCATGCATGTTCAATTTTTAGCGAATCTTTGTAGGTTCATATATATATATATATATATATATATTTATATATATATATATATATATATATATATATATATATATATATATATATATATATATATATATATAATGAAACGCGGAAGAAGTAATCAAAGAAGGGCAACCTTCCCAACCCCACTCTGCGCACGTGTATTAGAGTCAATCTGAATTTTTTCACGCAGTCATTTCATTGTATTTAGTTCCGCAGATCACGTTCAATGAGTCATTGCTCAACCGGATGGCCGAAAAGCAAATAAATAACCTTTTTTGTTGTTTCCTTCTCTGTCTATGTCTTTCTTTTTCTTTTATTTTTTACTGAAAATCCCTTCACACGCCGACATTTCTGTACAGGAATTAATAAAAATAAGTCATTTATTTTCACCACAAAGCATCTCATCTTACAATACCCAACTTCCGAATTCTCTTTTTTCTTCTTGAAATTCTAATTTCCTTGATTACGCTGTGATCGTTGGTCTAGAATAACTTTAGTCATAAACGATACATTTCATTTGTCGGGCGTGTTCTCATCACACTCTTAACATATTTATATCGGTGTTGTTATATTTTTACCAAGACCCCCACAAAATTAGCTATTTTATATATTCGTTTGTTACCTCCGCCAATTAAGTTAAACTTAGATTATGCATTCAACCATGCTTAACTTTGTCCACACAATATCTTCAAAAGTTTTCAATGAAATCCAATGACATTTTGCGATAGGATGCGTCATGAGCTGAGGAACAATTGGTTAACTTTTGAGGCGTATCCGCTAATATTGCGATTAAAAATATTATATAGATTAAGTAAGTAGTCTGAAATGTATGGAAAATAGTGTAACTCTCTTTTTCTCAGCAGATTCTCATTCATATTTTAGAGCCAGAATAAAAAAAAAAAGTATATCACGTGGTATATATCAAAGGTATATTTTATGATATATATCAAAGGTATATCTCAATATATCGTCGTCGTCAGCACTCGCCCGCATCCGAGAATCGGGATCGTCATTCTTATTCCTTTTTCCCCTCTGGTGGCGGCGACGGAGATGGCTGTGAAGGCCCAGCCTACTCCTGAAGAGTCGTGAGCAGGAGTCACACAAGCGTCTGGGTGAGTCCCCCTCAGATGATCCTATGCCAAGATTTGCAGTAACGATTTGCAGTAACGGTTTCCCTGTTTTTACGGTTGATGTTGTCCTGAGTCAGGAATGTTTTCATCTGTTCTCATGATATATATCAAAGGTATATCTCATGGTATATATCAAATATATTATCTATCATGATATATCAAATGTATATCTCATGGTATATATCAAATGTACAGGGGTTGGACAAAATAATTGGAATAGGTGCAAATTCCACTACTATATTTCAAAGACCTATTATATTAAGAACTTTAACTAAAACTTCGTAATTTCAGGTTATATCTATTGTAAATACGTTTATTTATTTAATTTACTGTCTTTGTCTTATTTATTTTTAGAATTTAGTAAAATTTAAGATAAATGCATGACCTCTCCAAGTTTGAAAAAGGGCAAATTGTTGAAGCTCGCATGGCAGGAGCCTCGATCACTTAGGTTGCTGAACTGTTTGCTTTTTCAAGAGCTACCAT
This sequence comes from Acanthosepion esculentum, assembly GCA_964036315.1. Taxonomy (NCBI): domain Eukaryota; kingdom Metazoa; phylum Mollusca; class Cephalopoda; order Sepiida; family Sepiidae; genus Acanthosepion; species Acanthosepion esculentum. The sequence continues at coordinate 36,570,906 of OZ038484.1, forward strand.
ATCAAGAACTATGACGCAATTCGAGAAACAGGGCAAAACCTCTAGCAACCGTAACAATTCAGGCCTGACTTGCAAACTTACTGACAAAGACTGTTGTGTATTGAAATACAATGTGGCCAAAAATCATCAGACTACTGCGGCCAAAGTGAATGTTGAGTTGAATAATCATCTGAATAGTCCAGTTTCTATTAAATCTGTTCGTCGTGAGCTCCATAAAGCTGCATATCATGGAAGAGCCACTGTAAGGAAACCTCTTCTCTCCACTTGCAACATTCAAAAGAGGTTGAAGTGGTGCAGAGATCATAATGCCTGGCCTGCAGATTAATGGAAGCAAGTCATATTCTCAGACGAATACCGTTTTTCTCTTTTCCCAACTTCAGGGCGAGTTTATGTGTGGAGGCAGCCCAAACAAGCTTACAACCCTAACTGCCTTCTTCTAACATTGAAGCATGGAGGTGGATTATTGATAGTTTGGGCCGCCATATCATAGAAATGTCTTGGTTGGTTCAATAGTTGCCCTGTATGGTAGAATCAACAGCAAAGATTACCTGAACATTTTGTGAGATCATGTTCATCCAATGGCCCAGACTTTATTCCCAGATGGTGACTGCATCTTCCAAGACGATAATGCTCCAATACATACCGCTCGAGTGGTTAAGAATTGGTATGAAGAGCATGAAAGTGAGCTAGAACACATGGAGTGGCCTCCCCAATCTCCAGATATCAATATTATTGAACATTTGTGGTGCATTTTGGAGCGACAAGTTAGGAGCCACTATCTTCCACCGTCGTATCTTAAAGAGCTGGAGCAGGAGTTAATGGAAGAATGGCTGAAAATTCCTCTGGATGAAGTTAGGAAGCTGTATTATTCCATTCCTAGACGTATTAAAACTGTATGTGAGGCTAAAGTAGGACTAACTCCATATTAAATAAATTTTCTTTGAATTTAACAAGTGTTTCAATTATTTTGTCCACTCCCTGTATTATATCACTTGATATATCAAAGGTATACCTTATGTAATATATCAAAGATATATTTCATGGTATATATCAAACATATATCTCATGATATATATGAAAATTATATACCAAAGATATATACCGTCTCTAAGCATTTTTCATTTGAATATGGAATTGCCGAAGCTGTTTTAAGCTTAATATTTCCAGTTTCTTGGAAACGTTAACATATTTTTAATTGATATTTTTCAAATAAGATTCTTTCATAGGCATGTGCCCAAATTCTTAGAGCGTTGGAATTCCTACCATGAAACCCGTGTTCGAATCAGAGCATTGTCGATTAGTCAAGGAGGTAACTTCTAGATAATATCATCCTATGGAAATAGTCTCAGCGTGTGGCACTTTTAGGGAGTTCCTGAAAACCACACCACATGTTAAGCCAAGCTTTGTGAGTGAAACTGTTTGAAAGCTATCGATGGTTATGATAGTATTTTGTCTCAAGTCCTCAAATAATGTTCAGATAAAAGCTCCTTAATTTTGGTTGGTAATCTAACTAGAGATGGTGTCTAGCAGCTTCGAGACAAAAAGAAAACATGAGAAAGGTTTTAATCAGAATTTAAAAATATAGTCATGTCATTTCGCAATCTGCCACATGTAGAAAGAGAACAACGTTCGCTTTAAAAAAACAACTTTCGTAAAAATCATTTCCTTCCATTTATTGTTTCTAGATTTTAAGCAAATATAAACTTTCAACTCATAAATTTATATGTGCATAATGAATAAAGTTATGATGTATAAAAATTCTACATTTGCGGTCAGTGTTTTCACAGACTGGGCAATGTGATCTTCGTTTGAGATATTTGAAAATAAAGATTTTAGTTTACAGAATTACGAGGGCGTCTGTCTTGAATTATATCTCACTTAAGATAAATTAAAGACAACAAACAAAAAATAATTTTTTTTCAAAATCTCCGTTAAAAAACGCAGCAAGTGTTGTTTAGAACGATTTGAAAAAATTTAATTTGGGAAAACCTTGATAAATGAATTGAGCTGAATTGAATAAAGAACATGTTGAGTCTTGACTCATTGTTGAATCTCGCCTATTGCATGGAATAATAATGCAACACAAAATGTACTTAGAACAAGAATGTATTATAACAAGAAAGTGTACACAATAAGTACATATAGTATTTCTGTATATTTCTGGGAAGACGTTCCTGGAGAATGTGTTGACTAGTCGCAGTCGATCAGAGTCTCTAGTTGGATCTCGTGATTCCTCTTCCCTCGTCTTCCGGTACCAACCATTATTTATATAGTTGGTAGTCACCTATGCAGATTAGGTGGATCCCACCACAACAGAACATAAGACTCCTTACACCGTTTAAATTATGCAAAAATGAAAATAACACTGACATCTCATTTTAACAGATATATTTCCCCAAATTACACAAAAATATCTCGAAAAACTAAAGAGTAAATGTTTTCAATAAAATCGCCATTGGCTTTAACCACGGCCTCCAGACGACTTCGGAATCTCCTGCAAATCTTCTGGGCGGTCTCCTTGATTAAGTTGGTGAATGCTGCCATAATCCTTGCCCTAAGTTTATCTTTGGTGTTACAAGGTGTTTTGTTGGTTTCTCGCTCAAATGCGCCACATACATAATAAGGAAAGTTAGGTGGCCAGAGGTAAGGTGCGATGCAGTCTCAAACATTGTCTGACAGTCATGACTGGGTTCTCCTACTTGTGCGGCATGGTGCAGAGTTCTGTTGCCAGACATAGGGTCCCCCAGCAGCCTCTCTTTTGACCCAGGCCAGTACTACCACCTCAAAGCACTTGATGTAGACCTCCGTGTCGAGTCTGAGATCCTCACCAACAAATTCGGGAGTTCTTTTTTTGTCAGAAGGATCAAGTGAGTTTTCCGAGCTGTCGTAACTTTGTAATCACTATTAGACTCATCCAACTCTTTCCTGGTCCTATGCGCTGTCCTCAGACACCCAAACACACTGAAATGTAAGTATTGGAGCTTCCGGTGAGATAAAATATATATGTATGGGTATGATAAAAAATATGCATATACGCACATAAACTTGCACGTACATATAAATATATTTCTTCCTCAGGTGTCATAAATACAATCCTCAATGTTATGTAACAGAGCTATAATTATTTATTGGTGAATATACATAATATCCAACGTCGATAGCACGACTTGGAGTTTCATGCGTTCTTGCGATCTTCAGGCATTATAACGGTCACAATATACCCAGCATTTGAAGACCGCACGAAACTCCTAGTCTCGCTATCGACGTTGAATATTATGTATATTCACTAATATATATATATATATATATATATATATATATATATATATTGAATTTAAGAAAACTTCTTCTGTCAATTATATATATATATATATATATATATATATAAAGAGCTAGTTATTTCTAATATATATATATATATATATATATATATATATATATGAAGAAATATAGTTATAAGGTGTGCTATATTTATGGGATAAAGTGCTCAATATCAGAGCTAGAGGGTATGTAAATATAAATGTAAAAGTGAACATTGAAGTCAACACTCAGAGGCGATAGGCTGTTTCATGCTAGACGCAATCGTCGGGCAAGACGATTGCGTCTAGCCTGAAACAGCCTGTCGCTTCTGAGTGTTGACTTCAATGTTCACTTTTACATTTATATATATATATATATATATATATATATATATATATATATATATATATATATAAATCCATGATATATATATATATATATATTATAAATTAATTGATTTAAAATATGGGTTTTTCGCTACACATATTAAATCAATTAATTTTCGCTACATATTTTAAATCAATTAATTTATAATATTAATGCTCTGTAAATTTACATTGAGCACTATTGTGTAAAAATAAAAATATCTATAAGAACACCGGATTTTATATCTTACTGTTCTTTCTTTTTAATTATATATACATATATATATATATATATATATATATATATATATATATATATATATGTATATATATATATATATATATATATATATATATACATATATATATATATACATACATATATATATATATATATATATATATATATATATATATATATATAAGTAATGGATTCATATATATATATATATATATATATATATATATATATATATATATATATAATTAATGGATTCATATATATATATATATATACATATAAGTAATGGATTTTTAATTTATTAATCCCAGAATTTTTATCACTTAATCGATATTTATAGTGTATTGACACATTATCGTACAAAAAATGTCCTTTGACTAGTGTGAATCTAAAGAAAGACTTGTTTGCTTGTCGTGGCTTATGATCAATGGAAGACTAAATTAACACTGACAGGCAAAAGAAAAGAAATAATTATTTGGGGAGATCATCCCTGAGAACCCAGAGTAGAAACGAAAGGAAACTGATACGCATGTCCCCACAAGTTTGTAATCCATGCATCTTCTTCTTATTCGCCCCACTTTCCAAATGTGCCGCATGCTGGGTTCGCTAGGCTTAGTAAAAAACAGAAAAAGGTGTCTCACCGTGGTTTAACGACTTACAAATGGTTCTTGCCATACAGTAATACGCAGTCGTGAATCCGATACTCACTGGGTGAGACATTCTTATGGAGTTTAGTTTAGTTTAGGTTGGTTAATTTTACATGTCAAACATTGTTGGCTTATTTCATACCAAAATTTGTACAGAGCAACCAGGGAATATCGAACTCGTCACTCAGTTGTTATGGCCTCGCTAACCATTACCCCAGGCCGAGTCGCCTTTGTGGCGTTTAATAAATGGCAACGTATCCGTATATTTGTGTAACTGTTTTTCTTGATTGTTTCGCCTGGCACAAGGACTTACGAGATGAGTATTTATCAAACTCAACACACTAAAAATAATCCATGTGAGGAGTTTGCCGTCTAAGGCATGTTCACATTGACGGTATTTAGTAATATCAAGGACAGTCTTTATCTAGCCTCATAATCTTCACTTGGCACCACTTCTGCTTTCATTCATATTACAGGCCTAATTAATCGTAACCATATTAACATTAACCTTCTACTTTGAGTGGCTCTCAAGTTTTGTGTTGAATGAATAAAAAGAAGTATTTGAAAAAGTTAACTCTGTGTTTTTTTGAAAGAACATCTCAAATGTAGAGCAACCCAGTAAGGATCGAACTCAATGCCCAAGAGATTATCAATGAGGCTAGCTTAAGAATGAACCTTGTTACGTATTACGTTCTCATGTGTCTATTTAACTTTGATCAGCTTTGATGATTACGTATATTGCGTATTATTCATGTCAATTCACTTGTCACAATTGTAAAGAGTTGGCCTGATGTCTTCAAAAATTATCTCAAATCAGTGGAGAGTAACGAGAAAACCGGTTATTTTACTTTGCTTATTTTTCTATTTATTATATTTTTATTAACTTTGTTAAGATTTTTTTCAGAATACGATTCGCCCAAATTATTATTATTATTATTATTATTATTATTATTATTATTATTATTATTATTATTATTATTATTATTATGTACCTAATCTATCAAAATTGCCGGTTACTCCTTGTCGAGGTAATGGATACACAGGTTTATTTGCTTGGATAAATGTTCTGGTTCCTCTGTCAAAATAATGCAAACTAAGGCATATTTTCATTACAGAGAACATTTCAAATATTTTCACTCCAGACAACTATTGTTAAGTAGATATTTTGCCGCAGATAAGCATAGAATTATACTCTTAGTATGATCAATGTGAATTTTCGGTTCACTAAAATCGGAAAACAACGTAAAAAACGATTGACCTAATTAAAATCTTTCTACGGTGGAGTAATGGATAGCGGCTCGGATTGAGGAATCGGAGAGCCGAGTTCGAATTCCAGGAGAATCCATTACATTCACTTACGTGCTGATACCATTAGGAAAAGTATGAATCTTCTTCTCCCCTCCTCCCAACTACCAGCTATGGGTAAATTGCATGACAGACTGGATTTTATAGCCTTGGATGGCAACTGGTCTACCGCAGAAAGAAATGACGACCTACTGCGAGGAAAAATCTGCCTCGTCAGTCATGTATCGAAAGATACATGATGGCCTAAGCGTGTATCACACATGGCACATAACTGACTGACTATTTTAAAACATTTCAACTAAATCTAAGTGTATGTTTCTCTATTTGCATATTTATGGTGATAGTCGAAGTGCAGCTTAGAAGTGGCACAAAGCCAAAAGTATGGATCACCTAGTGCGGATCGAACCCACTACTCAGTAATAGTCGTTCTAGTGTGACAAGCTTGTTAACCATTACACCACGTCGAAGTGCCGCGAATTGCTTATTTATGTATGTTCATTCAAAATCAGGATGTGCAGGTGATGCAATGGATAGCGGCTTGGAATGAGAAATCAAAGAACCGAGTTCGAATTCCAGTCGGCTTCGTTACATTCATTTACGTGCAAATACCCTTGGTAAAGTTATGAATCTCTTTCCTCCCCCATCCCCCAGCTATGAGTTAAATAGTAGGACGTCTACTCGTACAAAATTGTTATTCTCAAAAAAATTTTAATACAATACTCACTCACAAAAAAAGAAAGAATTATTCTTACAATCCAAAATATGTTTCGGCTTTAAATAACTCACAAAGGGTTGATAAGCCGTAAAATAAAACAAATCAAACATATTCAAAATCAACAGAGAAATTGAGAAAAATCGCCTCAATCGCTGCACTCATCCTCGATCTTTATTTTAATGATATCAAAGGATACTACATCTATCGTCGATCATAGCTCTCCACAACTTCCTTTTTGTAGCCCTTAGCAACCTTTATCTTTTTATTATCACACTTAATCCCTATTTACCATCAAGTTACACAAGCTCATTAGGTAGGTTGCTCGCTGGTTCCCTCTGTACGTCTTTCTTTCATTATGTCCTGTGAGTATCAAATTTTACAAGTCTTCTTTCCTCCTTAGGTCTCTTCGAAATATCAATATTTCTTTCTTATTCTAAGTGTAAAAGTTCTTTCATCCAATTTTCCTTAAAAACGTCTTCGCTACTCACATGCACTGTCCATGGTATTTCCAGTATTCTTATGTAGAACAACATCTCTGCTGCATCAAGCCTCTTCATCTGTGAGGATGGTCTAGCATTAACTACCATAGAGGAAGATTGATATTACATAGTAGTTCAGGAGGACTCGTTTGTTTTTAAAGAAATTTTCTTGTTTCATAATACTTTACTTAGCTTTTGGAAGGCATCTTTTACTATTCCATTGTGCCTTCGGTTTACGGTATCACATTGCCGGTCTCTATTAAAACGCTTCCCAGATATTTAAATTTTCATACCAGCTTGATTTTGATATTTGACATCCGAGACTGTTCCTCTTGTCGATAACAAAAAATCGATATTCTTACAATTGATAGTTAGTCCTTCCTTCACGCTTTCCTTTACTACCCTTTCTTGGAGTTTCAACTGGCATTCCAAAATATAATCTAATATTCGTTCATTTGGCCAGATTCTATGAAGTGTAATTTTTCAGTATTCCCATCACACACGCACGCACACACGCACACACACATGCACACGCACACACACACACACACACACATATATATATATATATATATATATATATATATATATATATATATATATATATATACGAGGGTCATTCAATAAATAAGGTGAATTTTTCGGCATAAGGACTTCTAATACAGATAGAAGCTTACTCTTTTTTTTTATTTTTCAACGTGGTCTTCCAGCACTGTCAACCACTTTTCCCATCTGTTCACAAGCTTCCATATTCCCTCAGCGTAAAAATCTTTGGACTGATGTCTCAGCCAGTCGCTCACAACACTTTTGACTTCATCGTCACTTTTAAACTTCGTGCCTCTCGTGAACGCTTTCAAGGGACCAAACAGGTGAAAGTCTGAAGGGGCAATGTCTGGGCTGTAAGAGGGATGAGGGAGCAGTTCCCAGCCCAGCTCGTTGATGGTCTGCACCGTTTGGGCTGCTGTATGAGGCCTTGCGTTGTCATGATGCAAGATGACTCCTTCTGACTGATAACCCCTGCGTTTGTCCCAACAGATAAGCTCAAAGTCCTTGCAATGTCATCCACTATCACCCTTCTTTCAGACTGAATGAGGTCATTGACTTATTCGATCACCTCAGGAGACCTCACTTCTGTAGGCTTCCCAGGCCTGTCTTCATCCTCAACACTGTTCCGTCCTTCTTTAAACAATTTAGCCCACTTGTAGACAATTTTTTGGCTGAAACATGTGGCACCATACACAGTTGACATTCTCCTATGAATTACAACTGGTTTGTACCCTTCAGCAACCAAAAACTTGATAACTGACCGCTGTTCAATCCTGGAGCATGCTTCTTGGTCGGCCATCTTTGTTAATAAGTTTTTTTTAATCTGCAAAAGAAATTAAATCTATGTGAAAAAGAAGTAAAACAAAAAAAAATAAAAAAGAGTAAGCTTCTATCTGTATTAGAAGTCCTTATACCGAAGAATTCAACTTATTTATTGAATGACCCTCGTATATATATATATATATATATATTCACAGAGAGAGATCAATGTATTTATTATAGCAGAGCATATATTATACAGCAAAAAAATCCAAAATTACCTCATGTGGGTATTGTCTACTTCAAACCGGTACAAGATAAGATTGTGCCGATTTAAAATAGACTATACCCATATGAGGTAAGTTTGGATTTTTTGCTGTATATATATAAATAATATATATATATATATATATATATATATATATATATATATATATATATATATATCGCATACACCGTGTGGAGACAGGAGCCAACACAACATGATGACTGTAAAATATTTATTCTTTTCTTGATTTCCTAGGAATTACTCTTTTTTGCATTATTCATTCGAACCATTCACTGTTAGCATTACAGACACTTTCACCAGACGTTGTCAGTGAAAGGGAGATAATGCTAGTTATCGTTCTTGCATTGCCGACATTAAAAGTTAGACATTACAGAAATAATATCCACGTACAGCACATGTAGTAACATTTTATTTTATAAAAAAGGATGATATTTTGTTCTATTTTTTAGCGAGTGAAAGGGATTAGTCAAGTTTGCAATGATTTTTATTTTCTACTGATCAGATTACAAAAAAAAAAAAGAAAACATTATACGTCTTCAGCGGGTAAAATTTACAGTAATCAACGGAGAGCGGATACTTTTTCCCAATCAGACGACATCTGTAGACGTTTGGAATCGTTACTGTTTAAAGTGAGTCGGAAATCAAATCTATGACTCCATAAATCAAAGTATGGCAGAAGTATGACGCGAAAGGACATATGCATTTGTGGATTTCGAATGTGTCAGAAAGAAACTGATACCCATGGCAACGGAAATTAGTAGAAACTGGCAATTATGTAACGATACCACAAACTGAAACCCCAAAAGACCGTCACTCCGACAAAGTGGAGCCTATACAACCGAAAACCCCTAGTATACTATACGAAACGACACCCATAAATACTAATACCATAAAAATAATGAAAAGTGTGTTCCAATAACTTGGACCGATTTTAAATGTGAATTAAGTTTAAGCGTCTAATGATTTTTTTCTTCTTCTTTCCTATTTAACAACTTAAGTCTTTGGCAAGTTCAACCAGGGAAAGATTAACAAACAAACAACGTTTTAAAGTTATCGAAGACTATTACGAAAATGGACGTTCAAACAGAAATGCAATAAGTTCACGGGTTGCATCATCTCTCGAAACAGCGAAGTCAATTGGCCACCACGATCGTGCGTCTTGACGCCTTTAGATTTCTTCCTTTGGGGTCATCTCTAAAGTAAGGTCTATGCCAACAAGCCAATAACAATTCAACAGCTGAAGGATGAGATAATAAGATCGAGGGGCAACTATGCAGAGACGACATCAAAGATTTTGGCCATCGAGTGGAAATATGCCGCCTAAGCCTTGGCGAACATTTGGGCGATATTATTTTTCACACATAATTGCTATGAATTAAATAACATGATCCAATAGAGAAATAAAAAAAAATTCACCAATAACACTGATTTATTTACTGCCGTTTTATTGAAACACCCTTTTTATATATATATATATATATATATATATATGTATGTATGTATGTATGGAACCATTAACAATTCAGTCACAAAGTTGCGTCTGGTTAGAAAAGTTCGAATTACTGTTTATAAACACACACCTTAGACGATTTTTTTAACCAAACGCCTATCTGTGGCTGAATGGTAACAGCACGACAGACTATATCACGATTCCCATAAGGGTTACAGGTTCGATTCCTGTCGGAGAGCGCATATTTTCTACGTAATTTCTTTAACATTCAGACCGATAAATGTAATTAATTCTTTTAATTAAAAAAAAAAGAACATTTACTTAAATCATTTCTATAAAAATAACGTATAAACAGAAAATATATTAAGTAATTGCCGTTTTCGTTTCACTTATCTTTTAAATAATAGAGTTTCTCAATCAATACGAGGGGTAAGGAGCTTAATAGAGCTGATATGATATTAATGTAATCAAAAGGAGAGAGAGAAAAACTAACCGTCCTAGATATGACGATAAACTACATTGGTGTCCTGGGTAAGACGATAAACTACGTCCAACAGCAAGGCCTCTGATCAGGTGGTTTTGAGGAGCGTGGAACCACCTCTTAATTTCTGGTGCTCCCATGTCCACCTTGACCCGGGTGGTAGCACCTCTTAGGGTCCCAGCTATGGGTAAATAGTTAACCCTCAAACTGGGGTCAAAAAACTAAAAGTGTAAAAATAGGTTTTAATACCAGAAATACTTTGTAAAAAATTATTACCAGCAATACTTTTTTTTTTTAATTTTCTT
>OZ038484.1:36586787-36651787 GCA_964036315.1 Acanthosepion esculentum
AATGATTTTCTAAGCGTAGCGTATGTGGCACCCAGTGGAGATCGAACTCAATTTTCAGTCGTAATAGATCTAGCAAAGCAATCTTGCTAACCATTACAACACGTCCATGAACTCAAATATATATGATGTATATATAAGTCATATATGTATATGATATATATGTCATATATATATAATTTATGGTGGCTGGCCACTCGTATCCGAGTATGTCTATCTGCTCGGGTCAGTAGCGAATATCTGTTGCATATGTTTGCTCGTCCACTTTTTTTGTTTGTTCTACACCCACAGAACTCAACTGTGCTTTATGCTGCAACCATGCTGAGCAGACCTTTCTCACATTTTCAGGCAGAGAGAACGCATCATCTGGCATGCTCAACTGTTTGTACAAGGCCAATAAGCTAAGAACCTCGGTCACGATGACTTGTGACTTCGTGCTAGCACAGCTATCGACGGCTCCCAAATAATACTCAGTTTTTCTCACAAGCTTTGGGCCAACCCGTGGTATATTTTTAAGTCATATTCCAAAGGTGCTGCACGCTGGGATTGCCTCCGATAACAGGGCGAAAAACACCAGGAAACCACCTGATAAATCGATCACGATCAGATTCAAACCCGTGTCTCATATATATGTATGCATGTATGTATGTGATAACGTGTGAAGAGGAAACATTCCAAAAACATCTTAATTTTGGTTATTTTATTATTTTTAGAAGTTTTATGAATTAAATCTTTTCAGTATCTCCTTTGAAAATAGAAGCGTAAACAGAAATATAATTGAATAATTCCTTCTTCCTTTACCTGCTGTTGTTAATTGTAATTTTGGTGGTTGCAGCAACCATCAAAACAACAATTAGCTTGTTGCTGATTGTTGCTAGCCTGTTTTGACGGTGAATGTGTTTATTGCTAATCTCCTTTACTGTAAATAGAAAATGATAGAATCGAGGTTTGACGAGGAAAAGAAAGGTCCAGCGAAACTTCAATGAATAAAACAACCTGTAAGAATTCCTTATCTTTTATAACTGTTACACCGGCCTTCCTAACACAAGGGAAGTACACCGGTTCTCACTATATATAGTGCCTACCGGGAAGAGAAAGCAGCGACAGTACTACAACTGCCTAGCTGAGTGGTACCCGTGTTTCCTACCTTTGTATCTGTAATGTTAAATACACTTGTTCTTTAAACCAACCTCGACTTGATTTTCTTCTTTTACTATTGTGCCACGACACAACAATAACTAACGCTTTTATATGAATAATCATGTATTTTCGTTGATCTCCTGTGAAAATATATACTGCTTGTCTTACGCAGTGATAACTACAAAATTCGATTCATTTTTGGGGAGTATTTCTAGCTAATAATATATATATGTTTTTACAATTCTTTGTTTACCTTCTGTGGATGTTCCAATAAGAACTGAATGACCAGGTTGATTAAAGCGTAGGCGGAACTCATAAAAATATTCAGGAAACAATTCAAAATTAAAAGAAACTATTAGTTTAATTACCAAATGCATTCTCATTACTCCTCCTTATTAAATCGATATTAATCTTAATTAACATTTCAGTCAATGCAAATCATTCATCATGAAAAACATTTAGATGCGTAATTAATAGATTCACATTTCAATCTGTATAACTTTGAGAAGAGACATATGTCCAATATTATTCAGATAATTGAATAATCCTTTCTTCCTTTACCTGCTGTTGTTAATTGTAATTTTAGTGGCTGCAGCAACCATCAAAATAACAATTAGCTTTTTGCTGATTGTTGCTGGCCTTGTTTTGACGGTGAATGTGTTTATTGCTTATCTCCTTTACTGTAAATAGAAAATGATTGAACCGAGGTTTGACGAGGAATAAAAGTCCAACGAAACTTCGATGAATAAAACAAGAACTAACAATGTGAATAGAATTTAATAACGTCAATGGTAACGAGTCAAAGGGAAAACGTATTCTTAGGAGGGTTAAAGAAAGATATATATATATATATATATATATATATATATATATATATATATATATATATATATATATATATATATATATATAGTGTATGTGTGTATGCGTATATTTTTATGGAAAGAAAGTAACTAACTTAGGTTTCTTTTTCTACGGTCACCGTAGTAAATGTTTTGGAGCAAAACTTTTAGTTTGCTTGTTTTGCTCTGAATGAGTTCCCGAACGAGAGACTTTCTTCGTAGTGTGATTAAAAAACAAAATCGTATTCCGTTTGTCATAGTTTTTTTCATAAAATGTTCTTAATACATAAAAATGTATATATCATTTTCCTATATTTCTGATACCCCTTGACGAGTAGACAGTATGGTTAATGGAGGGTCCTTCTACGAAACTCTAGAGTCGAGATGCTGAAGGTAACATCAACCAGCTGTGACGAATTTTATATTTGTATTAATCATATTTATTTATTATTGTTTGAATTTATGATCATATGCCTCTACTTATACATTTGCGCATATGCACACGCGAATATGCATGCATATATACACATATAAAGGCGCGTATACAGGCACATGTACAATTGTGTCTGTGGTTTGATAATAAACTAGTTTATTATTTTTAATGTAGTAATTATGATTGGTTAGATTTATAGAGATTTTTCTTTGCTGTTTAACTATATATAGAGAGAGTATATACTCCCATGCAGTTAACCACGTACCCGCACGTATGCGCACGCATACATGTAATTTTTAAATAGTATATATATAGTAAATTAAATATTTGCTCATATCATATGTTATCGTTTATCACATGTTTAATTTTTATTCAGTGGTTAGTAGTTTATTTGTTTTTGCCTTAGTTTTATATCTTGAGGTATTAATTATGGTGGTCTAGGTCTGTTTCTTTGTAGTTGCGTGTATGTGTGTGTATTTATATGTACATTCACACACACGTGTAGGTGTCTATATTTAGTATTTCTATAGTTCTGCCGTTGCAATTTTTTAAAATTAATAGATCCTCGTCCCTTTATACACCTATTTCTTTTTGTTAACAGTATTTGTAAAATTATTGATTATGTATATGCCTTTCAGTTCACAGCACGATCATAGTTACCCATTGTTACATCAAAGTTATTATTATATTTACTTTGATTTCTGGTGTATACTCATTACTTTCCGGGTCCCGGCAAGAAACCTACGGACAGAAATAGCATGATGACATTATCAACCGAGCAGCTTTAAAAAAAAACACGCGTATTTTACATCGATAAAGCCATACGTAAAGCGTGGGTTGTACTTGTGAGAAAATTTTTTTTTGTGATTCTTTATATATATATATATATATATATATATATATATATATATATATATATATATACAACACACATATATAGTGATTTTCTAAGCTTAGCTTAGATGTGTCTCAAGGCCGAAACTATGGGGCACCCAGTGAGGATCGAAATCACTACTCAGTCGTAATTGTTCTAGCGAGACAAGCTTGCTAGCCATTACACCACCCCACACACACACATATATACATAACACATATACCTATACATATATCTATATACATAGTACATATATATATATACATACATATATATATATTTATAATCTATCTCGAAACATATATATATATATTTAATAACGCACACACGCACATACACACACACACATACACACACACACGCACACACACACACACACACACACACACACACACACATATATATATATATATATATATATATATAGTGTTTGGAGGCATCAGATCATTGTTCAAACATATATTGTTAAATATAGCACACCACGAATGTCTATTATGTTTGATCATGGGCCATTTCAAACGTCTTATAATGGCTTTAGTTTCAAGAGAAGATAAAGACAAAACTGTCCAACATTTGGATATTTCTTTATATATTGGTCGTCGATCTAAGCCTTTGGCTCACATAAGCCATCATCAGAGTAGCTATGTGGACATTACAACAGAGATGTTCACTGTCAAAGATGACATCCTACTTTGTTTACTTTGTTCTTGTGAAGTTTGCTATGCGACGATAAAGGCCGCGTGAGAGGAAGAAATGTTATCAACAGAAACATATGTTTACATGCAATGTAATTCATTGTGATTAATTTGAAATCTAATTTTGTTGAGTTTGCGTTGTTTTGTTTTAATGTAGATGGCTTCCAATATCTAAAGGTTCTTTTTACTCTGGGTATGTGTGAGTATTTTTGTGTTATTAACTAATATCTGTTTAATATTGTGTACATGGCTATGTTTTTCTAAGAAAGGTTGTTTAATGGAACTAAAATCAGAAAGGTTACAGGTAAGTCTACGGGAGAGCGTGGTTGTAGTAAAATTAATGTATGTAATCGGTTTATTATTAGTATCAGAGATACAATCTTTGAACGGACATGTGACTTGATACACTACATTGTTCTTTGTCTTTTGTAGAAGATTTAGTTGTGTGGATGTTGGGTTATTGGGGACTATGAGGTCAATTGTTTTATATTTTTTATAATATATGATGAGCTTAACCTGTTTATTATTATTAATGGGTTTAACATTTCTACCTATTATATGTTTTTTATGAGTGTTTTTCATCATTTTTGTAATTTTTATGCATTTGGTTACAATATCATTATTATTATTATTATTATTATTATTAATAATAATAATAATAATAATAATAATAATAATAATTTTGTTAGAGGTATTATTAAGTTTATTGAGATACATTTTAATTTGTTGATCAATGACAGAATTAGGGAAACGATTATTAACAAGTGTTTGTTTAAGATTATATAATTCTTTATAGAATATGGTTTGGGAAGAAGATATCATTTGTGTGAGTTGGATTAGTTTTTTTTATATCAGCTAACTTATATCGTTGGGGACATTCACTATTATAATTAAGAAGACACGGGTTAATATTAGTGGGTTTTCTATATAGAGAAGCAATAAATGTATATGTACTGAAATCAGTAAGTATATCAAAGAATGGAATTTTAGTATTAATGTTGAGCTCTAGTGTAAATTTGAGGACTGAGTGGCTTTCAAATTTGTTTTTAACTTGTGTAATTGGATCAATATTTTTAACTAAAATGAAAATTTTATCTATGTTTCTTACATATATATAGGGTGTTTATTAGTGTCATTAAGTATTTTATTTTCTAAATGTGCCATATAATATTTAGAAAAAAGTGGGACCTAAAAATATCCCATCGCGATACTGTATATTTGAGTGTAAATATTGCCTAGGTTTCATGAAAAGTTACTTGAGTGCTACATGCTAATAATAATTTTTTAAAAATAGTGGGTTTAATACTAATGGGAGGGAGTGAAGTGTAATTGTATACATCACGGATAATAATGTCAATCGTTTCATGGACACGGACATTAGTAAATACATATTGTACATCCAAAGATGTGATTATTTGATTGTTTGGTTTTACAACATGAAGAATTCTTACAAATTCGTTTGTGGAGTAAATACAATGTTTATTTGGGAGGTATCGAGTAATTAATTTATTAAGTGTTTTTGAACGATAATATACTGGTGTAGGTGTTTGTGAAAAGAGAGGTCAGAGGGGGTGAGCTCTTTTATGCATTTTTACATTTCCGTACAGGTAGCCAGGTTCATAGTCACCTATAATCTTTTGAAGTTTACAGGATCCTATTTCAGCGTTGTTAGCAGCATATATATATATATATATATATATATATATATATATATATATATATATATATATTGAAATCACAATATAATATAATTATGTGTAAATGTATATAAAGGGGAAGATTTATGGCCAGACTTGAGGAACTTAAAAAGTTTTCATCAAAGATGAGCTAGAAAAATCTGGTATGATGAACACGTCTGGGAGTTGAGGAAGTTCAAAATGGCGGTATTTATCAGCATCTTGGTCAGGCGCATGCCTCGCACGTATACGGACTTCAGCACAATGGCGTTTGCTTTCCTTAACAAAGAGAGTGAAAGGAAACTCCCTCCTCACAAATTTGGAATCACCTGGGTGTTCGTTGTGCCTTGAGTGGCTGAAATTCATTGTTCCGATTGGTATATGAAAGACCCATCAAACTAAGTAGTGTACTTTTTATTCAGTTCTCTTTCACCTGATTCATTTGACGAGGTCTGTAAAATGGATCTGCCTAAACATTTTGCTATTTTGTTAACATCAGAGATAGGAAAAGAGGTTTAATTGTTTGAAGAATTAGATTTAATCAGTGTATTATCTTGAAATAATTACAATTATGAGTGAATCGATGTTTGATTACACATTAAAAAATTGTGTTTCTTACGTTGTCGCAAACTTTAGAAAAATACTTACTGGTAAAAAACAGGATTCAGTAAACACACTTTTTCATAACAAGGACGTTGTAAAATGTAAGAATTTAAACAAGAATTGAACAGAGAATGGCGTGCGTGTAAAGTAATGGTTATTGGTGTGGGAACTAAAACTGACGAACCGAGTGCAAATTCCATCTTGCTCTTTTAAGCTCAGTTTCCCACAAATATTCTTGGAAAAGATATGAACCCATTTCTTCTAACTTGACCTATGGGTTAAAGACCAGGGTAAAGTGGCCTCTCTCGGCTTGTGTGATAGACATTTAAGAAGGAAAACTATTCAAACCATGGGGAAAGCAACGGTAAACCATTCCACTATCATTCTTAAGAATACATTCTAAATTCACAGATAATAAAGAAACAGAATCTACGACCGCTTAAATTTTGAAGAGAGATTGCTAAAAATTGTTTTTAAAAAAGCTTGTATTCGCTCTGGGATATTTGTATATTCTACATAAATACAGAATAAGGAATAAACTCCCGACACACTGACAGATATGATCAAAAAATTTCAATTCAGGTTCAGTTATAAACTTGTTCCCTTTCTTAATCATTCAACCTTTGGCCGTGTATCATGTACGAGGTTAGGTCAAAAAGTATCAGGACTGATGCCATTAAAAGAAAACTGCAACACACTTTATTTCGGCATTTAATCTCCGTCGAAATAGTTCTGAGGCCACACACTTTATCCAGCGTTTCTTCCATAGATGGAAACATTCCTGGAACACCTTTTTGGGGGGATAGAGAGCAGCTTCATTGTCTCATCCTCGACGCCTTGAAATCTTGTTCCTTTCAAATGGGATTTGATTTTTGAAGATGATGTGGATCCGAAGTAGGGGCCACGGAAGGAAAACACGGAACACGGGTTAGAGGTAAGAAAGATATATTAAACAGAAAAGTTACAAAGAATAGTGTAAGCAGAGCTTACTATCCAGTGGTGTCCGATATTGGTATCGTACGCGGCTGCGCATTACTGGTGCTACTCCCATGATACTACCATTCACATAATAATATAGTACTGGGAGAGTCCATGATGTAGGGAAGTATCGGTCTCACAACAGAAGAGGAGAAAATACAAAGAGCAAGACCTGGGTAATATTGTGGTTGTCGGAGCTGGGGAATGTTGTAATTGGCGAAAAACTGCTGCACAAGCCATGGTCACTGATTAAACCTCTGTTGCGTGCTGAGACGACCACACCCTACACACTTTCCTTCCAAGCACTGCTATAAACAACGAAAATAAGCGAGAATGTTATAACATAGTGCGTATACGAGTTCAAGGTTAATCTACGCCAAGCGGCTTCACTCTGCTTACTTTAGATCCGTTACTAAACAAGTCCCGATACTGTTTGATCAGACCTGGTATTTAAAGAGTTGAAGCATTACTTCTTTTATATTTCTATGTTACTTCAGGACGTAGACAATCATAGCTCTCCACAACTTGTGTGACTCTTAGTAATGTTTATCTTTTTGCTATATATACTAATTCCTGTTCTACCAACCATTTACACAAACTCATAGATTACGCGCTGCTTTCCTCTGTCCCTCTTGCCTTTAATATTGTAGAAAAAATGGCGGTTCAGGTGGGAGGAGTAAGGTACTGGATGTTGGTTTGCTTTTGTCATCGATAAATATTTCAACTGATGTGGAGAAGTTATCGGACTATAAGTAGAAACAAGTGACGCATTAAATAATCTGCCATTTTTAACTGTATTTGGTTTGGAATAAGGAATTTGCATTTTTTTTTTATTCTGTTAGTTGTTATACTATTCCTGCAGTAAAATAAGGAACCCTGTTTAAATAATATTACATTAATTTCTTTGTTTTTTTTTTCTTGTGGAAGAATTGACAGTTTAGGTGGGGGGAGTAAGGTACTTACCTGGGTTGTTGTTCTGGTCGACTAAAAGCTGTTACCTTCTTTTTTACCATTTTTTTATAATTACAAGGTCTCGTTACTTGTTATCACGTGATCACTAAAGTGGATATAAAGGAAATGTTTCTTCCTCTTTTTTTTTAATCCTTTTGTTATATTAGGCAAGTTATCTGACGGAGAAGCTACGGAACGGAAATAGATATTTTTTTTAGCAACTTAAGGTAAGTGCCTTTGCTCTTTTCTCCGGCCTGCACCGTCACAGATTTTTTTTTCTTGGGTTGAGATTTTCTCGACATTCTTTAAACCTCCAGATCGTGACGAAGCAGTCAGAGGTCGAGACAATTTTTTTATAGTACATTTTTTTTAAATCAAAATTTAACTCTGAATCCACTGCTGACTTCTACAAGAAATATGTCTTACCAAGCAGAAAATCTAAAATCCTATTGAATAATGGGAAAATGGTATCATTATTTGGAAGTACATATGCTTGTGAATAACTCTTTCCGAAAATGAAATCTACTAAAAGTCGTTTGAGAATAAAATTGTGTGATGACCACCTGGATGATGGTTTGCTCTTGTCATCAACAAATATTTCACATGATGTGGATAAGTTATCGAACTATAAGCAGAAACGAGTTTCTTATTAAATAATTTGCCATTTCTAACTGAATTTCGTTTGTAGTAAGAAATTTGCATTTTTTCTTGATTCTGTTAGTTGTTATCACACTATTCCTACAGAAAAAAAGGAACCTTGTTTAAATAATATAACATTAATTTCGTTGTTTTTTCTTGTGGAAAAATTGACGGTTCAGGTGGGATGATTAAGGTACTTACCTGGGTTGTTGTACTTTTGCTCATTTCCCCGGCCTGCACAGTCACGGACATTTTTTTTTTGTCTTGGGTCGAGATTTTCTCGACAATATGTCCTGTGAGTGTCATATTTTCCAAGCCTTCTTTTCTTAATTATATGCCCTAGAAATTTCAACTGTTTCTTCCTATATAAGTGTCTTTTTTGTTTCCATTTTCTAAAAAAACTTTCGTCGTTGAAGAAAAATGGAAACAAAAAAGCAATATTGCATCCATTAGGCATGGCACGTGGAACTAGCACAGTCTACCCCAGTGAGCGAAATAAAAGGTTCAGTTCGAGATTCCAACCACCTGAAGAAAGCCGGGGTGTACAACGGCCGAAACGTTGTGATAAATATGGCAACAAAGATGAGGATGATAGTCCGAACAATGTAAATATTGTACATAATAACTCATCTCAGTAATATACAGATACTGAATTTTATTTCAGTTTTAAAACTAAAAACGACATTTGAATGGTTTTATATTACATCTTTAATATTTACAATAGTCCGAATATAGTAAATAATGTACAATACTGCATCATTTAAATAAAGAAAAAGTCTTAACTAATTTCTTAAATCTAGAAATATTATATGTTCATAAAAAGATAAAAATTTCGAAAGCTATCTGTGTTCAAAATCTGCGAAAGTTTTAAAATAATTTTAATAGACAAAAAGCCAATTGACAAAAGTATAGTCACACCACTGCGACCACCAATCCCAATCGTGAAACATTCTCGAGATTTGATGAAACTCTATCGTTTGAGCAAGCTGAAGAACATCATTGTCGTCTCATTTGACGCTGGCCTAAAACTTAGGCATTAAAACTTGTTGCATTATAAAAAGAATGCCCGAGTTAAATTAACAAAATGTCTTTTTTTTATCTAATATGGCGGCATCTGAAAAGATCGGAATCGCAGCTGCTTAAGTGGGAATGTGACAGACGGAAATATTAAAATATGGGAACTGCAAAAAGCAAAAAAAAAGTAGATAAGGTAAATGCATTGGGTAAAAAGCAAAACAAAAAAAACTTGGGAATTATAGATGGAAGCACAATAGAAAGTAAATTTACTTTAAATATATATTGGGATTAATTTCCCAACCCCCATTTTATTTGGCTTTGAACTACAGAATTAAATATAGCTTCAGAAAAGTTCCAGATGTTTTAAATGAGTTAATGTATTTCATAAGTATTGAGTAGGTGTCACGAATGTAATAATACCATTGGATTTAATACATTACTATAACAAATTGCCTCTCTCTCCCTCATAATATACGGCTCTCTATATGTCTTACCCTTTCTTTTCTGTTTCTCTGTGGTTCTATGATTGTCTGTCTCTCTCTATATATCTCTGTATCTGCCTCTCTCGCTTTCTGTCGTTCTCTTTGTAGCTGTGTCTTTCTCTGGTTCTGAAGCCCTCTCGATATCTCATGATATCTCTCTTTCCCGTGTTCTTATTTCTCTCTTTTTCCCACTTCTCTCTTTTTTTTCTCAAGCGTCACTGTTTTCTATCACTTGTGTCTCTCTTCTCCTTTTTCTCTCACTTGACTTTATCCCTTCTCTTTTTACTCTCACTTGTCTCTCTCTATTCTCTTTTCCCCCTCACTTGTGTCTCTCTTCTCTTTTTTTCTCTCACGTGTATCTCTTCTTTTTTCTCTCTTCTCTTCTTTTCTTTATCTTGTACGTTCTCCTTTTATTTCTCCTTCCCTTTCTCTCCTTTTTATTCTCTTTCTACTTGCTCTTCTTTTTCT
Organism: Acanthosepion esculentum; assembly: GCA_964036315.1. Taxonomy (NCBI): domain Eukaryota; kingdom Metazoa; phylum Mollusca; class Cephalopoda; order Sepiida; family Sepiidae; genus Acanthosepion; species Acanthosepion esculentum. Next base: position 36,597,583 of record OZ038484.1, read on the forward strand.
CTTTCTTCTTTTTTTCTCTTCACTTTCATCTCTTCTCTTTCTTCTCTTTTCTCTTCACTTTCATCTCTTCTCTTTCTTCTCTTTTACCTCTTATTTCTTCTTTTATCTCTTCTCTTTCTTGTTTTGTTTCTTCTTTCTTCTTGTATCTCTACTCTTTCTTCTATTTTTCTCTTCTTTCTTCTGTTTTTCTCTTCTTTCTTCTGTTCTTCCTCTTCTTTATTTTTTTCATCTTTTTTCTGTGCTTTTTAATTTTTCTCTTTCTTCAGTTTTTTTTACCCTTTTTTTTCGTATCTGTATCTCCTCTCTGTATCACTTTTATACTCATTTTCAACTGCGTTTACTATTTATTGGACACATTAAATTTAATATTTTGCTCCATCTCTCACCCGACTCATTTCACAAAATCTGACCGAATGACCAAATATTAGAATTTGTTTTGAAAATCTCAACTTGATCAAACCTAGAACTTCTCAGCACTACCTTTATTTTCTAATAAAATCTAGTTTCAGATATATTTTAGCTTACTAATAACATGGCTTGCTCTGTGGTCTCGTAACAGTTCTTGTAATTTTAACTTTTCGTTTACAAACCAGAATATATAATTAACAAAGTCAAATGTAAACTTCTGCCTACTGTATCGCTTCAGGACGTGGGCGATTATTTTTGTCTACAGCTTATTCTCCTCCGTACTTCTAACGTTTGTCTCCTCCCAGTTCATGTTCTGTCATCCATTTACGCAAACTCGTTACGTAGGCTACTCACCGTTTATATCTGTGCCGCTTGGCTTCAGTATGCCTCATGATTGTTAAATTTCACCATTTCCTTATTAAGTGTCCCAGGAATTTCAACTGTCTCTTTCTGTTTCTAAGTATAAGAGTTTTTGGTTTGGTTTGTTTTACGGCATATCAACCTCAATGTTTTATTTAATGCCAACAAGATTTTTGGTAATATTTTTTTCAAAAATATATTGCTAGCAATATCTTTTTCCAAAAATGTATTCCTGGTAAGATCTTTTTTTTTTTCAAAAATGTATTGCTGGTAATTTTTTTCAAAAATGTATTGCTGGTAATAATTTTCTTTTTCAATGTATTGCTGGTAATATTTGTTTTGTTTTTGTTTTGTTTTTGCCTTTTTTTTTTCAAAAATATATTACTGGTAACATTTTTTTTTAAATATTTTTATATATTGTTTATATTTTTTTCAAAAAAATGTATTGCTGGTAAAAAATTTTCAAAAAAACGTATTGCTGGTATTAAAACTTATTTTTATACTTTCATTCTGTTTTGACCACTTTTGGTGGGTTAAATATTTGCCCATATCTGGGAGCCTGTTAGGTTCTACCACCTCGGATCAGGGTAGGCCTGGGAACACCAGCAATTAATAGGTGCTTCCACGCTCCTCAAAACCTCCTGATCAGAGGCCTTGCTGCCGGATGTAGTTTATCGTCTTACCCAGGACGCGGATATAGTTTATCGTCATATCCAGGACGGGAGGGTTTTTGTTAGCATTTTCCTGAAAAGTTCCTTGTTGCTTACATGTTCCCCTCATGGCATTGTTATCATCCTTCTGCAAAACATTATCTCTGTTGCTTCAAATTCCCTCTTCAACTGTGAAGAAATTACCAGCATTCACTGCCATATAAGAGGAGTGATATTACATAACAGTTCAGGTTTCTTTTCTTTGTTTCTCACTAAATGTTCCTGTTTCTTGCAAGTATAAAATAATATACAGTATTTTTATCTATCAGTAGACTAAGACCACCCACGGAGGGACGCTGTGCCAACATGCGACGTGCGTTCATGTGACGTCATTGCTCCCATTGCCCCTGAGTATCCAAGGTGCCACCACTCTCTCATAATAAAACGAATGAAAATTAGAAATAGTCCTTTTCGTTGATGCCATTCTATGTAGTAGCGTGCGGACCCAGAAACCCACATGAAGAGTTCGATTTGAAATTCCAAGAAGGTTACCGAGTACAAAAACGGACACCTTAAGAAGGTCGGAAGGTACGACAGAAACGTTGTGAAAATCCAAGCATATAATGATTAACACGTTTTTAACCATTTTTTTTATATAAATAATCTCATCTAGTCTGTTTTAATGCGGTCGTAGAGTGCAGTGTACTTTCTTTTAAATCAATGAAGCCAGAAAATAATTTGAGACAATTCTCACGAAAAATAAACCGATTGTTTTAAAGAATAATAGAATAAATAAATTAGCTTGTATTTGAATGAGGAATTATATAGAACATGAAATTTACGGGAGAAAAAATCTAGCGGAATCTTTACGACGATAGACTGAAATATATTTCGATACATTAAAAAATCACAGGTTAATAATGATGTCCTTGAAAGGACACTTTTATTCCCGCGTGACCGATTATAGGCACATATATCTATTCTATCAAATAAAACACAATCTGACCGTTAAATGTCTAACCAACACTACTTGCTAATGATTTGTATTATCATAACGGCCAAATATAGCATTAATACTTAGAGAATGTCAGGCTGCAAATATTTGCATTGCGTTTTATACCTCCACTAATTCCGTATAAATCTGCGATACGTAAGATTTAAAATGAATTTTAAAAAATGAAAAAGCATTCTTGAAGATTTCATTTTAGCTTTAATTGAAAGCTACATGATTAAATTTACTATTTCTAGTCAGTAAAATATTCTGGTATATTTCAAATAAAATTATATAGATCGGAATTTCCAAATGAATGTGTTTTCATCGGAAAATAGCGCCAAAAATGTATTTTGTAATTAATACGTTCCCCAATGACGTAAGCAAAACAAGATTTTTAAGCAAAATTTCGAACGTGCTAGAAAGGATTAAAAAATTTCGAAAAATAATCAAAAATTATTTTGGTCTTTCAAAATAATAACATAAACATTTTGACGATAAAACTTTGTTTTTATTAAGTTTGTGGCTTTTTTCTTTATGCTATACTGTTTTCCCACGAAAAAGTGGAGGTAGCTACTTTTTATTTATTTTGTCTTCTATTAGTTTCCTTTCCATATTTTTTTTTATTTTTAATGATTTAAAACACAGAATTATTTCTTCCCTGAAGCAATAGTTAATTATAAAGATTTTTTTAAAAATCCTACATACCTCGTGTAGAAAATATAATTAATGCTACGACAACATCTTTTTGATGGCACGAGAAAGCAAGTACTAATATTATGACTAAAAGTTTTAGCAGACATTTTCCTAACAGTGAGGTATATATATTGGTTTGTTTACGTTCAGTTTGCTTCAGTTCCTGTAGTAATGTCTAGAATCAACTATTTCCGTTACAAGATATCTAAACAAAAAAAATATCGCCAATGGCATATCACAATCTTTGAGGGAAAAAAGTGGGTGAGTAGGTACGAGGACCCATGAATAATTACGTTACCTGATAATGTTAACAGCAAATAAAATTAGTTACTCCCATAATCAATCTTGACAATATGGAACCCATTTATTTATTCTGGATATGCTAGTTCCTTTTCTTTTTTATCCATCTTCAGAATCAATCAAAAGTTCTGTTCATAATGTCTTTAATGAGTTCATTTTTTTTTTTTTACAGTGAAGTTCACCCCGTACAAGGCCCGGGGACCACTCGAGGTAGAGCGTTACAGAGTAAAAGGCACAGTTTATGCAGATTCGTAAGGAAGATAACGGTTAACCGTAAACTTGAATAGGTTGAAATTATAGTGATGGAGAAGCATCATCTTGGGTGTCGCTTCCGCAGAGCAGTGGTTCGCAGGAAGAAGCTGCTCAAGTGGAACTTCTCACAAATGGAATACGGAGGCAATGAGGGTGGTTTGCTAGAATGAAGATTAAACCTGACGGAAACAAGGAATGGAATTTGTTAGATCACTTTCCATGGAAGTAGGGATAAAGCAATGAGAGGCTTGCCACATCCCGTCTGTGGGAGAGGGTTTTCAGGGTGGAAAATAATTTGTCACTTATAAGGACGCAGAGAGGCTTTTGAACTCTACCGAGACTTGAAAGTGATAACTGAGCAGCTCCTGCCCAAATATGAGAGCAGCACTCCATTTTAGACCTGATCTGGCTATTGTAAAGATAGAAGATAACACAAGGAGTTTAGTCACTTTTCCTGCATCTTTAGCAATGGATCGTATGTAAGAATTCTAGAGGACTAAAGTGAATTTAAGGCCAAATAATCACTTAATACATGGGGTCTCCCGGATGGGACATCCATTCATCTTGACTAGTGGTATTTTGGGGTCTGATCGGCGATCATGGAATGTAACTAGTTTGGTTTTCGGGACATTAAGACAAAAGCTGTTGTCCGTTAGGTGGGAAATTCCTTGTTGAAAATATAGATTATAAAGCGGTTATAATGGTTTCTATTAGGTCTACTGAGCGAATATTTGAACAAAGATATAGTAACCATAACATATCTGTTTCTACAGAAAAGCAGAATCAGTACGATCCTATTAAGTTATATGTGGAATGTTAAAGACAGATATGCTTAATACGCCTCAGTTAAATGGTAAATAATTACAATGATAACGAAAAAGGCAACCAGTTATAATACCGGCAACACGTTCTGTAGGCTCTGTTTGAAAAAGAAACTGGCAGTAACGACATATCCTGAGCTCAACAAGTTATTAAATGTTAGATCAGGGGGGTTATTTAAATACCGGAACTTGGAATTGGATTGATAGAAATGGACCTTCCCGCATTCCATTCTGCTTCTTCTGCTACGAAAAAGGCAACCAGTTATAATACCGGCAACACGTTCTGTAGGCTCTGTTTGAAAAAGAAACTGGCAGTAACGACATATCCTGAGCTCAACAAGTTATTAAATGTTAGATCAGGGGGGTTATTTAAATACCGGAACTTGGAATTGGATTGATAGAAATGGACCTTCCCGCATTCCATTCTGCTTCTTCAATTTCTTACACTCCCTATGATTACAGTTGTAATGCCTGCAGCAAAACTTTAGGTATTTAATTAAAACCGTTGCATACGCCATTTCACACATCCGAATGGTGAAATCATACGAGCCTGGATGTGTCTTTAAATTTTTCCTTAACTCATTCTTAGATCACAGTATTTTTTAAAAACATTTATCACTTATATTTTGAATGTTTTACAAAGCGTAATCACTTTATACTTGCTGGTATAATATATATATATATATATATATATATATATATATATATATATATATATATATATATATATATATATATATATATATATATATATATTCTTGTTCTAGACTCGATGAATTATTATGTGAACTTATTCAAATCTTCATTATAAACCTATGCTTGATCCAGCATCTAATGCTCTGGAGGGAGCGGCTTGGTGAAAGAAGACGTAGCACTTGGGGTCAGTTCCAGTGGGTTATGCATGTTTGGATCTGTATCACCACCGGAATTAGGAGTAGCTGCACTATATTGAATCTAGTTAGTTTCTTCTTCGTCACTGATGCCCGCTGGGCCAGTGGTATGATACTTGTGTTGTATCGTAACAGTACTAGTTCGATTCTTGGTTGTGAATGCGCATTGCTGATGAGTCCTGAAAAAGACGAAACAGTCCTCCAGTGCTTTTTGCATTCTGTTGAGGATTCTTGTTCTAGAATCGATGAATTATTATGTGAAATTTTTTTCGCTTACACACACACACATGCATATATATATATATATATATATATATATATATATATATATATATATATATGAGAGAGATTATTATGTGAAAATATGTCATTTATATATATATATATATATATATATATATAGAGAGAGAGAGAGAGAGAGATAGATAGATAGATAGATAGATAGATATGGGAGTGAGAGGTTGTTTAAAAAGTTTGATATCATTTGAGATGTAAATACCAGAGATTCATAGTCAAGTCAAATGAAAACTAAACTGGCTTATTATTGAGTAAAATAAGATTTAGTCATCAAAAAGGAATGAGAAATTCAGAGGTATATGGTTTTCATGAACGATTTCACAAGTTTTCAATATGCGCACCGCCTGTGACTCGGCACATGTCGAGTTGGTGGTCCAGTTCCTGCCAATCCTTTTGCACTGCACAGACAACCTTTCTCTTTGATCTTTTTGTGTCATGAACAAATCTGCATTGCAATTCGTGCATTCTCAATGAATTCTCTCACAAATGCACGCTACAGTCTTGATCGACTGTATTAGACCATACTCTAACACACAAAACGTCTTTTTCCCCAGTGAATGCCATTTCTGTACCTGAAAAGAAAATAAAATAAAACATTAAATATAGAATTTTGAGTTCTTTCTACACATGCGGCTAAAATCTGTGATAACTTGAATGAGAACTGACCAAGTCATTAGTTTACAAAATAATATCAGTTTATATGAAACAGCTATATATATATATATATATATATATATATATATATATATATATATATATATATATATATATATATATATAAGGCAGGATGTGTGTGTGTGTGTGTGTGTGTGTGTAACGAATGCACGACAGATTTGCACCAAAATTTATATGCACATGCTCCAAGTTAGCGGGAAGGACAAGACCGACTTTGCATTTCGCAAATCCCATCTAAATTGGAAATAATCGATTTTTTCAAGCTTCTACGGCAGTTTTCATGTAGTTTTGCGGCCAGAATGAGAGCCTATTCGTGGCTGGCTGCCACGAATAGGCAGGAAGATTCTATTGGCCAGCGTGAGAGCCAACAGCTGACTGACACGAATATTAACTAGCATGCTTGCATACAAAATAATCGATAGCTGCATTCGTCACAAGTGGTAAAAATGTAAATCTGCATGGCACTTTACTTCAATTGGCTCATTAGCTTGCTTAAACTCAACGTTGATTCTGATTCCGCAGAATTTGGAATGATTCTGGGTTGGGTGTGAAAAAGTATTTGTTGTTAACATTCTTTTTTCATTCGGTTTTTTCCATTTACTAGTCCTTTTTTAAAGCTGATCGTTTTGTGTTCATTTTGTTTAGTTCTATTTTCGCAACAGATTTAATGTTTAGTATAGAGCTCAGAACAAATTCGCAGTGTGAGATAGGCAAGAAGTAAGGCAGGTAGCAACATCAGCACGGCAAAGGGCACTCCTTTAAAGGCAAGGAAGGGCAAAAATATTTTAAGTCAAGTGATAGCGATTGCTGTATGAGTCGTACGATTTTTGAATCAAGCACGGGCAACGCCGGGCCATGCTGCTAGTATATATATATATATATATATATATATATATATGGTAAAATATAGTTTTAATATATGCTATAATTATGGGTTAAAGTGCTCAATATCAGGGACAGAGCGAAATATAAAAGTGGACATTGAAGTCAACACTCAGCGGCGACAGTCTGTTTCATGCTTATAAGCAATGGCCTGACGATTGTGTATAAGCATGAAACAGACTTTAGCCACTGGGTGTTGACTTCATTTCCACTTATATATATATATATATATATATATATATATATATATATATATATATATATATATATATATATATATATATATACTACAGTTCAAATGTTTGAGGTGGACCCTGGTAATTTTTTAAATTGGACCAGAAAGTAGTTGTTTTGTACTTTAAATAAAGAGAAAATTATGGTTAAATAAAGTGAGACGTGATTTTCATTAGTAATTTTTATGATGACAAAAAGAAAAAAAAAGCATTCTATGATTAAATTTTGCTTTCGTCAAAATATCCTCCTTTAGCCTTGTTTACTGCAGCATAAATGTTTGGCATAAATTGAAAAAGTTTCTCAAATTATAAGTTTGATAATGGTGTCCATTTTTTTTTTCAAAGAGCTCTTCTTCCATTTTTTCAGTCTTTTATCAAATATATCCCAGGCTAATTCTGGGGGCTGCTTCAAATTTTTAAACTGTAGTGTATGTAGACATAAAGTAAACAGTGAAATCAATGCAACACTTTCTTTCATGCTTATAGGCAATCGTCAGGCCATTTTTTATAAGCATGAAACAAAATGTTTCGAATACGTGTAAGCATGAAACAGACATTCGCCGCCGGGTGTTGACATCAATGTCCACTTTTATGTGTACATACGCTCACTCCCTGATATCGAGCACTTTAACCCATTAATATAGCATACCTTAAAACTACAATGCGTGTGTATATATATATATATATATATATATATATATATATATATATATATATATATATATATATATATATATTAAGACTTTTTTTATGTTTATACGTTCTTTTTATAGATACAAATATTTAAGTAAATACTCTGTTTACAATAAATAGTATTAACGACATTTACCGGCCTGAATGTCCGAGAAAGTCTCATAGAAAATATGCGTACTCCAACAGGAATCGAACCTGTATCCTATACGGAACCGTATAATAGCCTGATGGGCTTTTACCGATTGAGCCACAGAGGACCGTTTCGGTTAGCAAGATCGATTTTCCTGTTTTTAAACTACAATTCTCCATGATTTTCTATTGTACATTTATATCTGCTCGATGCGTATCCAAATGGAAACAAATGACGTCACACATTATGAAATGGACAAAGTCCGACAATTATTTTAAGATATTTTTTATGTTTATACGTTCTTTTTATAGATACAAATATTTAAGTAAATGCTCCGTTTATAATAAATAGTATTAACGATATTTACCGGCTTAAATGCCCGAGAAATTCTCACAGAAATAGATTTTCTATTTTTGAAAACACGCGCACGAGTGTATAAAATCAAGCACAAGGAATCTTTTATTTCCAGATTTCGAAAAATTCGTTTTCAGCTTTCAGCAGATGGAATTTTGGACACGGTAAATGAAGAGAATGAGGATAGTCATCATGAAAATGTCAATGACTCTTCACAATTTGATGTATACTAGGCTTGGCTTAGAATGGCACAAAGCTAAATGTAATAGAGGATTAGAATAGAAAGATTGTGTTACGCCATAATCTTCCTAGTGAGGTAGGCCTACAGTACTAGAAAGTCAACATTTTGAAATTACCTTATCACGAACACCTACCTCAGACAATGGTAAGAGATACGTAACGATTTCAGTGACGTTGCCTTAAATAATGCAATATTTACTAACTGCAATTTAGTACTGGATATAGCAAAATGGGGGCATGAATACTTACCAATTCAGATGACTCCATTTCCACAAAGTCTGCATTCAAAATGTCGGCTTTTAGCTGGGCTTCAACATAGAGATATGGCATTATAGAGAAATGCATAACACTTTCGGGTACATGACAGGCTACAAGGGCGCTTCGGTGTGGTGTAATGGTTAGCAAGCATGTCTCGCTAGATTAATTACGATTGAATAGTAAGTTCGATCATCGCTGGGTGCCACATTTAAGCTACGCTTAGAAAATCAACATGACAGGCTACAATAGCAAGTGATAAAAAGTATCAGACAAAATAAACCTGTTTATCCACATCTGATCATAAGTATATACTAGGAATCTGAAAATTCTACAAATTTCTTCTTTTACTGTGACCAATGAACTCATTTTTAACATTCTAAAAAATATTAACTACTCATCTTTTTGCTTTGTCGTTTTCAGACATTTTCTACTTGATTCTTCTTTCGCCTGTCGTATTACTTCAGGACTTGGGGATCATGGCTCTCCACAGTTTCTTGTCCAACGTTTGTCTCAGACGAGCCTTAATTTTGTTTACTTTATCGATTATATACACGGAAAGGACTAAAATACCATATGGATATTAAATATTCAACTGTCACCTAAGACGTAGGTGATCATGGTTCTCCACAGATTCATGTCCTTTATACCTCTAGGCAACGTCTGTTTCTTCATCATCCCTCCCACTCCGTACTCGGCCACCCAAATAGACAATTCACTGTTTCCTCTTTCCTTCTATATTCTCCGAGCCCTTCATCCTCATTATGTGTCCCGAAAATTGCAATTGTTGAAGTATAAGTGTTCTTTTCGTTCCCATATTCCTTGCTCGTTGTCCACATGTTCTGCATTCTTCTATAGAAACCACATCTCTGTTACTTCAAGACTTACTTGTGAGGTAATTCGCGCATTTTCTGTCATATAGGAGGACTGGTATTACATAGCAATTCAACACTCTTTTCTTTGTCTCTAACAAAATTCTCCTGTATCTTAAATGCCAGAGCTCAGTTTGAGAACAAAAAATCAAATTTAGTCTTCTGTTTAATTTCAGCAAAAAAGAAGCCTCCCCTTCCCAGTAACCTCTATATAAATGACTGTCAATTTTGTTGGTAATTAATTCGGTATCGTCGATTTCGTTGTTAGTAGCCCACTAAAAGACTAGTGTTATGGTTTGTTCGAGCGCCATTCACAGGAAACACGTGGTGTCAAATCCAGGCTGAGAACATTTTTTTATCATTTTCTCACATAGCATTTCTGTATCTAAAGAACTGATCGCATATTTGATAGAAATGAAAGAATGATTTACTAAAAGAAAATCTCTGAGCACCACACTCTTTTCTTGCGATCTGTTCCTTTTACAATTCCCGTGTTGATTTTTAACTTGTAAAATGTTCTTGATTAAAGTCTTGAAATGAAAATAAAATCATTATAAGTTTTAAAAATGTTAATATTGTTTGCTACTCAATACTAAAAGTCTCATACGAGCCTTAATTTTGATTACTTTATCGGTTATATATACGGAAAAGACTAAGATGCAATATGGATATTAATTATTCAAATGTCTCATCAGGAAGTGGGTAATCATGGCTCTCTACAGCTTCCTCTCCTTTATACATCTAAGCAACGTTTGTTTCTTTGGTTCTTGTTATCTACACGTGTCTATCTCTGGTGAAACAAATGACATAAAAAATCTTAAGTTTCCAGCACTCATTATTCTTACCGGCTTATTTTCTTAGTTCTCCAGCACTTTCTCGGGGATTCTAGCCGACTTCAGATCGCCCTTGGCTTGGACAATCTCAATTTTTCATCGAATTTTCAATTCTGTCAATCTCGTATATTGTGCGTGTGTGTGTGTGTGTGTGTGTGTGTGTGTGTGTGTGTGTGTGTGTGTGTGTGTGCGTGTGTGTGTGTGTGTGCGTGCCATATTTGTCAGTTATTATGGACACAACACGAACGCTTACGTTCTACAGTTTTTTTAGATCTTTGGTAAGATTCTAGTATTTTTTTGTTCACGTTGTTTTTCGCTGTAACAACCAGCTCACATTATTATTATTATTATTATTATTATTATTATTATTATTATTATTATTATTATTATTATTATTATTATTATTTCCTTGGATTTCGGTTGTATACACATTTCCTTCCGGATTCCAACCAGAGACCTAAGGTCAGAAATGGCTTCATGACATTTTCCACTGATCTTTTTTTTTGTAAAAAAAAAAAAAAAAAAAAAAAAAACATATTTTACTCCGATAAAGCTCTTCATAAGGTGTGAGTTGTTCTTGTGAATACAATTTTTTGTATTTCTTTACGGCAGGAGTTACCAGGAATCCCTTTGGTGAGTCTATCGGAACCTTTTGCAATCGGAGGACTCCACCTACAACTGGAATTATTGATGTCCTCAAGTGCTACATTTTTTTTAGATTTCTGCTTTAAGATCCTTGTATTTTGATAGTTTTTTTTTAAGATCTTAAAATGTTCAGGAACAGCCATGTCAATAAGAAAACACATTCTGTTGTTTTTTCTTTCTTTTTCTTTTCGCGATGTCTGGGCGATTAGCTTTCATTGTTCTGTCTGTTTGTATTGTAAAATCCTTTAAAATTGTTTCAGGTCCTGTCTCTCTAATCGGCTCTGACTGATGTTCATACTAGTATTATTATTATTATTATTTGTGTATGTTATGTTTTCTGCTTTGTATCCTCTAGAGCTGACCCAAACTATGGTCTTTAGGCCCTATGGGAAAATTGTCATTTAATTGATAGCACTTTTCTTAGTATATGGGATGTTTCTAGTCGGGCGATCTACTGGTCAAATTGTATGTTGATGTTACATTGGACACTGTTAGTAAAATGGTTCATTCCTTTTCACATGAGGACCAGAGCTTCGATTACTATTGCTACAGTCCCAGTCTTCATTCCCCACATCCTGTTAATCTCGATCTCCAGGTCCTTGGATTTAGACAATTTCTCAATAATTTACATGGATGTGTTTCTCTCAGATGCTACTGTAATGTAAATAAGCATACACTTCCTGAATTCCTTGTCATTTATGATAATATCAGGTCTATTGGCTTTTATTTCCCTATCAGATTGATTTGGTATGACCCAGTGGTTAGTTACATCGTTATTTTGGGTAACTGTGTCTGGTTAGTGCTCATACCATCTCTCAGTGGTTTCGATTTTGGGCTTCTTGCATAACTTCCAGTGCACGTATGTCGCTACCTTGTTATATCTGTGTGTATATTCTTTTTTTGCTAGTTCCGGGCATCATGAGATAATATGGTTCATCATATTTTCCGCAGATCATGCATTTCGGGTTAGTTTCATCCTTGATTATGTGACAATGATGGGATCTGGTTGCGAGGCTTTGGTCCTAAGCTGCAATAATTAGACAGTCTGCCTCAGATTTCAACCCGGTGTTCCTCAGCCACTGATGTGTTTCCTGTTGGTCCACATCTGCTTCTTTCCTTCTTTTTAGATATTTGCCATGCAACGCCTTGTTTTTGTTTTCTTTTTTCTTTTTCTTTTTCTTTTTTTTTTTTTTTGTAATTTCATTTGGCCGGGTTGTTTTGCTTTCTGTTTTACTCGTTTGACGTAAATAGTATTTGCTTCGTTTTTTGTTGGTATGGTTTCAGGTATATTAATCTGTTTCTTGAAGAGTGTATCTTATTTGTTGATGGAGTGGATTTGGTGTTTTACTATTTCTGGAAGCGGATAGTTGGTTTAGTACGCTTCTTTGTTTTACGTACTACCTCCAAGTTTCAACCTGAAACCTCAAGAGACAAATCATATTAACAGTTAACAAATCATATTGACATTGCCAGCATCGGTTTTCTTAATTGTATGATGTCATATGATCGTTTGTAGTTGTTTAGACCTTCATTTAAATGTTCATGTGCACGCACAAATTAAATTTATGTACAGTTAAAATGTGTAAATAGATTAAATGGAGTTCCTGAAAAATTAAAATTATGCCACAGGTGTAACATTCAGTAAACTCGCATAAGAACCGTCAGGTATGTCCCATACTTAGACATGATAGCTCTAGTTGAGGAGATTGGCTTGATCCCCAAAGGCCCAAGCAGATAAGAGAAGATGGAAAGTGAGAAAAGAACTAGAGAAAACCAAACACCCAAATTGAACATCATAAGAGAAGAAAGGTTGGCAATCAAGACCTGACAAAGTGACACTAATATCATCATTCTGCCTGCTGACAGAGGCAACGAAACGCTAATTATGGACATTGGCAAATCTGGATGAATTTGGTGACATAGTAATCGTGAGTTCAATCCCTGGATAAGTTCTGTCACTTGGACTGAGTGGAAACGGAGCTAACAATAACTGGGTAATACTAAATTAGAACTAGACGAGATATTCCTAGGCATTGGGAAATGAGAACGATCCACCACTGTTGATTAAATAAAGAGTTTCTTGAAATTCCCTGACGGTTACTCAGATCGACAATCACCAGATGAAGGCCGGAGAAACGTTGTAATAAATAAAAAAAGATGGGGACAATAATCCACTAATGTAAATAATAACTCCTCATACAAGAAATTCAGACAAAAATCAAAGCACCTTCAAATATTATTATTATAAGTAATATTATTATTATTAGTAGTAGTATTCATTGAGGTTTTGCCTTAAAGACCAATAATGTAATACACACACACGCACATATATATATATATATATATATATATATATATATATATATATATGCATATTAGTTTAAATGTCCCTTGGGAGATTGTATCTCTGATAAAAAAGTAAGTACATATGTTGGTTTGACGACCACAACATTAACAAAACGTTTACACTTCATTTATCGGATACAAGTTCTATAGCAGAACATTTAAAAACACATTCCTGTCCACCTTCACAATACAGGAAAATACTTGTTAACAAAACTAATATACTACACCACGAAAATAATAAACAAAAACATCAAATTCTCGAAACTCTCTATATCAAAAGTAACCAACCAACCCCAAACAAAATTTATTACGAGTATAGCAGCCACGTGTTGAAGTGCATTTAATGCCATTTGCATTTCTGTTTGTATGTATGTGTTTCTGGTTATTTCCCTTACATTGAGATGCGTGTTTGGAAAAAAAATTACATAGATACAATGGATAAGTTTAAATTTTATATTAATTATAACAGCGCGTTTTTTAAAAAAATCACCATTACAACGGTTACAGTTACAATAATTTTGTCTTTGTAATTTACCCCTGAGGATGATCTCAGAGGAGATCGAAGGTACTTGGGTAAGAAAAAATTACGGTGCCTTCCTTGATGAATTTCATGTTAATATCAAGAAGCAGGTTAGAGAACAAGAAAGGATTATTATAAAAATAGACATAATATGTCTATATTATTCAATAAAATATGTTTAAATATATGCTGCATATATATATATATATATATAAAAATAAATTCTTCCACAGACTGCTTCGCTTTATCACAGCTCCTCAGTGTGACCAGACTTCCGATTGCTTCAAGCCGGGATTGAAAACCAACTGATTTGACATCAGTCAGATATCTTACTTCTAGGCCATCGTTGCAAAGCAGAAATTAAGGGAATTTTAGCGTTTCTTTCTCTATACGAAATGCGCCATATAGTGAACTCTCTCGTCGTATTCGACGTATGAGGGTCAAGCAGCCCAGTTCCTAGGAATCGACAGCCCAAACACCAGCACATTTTATTATATTGGTGAAAGCTTTGTGCAGAACCAACCAAACTTTTTGAAGGGCTGAATACAAAAACCTGGTGCACAAGGTCCCCAAACGACCCTCAGCAGGTTTTGTATTCAAAGTTGTTCTTCTCCCAAACCAGTTGCCATCCAAGGTTATAGAACCCAGTCTATCCTGTTATTTACCCATAGCTGGAGGGAGAAGAAGAGGATTAATACTTTTCTCAAGGGTATTAGCACGTACGTGAATGTAACTGATTCGACTGGAATTCGAACTCAGCTCTCCGATTCCTCAGTCCGAGCCCCTATCCACCGTGCCTTATATATATATATATATATATATATATATATATATATATATATATATATATATATATATATATATATATATATATATATATATATGGGGAGGGTTACGCTCGCACCAAAACTGCTGCTAATACTCATCGACAAGGAACTCTGTTGATATTTCACAAATACTCATCCTTATAAAATGTTCGCGTATTCACGCCTGTCGTCGCTGTCGTTTTATTTTCAAAAGCAGACTTTATTGTTGCCCACCTTGAAGCAGAAGAAAAGAGACCTGACCGACTTTTTTTTTATTCAGAAACTCCATTGCAATTCTTTATAGTTCAAAAGCCTTGAATGCTAATTGTTTTCATTATATCCATTTCAAATGTCGTCCATTCTTGTTGACAAACAGCGGTACTACTTTGACTGATGATTGTAATGGTGACGACGTAAAAATTAGTTAATACCATAAACATTTAGAGAAAGAGACGAAAACCAACGTCAGCCTTTGGTGAAAGTAGTAGGTAAACGACTGAAGGTTTTTAGGGAAAATAATAGAATAGCTTACTAATTTGGTTACAAACATATTCTGGGCATTTTGTTTGATTCGTCGACATCAGTTAACCTCCATTTTCATTGGGTAAATATGAGGAGATTTTTTTTTAAGTATTTGTATTTTCATGGAATGTATCAAAGATGAAACTTCAGACTTTGCATAGCTGAACTATTTTATATATAATTCAAATAATGAAATGATTATTTCCTCTTTACAGTGAAAAGAGGACGCTTGATATTCGTTTCTAGAAATATTCCTGTTGGATTTGATGCACCACAACCTGTCAAGTGCAGACGAGATATTTATCATTTATGTAACTCGCTGGATTAAAAACAAAATTCAACTGGTACCATATTTAACGATGATGACTATAAATTTATATGCTTAATCTTTTGATGCGTTCATGAAAAAATGTTGTTTGTCTACTTGGAAAAGTTAAAATGAAAAAGAAAATACTACACCCAGACTTGTTTGGTAGCAGTCATTAGCGTGATAGCCGTGAGGCGTTATTCCGTTAATTTTGCTTCTATTTAAGCTGTTTTCAACTAATAGGCAAAACAGTTCAAGATTTTTAAAAAAAGATTTGTAGAATCATGAAAAGCTATTCAACAGTAACCATCAGAAAATAACAGCATCTAGTCGTTTAACTTTTCTTTTCTTTTTTATACTCACCGTTTTTCATAATTTTTTGGTTTTTCTTTTTAATTATTTTTTTTTTTTTTTTTTACAAAATAAACCTTTACATTCACCTTGATAAAGTCCCTCAGAGGACGAAACACGTCGGCTAAGAATAGTTTTTATTATTATCTTTTTATTCATTTTGTTGCTTTACAGATCCACTCCATCTGAAAATAATTTAAAATGGCACAGTATGCTCATCTTATTTTATGTGTTGTGTTCCTTCAGGATATGAGCGGACATAGCTCTTCACAGTACACCATCGCTTGTAACTCAAGCAACGTTTGACTCTTTACTATTTCGTTTTATCACCGCCCATTAGGTAGGTTACTCGCTGTTTCCCTCAGCTCCCTTCGTCTCTCTATATGTACTGCGGGTGTTAAGTTTTCCAGACCCTCTTTCTTTATAATAAATCCCAAAGTTTCAAGTCTCTTTTCGTGATTTTAAGCATGTGTCCTTCTAGTTTCCATTTCCTCGTTGCTCTCATGGTCAGGTCTTGATGTTCTCGGCACCCATCTTTAGACACTTCATCATCCGTGTCGAAATTATCCAGTATTCAGTGTCGTAAGGAAGCAATAGATTAAAAAACACACTATACAAAAAAAGATAGAAAAAAATATTCACCCAGCACCACATTTTTTTTGACGCCGCAAAAGGACTTTTTCAAAAATGTTTTATTAAAATCGACAGACAAGTTCTCTTTTAGAGCACATTGTTCCACTAGTGGAACATTAGAAGACATATTTTTCCATCTTTCGATTCAAGAAGAGCATTAGTTTTGTTTATTGTTGTGGAAATCCGCTATCAAATAACAAACGCCAAGAATGAATATAAGAAATAAATGTATTAACGTAATAATACAAACTGGTAATACAGGTTAGTAGTTCCAGGAATGCGGGGTTAGTTGACAAATATATCTAAAGTCTTTGGTATCGTCGTATCGCTGTATGACTTCTTACTGAGTCTAAGTGCTCGTGACTGTGACTCTTGCCGCTACGTTATTCTACCGACCGACTCAACGTTCTACTACTACTACTACTACTGTTACTTGACTCAACGTACTGACGATGTTCATTAACACGCCCACGTGTGTCAAATGTGGCACAAGGCCGGTTTAATGTGGGCTTCCCGAGCCCGTAGGCTCGGGAAAAAATTGGCCGTAGAACCCGTATAAACGGGATCGGGTTGGTCAACCTCCCCGAACGAAGCTCTGCCCTTCGGCGGAACCTCGTCCGGGTTCCTCTCAGCCCAGAGGCAGAGAGTTCCCCTCTGCCTCAGAGGCAGAGAGTTCGACCGTTCAGACTGTCGTTCGACGAACGACTGCTACCGGGTATTCACTGGTAGTCGTATATGTATACCTTGGGTGAGTCCATTTGTATAAAAAGGGGAGACCCCTCAATAATTATTTTATTGATATGCACGTAAAAGGCTAAAATACAATACGTATATTTCCGCAAAGTCTGCATTCAAAATGCTTGCTTTTAGCTTGGCTCTAATATCGAGATCTGGCACTGGCGAGAGATACGTAGCAATTTCAGCCACACGGAATACCACAATGTATGTCAAACTGATATTTACTTACTTTAAATTAGTACAGGATAAAGTTAAATGGAGGCGCGAAGACTTTGTTGCACTATTCTTCCCAATATAGATAATTCCATTTCCACAAAGTTCGCATTCAAAATGCCGGCTTTTATCGACATCTGGCACTACAGAGAAATGCATAACGCTTTCAGATACATGACAAACTAGAATTGATAAAAATATTAAACAAAATAAACCTGTTTACCCACACCTGTTCATTTGATCATAAGGATATACACGGAATCTAAAAATTCTACAAATTTCTTCACCTTTTACTGTGACCCATGAACTCAGTTTTAACACTAAAGAAAAAATATTAAATACTGATCTGTTTGCATTATCGTTTTCTACTTGTTTCTTCTTTGGTACTCTCAGGACTTGGGTGACCTTGGCTCTCCACAGCTTCTTGTCCTTTGTACCTCTGAGAAACGTTTGTCTCATACGAGCCTTAATTTTGATTACTTTATCTATTATATACACGGAAAAGACTTAAATACAGTATGGATATTAAATATTAAACCGTCTCCTCAGTACGTGAGTGATCATGGCATTCCACAGCCTCCTGCCCTTCGTACCTCTAAGCAACGTTTGGCTCAGATGAGCGTTAAATTTGTGTATTCCAACGATTATATACACAGAAAATACTAAAATATATAATGGATATTATCGAAAAATAACCATAATTAATGATCATCTACTATTTAAATAAGCTTTTTGTTGCACTAGTGAAACATTTTATATCATTTAAAATATGTTTTATTAGTACAAAAATAGGCAGCAAAAAGGTTTAAAATGTAATTAAATAATGGGCGTGAAAAAGTCGAAAACATGTAAGTAAAGACACAGAATTATTAAAATGAATCCTTAAAATCTATTCAACAAATATTTTAAAATCAGAGGACATTATTTTTGAGTTTTTGTTTTCTTTTATTGTTCTATTAAACATCAATGAAAAGTCACCAACCATTGCTTTCTTTATTATTTTCTTCTTTTAATTCATCTGCATCAGTGCGTAGATATTTATTTCCATCCCTAATGTTTCAAAATGTGATACATGGATGCTTTTTTTAATTTTATTTTAAAACGGGTTTTCATCTGTTCCCACGCATAATACGACACACGAACAGTAACTTACTTCATTAATATCAGCTTTCCACAAGTTGCCAAGACCGCGTAGATCTCACTGCAAACTTTGAGGTGTATCTCAATTTTTCATTCTTAAGTCATTGATTCGCAAACAGAACGCACATGGCTCCCAGGGGAGAGACTTTAGTCAGTGGATGAATTGGATATCAAATCAAATGGATGTTTTATGATTCAATGAATAAAGTTTCTTTTTCACATTTGATTCCAGTTAATGAAGCAATTTGTTTTTATAAATTGTTACAATAATTATCATTGTAAAAATATTAATCATGAACGATTTTCTTTATTTAATAAAGAAATCCCGTTCCCTTTTGCCATCGATGTGTCCTGACGGTGCAAGTTATCGAGCCAACTGCCTGATCGGGATTTTAACCATTTCACTCCAAGCAAGTCAATAAAGCCACTAAGACGCAAGAGACTGCTGTGGTTGAAAGAAGATGAGAAAAAAACATTATTAAGGAGGTTGCACAATAGAATATGTTGCAACCTAGAGAGGGTTACTGAATGAGGAATAACCAAAATGGAGGTTGGAAATGAAATGGTAATCTTTATAATATCAATAAAATACAATACTCGCCAGCGTCGTGAAGTAGGTAAACCACTGCTAGTGGCAGACTACTTAGACAGCATATTACCTTCCACTTACAATAATGCCCAACGTATTTATGAGGATCGGGACATACCCATTAGTGTTCATAGGTACGGTATATAACACTATCTATCTATCTATCTATCTATCTATCTGATGTAAGTTAGAAAGGGTTACTGAATGAGGAATAACCAAAACGGAGGTTGGAAATTAAATGGTAATCTTTATAACATCAACAAAATACAATACTCGCCAGCGGCGTGAAGTAGGAAACCATTGCTAGTAGTTGACTACTTAGTATATTACGCCCACCACTTACAATAGTGCATTTATAATGTATTTATGAGGATTGGGACGTACCAATTAGTGTTCATAGGTATGGTATATAACAAAAGAACAGGAATTCAGAAGAAAGAAGATAAAGATTTAAATTTTTGAACATCAAAGTTGACTGGAAAATAAGAAGCCGGAAGAGAGTTTCACAAGCGAGAAGTGCGAGCGAAGAAACTGTTAGCATAGAATTTACGGTTCCTCTGACAATTTTAGCCTGTAAACTGATGAGACCTAGCTGCCAATCTAGTTCTGCGCTCAAATTCGTAAAGTCGAGGTAACAAAGAGGAAAGCCCATCAGGATAATTATCACTAGAATTTTTATAGAAAATTATGGAGAAGCTACGTTACGGCGGTGAGAAAATGACCGAAACCGAGATGCCAGGTAAGGAGCGATAATATTGCAGATTCTTGTTTGGTTTTTATCAAGAATCTCTAAATATAACACCAGACCATATGTGACTGCAGTGAACGAATGGTAGACTTATAAGTAGATAACAGATTCTAGCAAGAAAAAATTGTCTAGCATAATGAACCAACTTTCCTAGCAGTAGACTTAACAGTTGATACAATATAATCTTTCCACTTCATGTCAGAGCAAAACGTTAGACCCAGTGACTTTTACTTCGAATCGACATGCGATGGCCAACGGCTATCATCACAGAAAAAGAACTCAGCGAGCTGAGATCAAATTCAATGTCAAACAGATTGTATTAATTTTGCACTAATGACTTTTAGGAAAGGTATTTTTTTCTTTACGCCTCTAACAATGGGTAAAATAACAGAGGACTGATTTAGCATTGGTTATAAAACAGTCTATGGGAATTCAAACTCAGTAGTGGAATCCACGGCTTCACCTTCCAAATTATGGGTAAAATTATCAATGCCAACCCGAAAAAATATAATCGGCACTGAAGGACCGATCCAACCGACTTCGTTATTATTGCCTCTACTTAAGAGTTATTACTTAATAATTCCCAGAAAGTACACTGAGAAAGTGTAATGGCTTCTAAATCAGTAGAAAGCGATCAATCAGTCAGTCAACAGTTCAACATCGTCTGACGCATTAGGAACTCAACAGTCTCCTCTTCGAAGTCAGCAACCTGATGCTAATCCATCTCTTGTTCACTCGTCTGAAATCTTTTCGAATAGTCCCTTGTTAGTTAGCTTACGGCCAGCCTCGTTTCCACGTAACACGCCATTATATCTGGAAGTGAAGCCATTTCATCCACCATTTGCAAATTTCCTTCAATAGACTGCTGTTTCTTTACTTTATCGTTGATTAAAATCGCTCCTTCTGACACATTTTATTCTCTTTATTCATTTCACATCAAGTTTAAAAGAAATGCAGTAAACAAAAATAAATAAAACTGGAAAAAACGATGAAATTCACACATGCTAGACTAATTTTATTCCACATCTATGAATTATTAAAAATTCAGTACTATCTGTTACATTTCAATTTTTAACTGATACATTCAAAATGCGATTCGGATGATAGCACAAAATATTCAGAAATTTTCTTTAAAAAATCCAAGAAACCATCAGTTTTTAATTTTTTTTTTTTTTCAAAATGCATTTTGGAAAATAAGACAAAAATCTCCATATTTTTTTGTTTTTGTTTGTGATTTTTAATTGATTTTCAGTATTAAAAAAACATATTTTTTCAACGATTATATTTAAAATGCAGGTTCATAGGAACTATTTTTACTAACAAATAGGTAAAAGGGGGTCACTGGCGACTTCAAACTGAGTGATGAAACTGGTGTGACCTATCCTTAGTCCAAGCTTGAGTGATAGTAAATGGAGACTTTAGCTGCTAGACACCAGAGCATCCAACAAAGCCAAACAGACAAGGACCGCGGGAATGGTAGACATTACGTTTTGGAGCCGGTTTGGTAGCAACAGATTATACCGGTATCAGTTTAACCCTTTGAGCCCTGCGTTCTTGAACAATTCCAACCCTTGAGCTTCTGTGTCAAAATTCGCAAATAATTGGTATGTAATGTTTCATGGTAGATATAAAAATAATTATAAGTGTTTACCCACCGTTCAACCGGTGGCTGGTCATTAAGTCATTTTTCTCTACCACTGTTCATCCCGTGGCTGATCATTACGTCATTTTTCTGTATCACCGGTAAAGCGATATTCAGGGCTTAAAGGGCTAATGTTGACTTTCACCTACCTTATGGTCTTCACTCAGATTTTCTGTCTGGATTTACTGTCATAACTTTCCATGTTTGAATATGGCCGCAAAGCGGGGGTGGTTTAAAAATAGAGTTTTCCTTCCGCAAGAGGAACTGCTTCCCTCGGTTTATCGTCGCGTTACTGATACAGTATCCGTAGCACTACAAACTATGAATCGAAGAAGACCGAGATACGCACGTACGTCTGACAATGAATCAGGTATCAACACATGTGAAGTGGCCTTAGCATGTCGTACATCTCATAGTACCACATGGAGGGTACTTCAAGAGCAGCTCCAGTATCCGTATGATTTGCAACGTGTGCAGGGTCTTTCGCCTTCTGATTACTCACCACGATGGTTTATTGCACAAACTACCGATACGTTCTTTGTCTCTTCTGTCTTGTTCAGGGATAAGACAACATTTTGAAGGAATGGAATAACAAATTTACACAACCAACATTTGTGGGAGGATGGGAATCCTCGTGGTACAATACAGGCTAGGCAACAGCATCAGTTTACGATTAATGTGTGGGCTGGAATTGTAGGTAACTGTCTGGTAGGTCCATATGTTTTCCAACATCTTACGGGACTTTATTTCACTCTTCCTGGCCTGCTAGAGGATGTACCTCTGCTAATACGATGGCCCATGTGGTTCATGCATGATGGAACTCCAACACATTTTAGTCACATTGTTCTCTATACACTGGCTGACATCTACCATGAAAGATGGATAGGTAGCGTGTATCGATTCCATTGCCTGCATGTGTCCCCGACCTCAATGTTTTTGATTTTTGTCTGTGGAGCCACCTAAAACAATTGGTTTATGTAGCAGGCATTACTAATAAGCAGGCGCTTCATCAACATGTCATGGGGGCTCGCGAAAGCATTCGCCAGCATTTGGGAGTATCTGGAACGCTTCGCCAGTCAATAATCCGACCGGTGACGGCGTGCGTAGAAGCAAGCGGAAGACATTTTGAACATTTGTTACGAGTTGTTACGTTGAGGCACAACGAATAGTCGTACATCTCATAGTACCACATGGAGGGTACTTCAAGAGTAGCTCCTTTATTCGACATGTGTAGGATGTTTCACCCTCTGATAAGTTACCACGGGAGAACTTTTGCTTATGGGGTATTGTAAAAACTGCCTATGCGTTGTGTATCTCTTCAGTCTTGTTTACGGATGAGGCATCATTTGGAAGAAATGGAATAACAAATTTAAAAAATCAACACTTGTGGGCGGATTGGAATCCTCATGGTACAATACACGCTAGGCACCCGCATCAGTTTACGATTAATGTGTGGGCTGCAATTGTAAATGGCTGTCTGGGAGCACCATATGTTCTCCCAGTAGGAGCTGTCTACAGGGACTTTAATTCGAACACACTTCCAGACCTGCTAGAGGATGTACCCCTGCTAATACGAAATCCCATGTGATTCATGCATAATTGGGCTCAAGCTCATTTTAATCACATTGTTCACAATGCACTGGCTGACATCTACAATGAAAAATGGATAGGTATGGGAGGACCAGTTCCATAGTCTGCACGTCCTCTCGACCTCAGTCCTTTGAATTTTTATCTGTGGGGCTACATAAAACAATTAGTTTATGCAGCAGACATTAATAATTCAGAGACGCTTCATCAACGTGTCACGGGCGCATGAGAAACCATTTATCACCTTGTGGGAGTATTTGAAAGAGACCATCAGTCAATGATCCGACAACGATACCCTTTTGGACATATATTTATATGGACATTTTACTTTGTTCTTGTGTCAGAAACCCGGCCCCAAAGTTTGTAAAAGTATTTTGAAACACCCTGTATATATACAATTCCTTTTTTAGTTATTAAGTTTAAAGAAAGTTTACGGTAGATGACGCTATGTTGCCATGTAGACTAAGTTACATTTGTCATTCGTGTACATTTGTGGTTAGTCTGTCTTGAATGTTTAACGTGTCTAGTAGTGAGTTAACTGATAAGTGTTCCGTTTAACAATGGCAGGATATTTTTATCGTGAGCAGGCAGATTTGAGTTTTACATACGGCCGCGTGAATGGTAATGGACCCGAGGCTGCATTGCTGTATCAGATTGCATTTTGCAGACCGAAAGCAGCCGAGTCACCCAACCTTCGCTGCTGTTTATCGTCAAGTTGCTGAGATAGGAACCGTGGCACCACTAACTATGGTTATAAGTATTTTTGTATTGTAACTTGGATTGTACATTTAATAGCGTCAACTGTAAACTTTAAACTTAATAACTCAAAAAAACGAACAATTTGCGTTAATATGAACTTTGGTCATTGTTTTGGTGTGAGAAACTTGTCCCCAAAGTTTGTAAAAGTATTTCTAATACATCCTGTATATAGTCGCCTGAAGATCGTGATAGCGTGAAACTATATCGATTCCAAAAACAGTTACAATTTTTCATTGAAAAATAGTAACTGTATTTAATACTAAAGTCAGAAATGATATTTGGTGTTTGAGATATTGTTGATTCAATTGTCACTTCCACATATTTGCAAATTAGTGCTTAAGCTTAATTTTAATTGAAAATAATGCCTCTTTTAAAATAAATTGACATGTAGAATACAAGTATTAATATACTTGAAGTCTTTATTTTCAATGTCAGATTGCAAACGCTATACATATCTCTCTCCTTCTCTCACTCTACTTCTCTTTTCCCTCTCTTACTTTCTCTACCTACCCCTCTCTATCACCTTTTTTCTCTCGTTCTCCCAACTTCTCTGTCTCTCTCTCCTTCTCTCTCTCCTTCTCTCTGTCTACTTGCTTCTCTCTCTACTTCTCTCTCTCTCTTCTCTTCTCTCTCTCTCTCTCTCTCTCTCTCTCTCTCTCTCTCTCCAATTCCTTTAAAATTCCAGAATCTTGTGATCTTGCATTCTTTTGGAACGCATTCTGACTGCGTCATGTAAATATAAACAAAACATTTTTCAAAATCTCATCTGACCTAATTTTTTATGACTAATAATTGTTTTCGGCTAAAACTATCAGTGTTTGTTGTTCCCCCCCCCCTCCCCGAGATAGCTACGAGCAAAGATTTTCACGGTTGGTTAAGTTTCTATATATGAGTCTGTCTATATAAATAAATAATTGATGGGAATCAGATTAATCCATTACATAAAAGTACAAAAATGAGTTGTATTCAAATAACAGTTTATTTCCTAGGGGTTCAGCTGATAATTTTGGGGTCTGCTTGGTTGGTTTCAATGTTTAAACGTATGAAAAGTATGAGACTATCTATTCGTCACGCATGAGAAATTTAACCGATTCAAATGCCCTTTTCGAGGAAAACAAGCATAAATATTCTTTATTTTGAGCGTTGTTGTTTTGGGTTAAACTTTCTCTGGGAACATCAAATTATAATCCAGTTTTTATTAGTTACGAAATATAACTTAAGGCATCTGCATGCTGTTAATAGTGACAGAAAACAACTTGTATATACTGACATGATGCAGAAAGTAGTACACGTGATTCTGCAGGGGTTCTTCGTCATCATCTATGTGTTGTGTCACTTTAAAACATGGGCGAAGATGGCTTTCCACAACTTCCTATCATTAGTAATGTTTGCCTTTTCATTATCTTTCCTATTCTTGTTCTGCCATGGTTACCCCATTATTCATATAATGAAGAAAGAAGGCTTGAAGAATTTAATACTCACAGGGTACATTGAGGGAAATAATAATAATAACTAAATTGGCAAGTTAAAGTAAATTGATCACAGAACAAGTAGAACGAAGAGCTGTAAACGAGCAAGATTTACTTTGAGCAACCAAAGGGAGGAAGTTGTGGAGAACCGTGATTTCTCACTTTCAGAAAGGAACATGGGACGAAGAGAGATAAATAGAGAAAAAAATGAAGCACTGTTATTTATTCAGTCCCTGTTCTGCCATCCATTTACACAAGCGCGGTAGGTAGGTTACATGTTGTTTACATCTGTCCTTCTTGCCTGTCCTGTGAGTTACAGATTTTTCAAGCTCTTCTTCCTCGTTGGGTCCTAAAACTTTCACTGTCTCTTTCTAAATATAAGCGCCCTTTTATTGCCATTTTCTCTAAAATTGTCTCGATACTCATATATTCAGTCCTTGGTATTCTTATCATCTTTCTGTACATCGACACTTTTGCCTCATATCTCTTCTTCATCTGCGAGGAAATTGTCTAGCATCCATTGTCATACCGGAATTTTGATATTACATACCATTTCATCACCCTTTTCTATGTTTCTAACGATTTTTTTTTATAGTGAGCCTTGTTAGTTCTCCACTTTTTGTTTAAATATTTGCGTGTCAAAGTTGGATCAATCTTGTAAATATCAATAACAAACCAAACCCCATTTCCCACGTGTATTCTAATACCGATACTTTTACGTTAAACATAAAAGCAAAAGTTATTTGAATAATTCTAATTAATCCCCCGTTAGTAGCGCAGGGTGTTTGAATAGCCCACAAATGTTTTCCTTAATATTTAGCAAATCGTATTCAAATGTTCTTCATTAGTCAAGTAGCTACAAGGAGTTTCCGGTTTTAGTCATAATATTTTGTCTATTACAAGAACGTGGCCGTAAAGATTGCCTGAAATAATTGTGGCAGAAACGTAGATCAGAGTAACCTTCTTGAAATAAAACCAGTTGAAGAGGAGTTAGATTGACCATAAATTATTTCGCAAGATAATACTGAAAATAAAATGAAACCTATTTTGAACTTTTGGAACTTACAAGTTCATTGCTAGTATTGACCATATCACCAACACCAGGAAGTGACAGTTGAAATAAAGAGGAAACAGGGCTTGGAAAATCTGATACACACAGGGCAGATTGAAGGAAAACAGTGCATAACCTACCTAGCGAACTTGAGTAAATGTATGGCGGAAGAAGGTTTAGGAGAGATAATAAAAAGATAAAATTTATTAAGATCTACAAAGAACAGGAAATTGCGGAGAGTCGTCGAGGTTCTAGAGAGACACAGCACATAGAAGAAGAAGAAGAAGAAGAAGAAGAAGAAGAAGAAGAAGAAGAAGAAGAAGAAGAAGAAGGTTATAAGATGAAGTATTCATAATAGTAATTGATTGATATTCTGACTCTTTTTTTAAAAAAAACGGTATCACGCCATGCAAGGCAGTAAAGCCGCTAAGACCCAAGGAGTACAGGGTGTGGAAAAATTAGGAACAGAAACATAAATAATGAGCTAGAAATGAAAAGAGTTATCGTTGACATTGCATTTAAACATTTGCAGATTAAAGTTGGCTGGAAAGCATGGAACCGGAAGGGAGTTCCACAAGCTAGAAGTGCGAGAAAAGAAACTGTTAGCATAGAATTTACGATTACATCTAACCAGATCAACTGTAAATTGATGAGATCTTGACGCCAGTCTAGTGCTGCGCTTAAATTAAAAAAAGAGATTAGGTACCATAGCGAAGAGCTCATCCAAACAATTGCCATTAAAGTATTTATAGAAAAGACACAGAGTGGCAACCTCGCGGCAGTGGGAAAGTGACTGAAGCCGTGCCGCCAGATCAGGACCAGTAATATTGCTGATACTTCTTTGGATTTTATCAAGGAGGCCAAAGTAATTCACAGAGGCAACGGACTATATGTGGCAGCAATATTCTAAGCATGGACGAACAGTAGACATAGATATGTAAGATATGTAAGATAGATTCTCGAGCTAAAGATCGTCTCGGAAGACACAGGGAACCAACTCTCTTAGCAGCTAACCTAGCAATGGGTTTAATGTAGCCTTTCCACTTCATGTCAGCTGGGAACATTAGCCCTAGAAGGCGCAACGAGTCACTTTCTGGAGGTTAGCATCAGCCATGCTGATGGAAAGCAGAGAGGGGTCTCGCAGATAATTAATAGAGAGTAGTTTAGTTTTGGAGGCGTTAAAATTATACTCAGGTTTAATTTTCTACGATGTGTTAATCAAATAAATAAAATCTCCTGGGCCGACCAAGCATAGAAATTAATACAATATGGTAACCAGTAATAAGGAGTGCCAGAGAAAAGCGATAAAAAATTGCAATATGAGCTCTGGTAAAAAACGGTTGCTGAAGACATTAGGTTTATTATTCCCAGAAATTCATACACAGATGTTCTCAAGAACACATGGCACAGTGGATAAAGGCGTTAGCTAGATCCTGTGATAGGACCCAAAGAGTGTGAGTTCAATACCCGGTTAAGGCAGTGGAGAATAAACAGGAGATAACTGATAACTGACGTCTATTAATAAACATGGTACGTGGAACTAGAACAGTCTACCCCAGTTCGACATTCCAACCACCGAAACGTTGTAATAAATATGGCGACAAAGATGAGGACAATAGTCCGAATAATGTAAATAATGTAGTATAATTTAGTTTAAATCTTCTTGAAGACGACAGGGTGTGATATATACTTCAATAAGTTTGGTGGGTGGCCTGGATAAAAGTAGTAAATAATGCGAATATCTATAAAATATTTGAAGTTGTAGCTACATTTCTAGAGAATTAGTAAAACGTCAAAATTTTAAAAAGCAAATAATTATAATTTCATCATATTTTTATGTTTTGCAAATGTCATATTATGCACCCTAATATTTAATATATTTTATATAATAACATCAGTACAATTATATTGTGTAGTTTAAATATATTTTCTTATATATTAATTAATATGTAGGTGGCGTTGAGCCACACTTTGAGATCGTAACCATTATTTTATAGAACATAAAACTCTACCTAACTGGGTTTTCAATGGACTAGAGACCGTCTGAAATTATTATGCAAATCACATAAACCTCAATAACTCGAATTTGCTTTGAACATATTTTGTCAAATTTTAAGTGTCGTTCCTGGCCTATTCCCGCCTTCTACTTTTGTTATGATCCAAATCGAGATTCCCAACCTCCCCAGTTTGTTTTTGGCCCCTTTTTTCATCTCGATTGGGTCAACTTTCGTCTCTCCCCATGGCCGTATTTATTTTATCCTTTCCCTCTCCCTTAGTGAGAGAGCCTCTTGGTTTTGTCTATGGACAGAATACAGCGGCCTCCTTGAATTCTTTTGAGGGTTTGACGGGTCCAACTAACATCACTTTTCCTTTTATTTTGTGTATTTGCTTTTGATATTTTAGTTTGTTTTGGGGTTCATTCCCTCCCACTTATTACGTATCATCCACTGATTTTTGTATATAGAATTTTAAAATCGCTAATTTTGATGTCATGGGGTGTTTTTTGTAGGTCCCCTGAGAGTATGAGGTATTATGGTATATGAAGGATTGAAGGATGATGGATAAGTTCTTTTGGTGGATGTGCAAATTGTAATGAGCGAAAATGGGTTTTAATTCTTATTAGCAAGGTATAAGTGATGACCATCCTCAGCCCATTCTCCGCCATTTTGGCTTTGTGCCACAATTGTATTTTACATAAAATAAATCTAGACTTCACAACAAAGCTTGAGCTAATTCTTTTAGTAAATTCGAGTTATTGACGCTTATGTTTATGTTAAAACAAAAGAGAAAATAATAAATTCATTCAATTGTATATTTTCAAAGATCATGCACACGGAAAAAAATGTTACTTTTTTTTAGTCCTATTGAAAAAATAATCTTAGAAACAAAAATTATGTATTGTAAGTAAAGTTATCTACCAAAGCATTAAATTCCAATGTAACTTTAATTACACAGGTAATCGCTCTTCCATTGTTCTATCATGTCATCTATAACAATACATAACACCGGATGCAAGTATTTAATCATGGCGGACATTTACTTCGGATGATTTATGAAAACGAAAAGCCGCTCATTAGAGCAAGAAACGACGCATGTATTGCCATTTGTCAACAGGAAGAGTTCAGTGTTTGATCTTCATTTTGTAAGAAAAATAAGAATGAAGCTAGAAGTTTTTGCAGCTTTCAGTGACCAGGATATTAAAAAAAAAATAAGTCTGACTGAGTGCTTTGTATTTCTTTATTATTATCGTCTGCTGTGATGACTCGCTTTGTGGAGACAATGGCGCCAGCATTCAGAATAATAATGGAGACTTCTCGCTGACAATGTACTTCAATTAGGAGGAAAAAAGGGGGCATTTCACAGGTGTACCAAGCGTCCTCACATCCAGTTATATTTACAACTATCATTTCTGACAAATTTCAACGTTTTTTTCTTCTCGACCTTAAGCAATATAATTACTTTTTCTATATCTATACCTCTGCTTTCGTCTGTCTCTATATGCCCATCTCTTCTCTCTCTCTCTCTCTCTCTCTCTCTATATATATATATATATATATATATATATATATGTTTGTGTGTGTGTGCGTGTGTGTGTGTGTGTGTGTGTGTGTATACTTCATTTTTCTTTGTTTTGTTTTTTCAGCACCAGTTTGTCTTTCTCTCGTCCACTCTCAGTAATTGTTCGTCTTTCCCTATGTGTGTCTGTAAAATCGTGTTTGTATATATTTGTGTGTATATATAACTACACACATACAACCACGTACACTCACACACACACACACAGACACACACACACATATATATATATATATTTATATATATATATATATATATATATATATATATATATATATATATATATATATATATATATGCACATTTCATTATAAACGACAGACAAGGTGCTTTTATTTGGTTTTTATACAATTTTTCATGCGATCTAAAAAAAACTAAATAAAAGCACCTTGTCTGTCGTTTTTAATGAAATGTGCATGAAAGAAGGATTGCTGCCTAAATACACAAATATATATATATATATATATATATATATATATATATATATATATATATATATATATATATATATATATATATATATAATTAAGTACACTAGTACAAATTATCTTTTATTCAAATTACTAATCAGCCAATGGCGTCGTAATATTTTAATGGATATAGGCATTTAAGCATAGTTATTTTGAACTGCTGAATTCCATTTCATGCGGTAATTTATTTGATTTTGAACGTGGAATGATCACTGGTTCTACACAAGCTGCTCTGAGTATTTCAACAAAGTTCTGATCTATTATGGTTTTCACGCACAATCATCTCTAAGGATTACAAAGAAGGATCTGAAAAAGACAAAATAATCCCAGTGACTGACAATTGTATGGACGGAGATGCCTAATGTTAATGAAAGAGTTCAAAGGAGAATGGCAAAACTGATTGAAGCTGATAGACAAGGCAACATTAGATTTTTTAATCACCCTATACAATGGACAAATACAAAAATGCATCCTTGAATGCACAACACGACGAACCTTGAATCCGTTAGGCTACAGCAGAAGATCCACCCTTGCCAGTTAAGAAGAAGAAACTAAGGCGACAATCCGCTAAGAATCAGAACAATTAACAGAAGATTGGAAAAATATTACCTTCTCTGATGAGCCGTAATTTCTGTTGCGATATTCATATGGCAAGATCAGAATTTGGCGTAAACAACATTCTGCTTTGTATTAACAGTTTACGTTTCGGCTGTTTGTGCAATGATATGGGGAAATATTTTCTTTGCATACACTGGGATTCTTGGTGCTAATAAAAGATCGTTTAAATACCGCAGCTTTACCTGTGGCTGAACACATGCCTTGCTTAATGACTATGATGCAGCTATCAGTAGCCATTTCCAACAGGACAAAGCACCGTGTCACAAATTAAAAAAAAAACAGTGGCAAATTGATTCCTGGAATACAACAATGAGTTTTCCCTTTTAAAGTGTCCTCCACAGTTAACAGATCTCAGTTACATAGAGCACCTTTGGCGTGTGGTGGAAAGGGAGATTCGAATCTTGTATGTGCAGCCGACCAATCTGGAAGAATTGTGGAATGCCATAACAGCATGGAACCAAATTTCGAAAGAGTGCTTCCAGAACGTCGTCGATTCCATAGTAAGTATAACTCAAGCAGTTCTAAAAGCAAAACGATGTCCGACCTGGTCAGTAGAAGACGAGTATATTTAATAAAGTGACAGGCTACTTTACAAAGTTATTTATTTAAATTCTGAATTTCTCATTTTCTATGTACAAATCAAATATCTTCCTTGTTGAAATAATCTTTTACATCTAATTACTTCAGGAATAATTGGTTCTGTTTAAGAAAACAACTCAAGATGGCATTATTTTTATCATAACTTCTTTTATTATCGATCGAAACAAATACGGCGCTTATAACTCTTTTCTATGAGATTATTTTGACTCTTTTCTATGAGATTATTTTAACTCTTTTCTATGAGATTATTTTGACTCTTTTCTATGAGAGTATTTTAACTCTTTTCTGTCAGATTATTTTGACTGTTTTAATCAAATATTCTTGACTTAAAGCTTTTACAACTGTAAGACAAAACCATCTCCATCCAATACAGAATACGTCAACATTAAATGTACAAATACAGATAAAGACATGATATATATGTGTGTGTGTACGCAGGAGCGCGCATACACACACACACAGACAAATAGATAGACAGATAGCCAGACAAACAGAATTAACACAAATATAACGTCTGTCATTTAGCTGATTGGTGTTACCTTCAACATCCCGACTCTAGAGTTTCGTAGACTGACCCTCCAGCAATTGTCCCGTCTACTCGTCAGAGGAATGGATTCTTCTCCGTCGTTTTCGAAATACGAGGGTCCAGTTCTTTGAACAGAACACACTAATCGATCATATGATTTGGTTATATTGGTGTAAGCAGTTTAGCCTAATATAAAGAGCCTAATATAGAGAAATGTTGCACGCAGTGTGCCACAAGATGTCCGAACGACCCTACTCCGGTTTTGAATTATGAGTTTTTCTTTCTCTTAGACAGGTTGCCAATCGAGTCTAAGGATCCGGTCTTCTCTGCTATTTAATCCGTAGCTAGGAGGAGACGAATAGATAGATTCATACCTTTCTCCGGGTCATTTGCGCATAAGTGCACTAGACTGGAATTTGAACTCCGAGATACTATCTATTACATCACCTGCACATCCTATAATGTAACATATGTGTTTCAGTTGATGCTAGCAGTTATAAATAATTCTAATGTGCTTCAACTAAAAAGAAACAGAAAAAGTATGAACTTCAGACATTTTATTCACAATATTGACTCGGACGTTCAAAAAAATATTAAACAGACAGACCTTGTTTGAATTTACTAAAACTTATTTAGATGAATTCTTGCTATCTAAATATAACTTATATATCATTACACATGAGGCCTGATCCACTTCTGTAAATTTTGATATTTGGTCATTGAAATATTGATTTTTGGCTGAGAACTATTCAGAACCTCTTCGAACATATAAAAATGCAATTCCCAAATTCAAGGATTTAACAACACGAGTTAACCGAATCTAATTCACTTTTGTCGCTATCCTCTGTGAGAAGTCCTGTCTTAACTCAGTGGACAGAGGCAAGAAACTACTTGAAAGTTACTTCTGGACACTATGTGTTTGAGATTCTCTAAACCAGAGGTTCTCAACCAGGGTTAAATTTACCCCTAGGGGGTAAAAAATTATATAGTCGGGGGTAAATAATTGAAGTACCTGATAATTTAAAAAAATAATTCATCAATGCTTTATGATGGCTATGAATTTTTTGTATAGGAGTAGGGGGTAAATGGAGAAATACATAAAGCCGAGGGGGTCAATGATGGAGGAAAGGTTGAGAATGGCTGCTCTAAACATTTGGATCACATATCACAATGTGTATTTAATCAGTTGTTGCAGTCATGTTTTTGCTTACATCTTTAAATAATACATTATTTTGATCTCTTTCTGTGCCTACCTCTGTAACGACTGATGAAAGAACTTAGTTAAAATGTCTTCTGTTTTATTTATGGTAATTGTGTGCGTTCAGTTTTATTGAGAGGCTACTGAATTATTTCTCAATCTATAAGCTAGCGCCTTTGATGTGAAACCCAAAGCAATAATAACAAAATGTGTTCATTTTTAGTTATGTTTCTCTACACATGAACGACCCTACAAAGCTTACTAAATTTCCTGGTCTCTCTCAAGAGAAAGTCTAGACACAAGTTTGTTTAGTGCATCTCTAATTTAATGTACGATGCGTAACATAAATAAGATGTTATATATCCAACATTAATGTTTAATTACAAAACACTGGGAGGCCTGAATACTGTAATTGCTATCGACATGAATTAAGGAAATTGGGCGTGCCGAGTTCAATTTCCGCTAGATGCTGTTTTGTCCACTTTGCGCTAATGCCCTTGGAGAAGGCATGAATCCATCTTCCTTAAAGCGACAACCAGTCTAAGAAAAGAACAACTCTGTTTTCAAAACCATATTGAAGAGTGATGGGCTACGTCAGGTTATCTTGCCTTAGACTATTGCAGTTATGGCTGCAGTAAATGTGTCTACTGTTCTAATAGATTATGGGACACACACGGACAAAACACTGTTCAAGGTTTTTGCTTCGTGTTATGGGTTACATATTTCAGGCAATTAGGTTACAAATAATTTTTGAAATTTGAGAGGAGAAAGAACAGACATTTTATCATTGATTCAACATATACTGCATTAAATCTCAATAGATATGTTAAAATAGCTTTGCGATCTTGGCGCAAGTAACAGTGTGTAAGAAAAGTTTGGAATTGTTTTTTGTCTTTGGTCAGTAAGTACTATTTCCTAATTGCTTCTGTCTGGAAACCAAGGGCAATGACTAGTATTCCCTTCAAACTTTGCATTTGTCAGATGAACATCGATGTTTAGAAACTAATCTATTTTAAATGACATTCCCGACAGATTCAGCGGTGAGTTGCTGAAGGAGAATTTTGTAGAACTTTCTAAAAGTTTCAAGAATTTCTAGAACGTTCTGGCAATAAATATTAGTTACTTAAGTTCAACAGTTCAGTTTACTTCCAGATGTTCAAGTGTAGACAAGTAGTATTTGACTTCTAAATTTTTGTGGTCTGTCTTGTGTAATCCTAAAATAAATGAATGCTACTTTTGAATTACATGTCGTTTTGTTCCTACATTGCGTAAACGAGAATGTTCCCAATGTTATCTATTATCCTATCTGAGAATGTTATCTATTCCCATTTTCATAAATGGGAATAGATACATTTCAGAAATATCATTATACTGGTCACAAAAACAAAGTTTGACTGAAATATTAGCCATTTTTTATGCTGTCTAGGCGTGATCAAATGAAAAATAACAGTTACTACCCAAGGGCAAAACTCGTGTTACACAGTGTAATTGTAGGGAGTCTTTGATCATGAATTTGTATTACAAGAGAGAACTAATCTTATACGTCTGAGTTGTCACAGATGTAAGCCCTTAGAAGTAAATGCAGATGATTTCAATAACCGAGAAACTTGTTCTTCCTTTTTGCTACTATCTTCCAAGTGGAATTGACAAAAACCTAGTTCACAAATAGGATCTATTATTTAAAAAGAAATGTCTCCAGAAAATTCAACCGAAGTTAACCACTTATGACTGTATGAGAGCAGTTGATTCGGTACAGTATGACGCCATCATATCCGGGTACTCAGCTACTGAACATGTATCTCGTCAAGTTTTAATCGTCATTTTGATAGAGCTATACGGTCATGAGCGAAGCATATATTACCAGAAAACGAATGAACTGATTGAGTGATGCAAAATACTTACGAAAAAACTTAGATGCCTACTTTTAAAAAAATCTCACTTACGCAAACTATATTTATCGAAACAAGTACATACTTGAATCGTCACTACTAAATTGCCACAGATATTCTGAAAACTGAATATTACTTCCACGTGGTGTAATTATTAGCAAGCATATCTTTATTAGATCAGTTACGACTGGGTAGTGTATTCGATCTTCACTGCGTGCTCCACACGTTCAACCTTGTGCTCTATTTCAGCTACGCGTAGTAAATCGTTATTTTGAAGACCGAAGCTAGCCGGTTCTGCTTAACACTTTCTCTGCTGCATTGTCGCCTGATTGTGCTGAGCCGTTTTGGGGAAAAAAAACGGGACATCGTGTTCTTTATTTACATGGACTTCTCATAGGCACCGCCAATTTTGGTTTCGATAAGAAGGTCGGGTGTACAAACACGCAATAGAATAACGTTACAAAACAGGTCATAATGTACGCTACGATAGTCATTTTCCATGCATAGTTCAGATGTGGCACAAGGCCGAAATTATGAGGCACCCAGTGAGGATCGAACTCACTTATAATTGTTCTAGCGAGACAAGCATGGTGACCATTACATCACCTCGAGGTACCCTAATGCACGCTAAGATATGTCCGTTGCTCACCTGTCGCGTCACGCGGTAGCTGTTTATCATCGTTTCAATAATTCGTAATATTTTGAATCCATCTCCAGATTACACAAAAAAAAAACATGTTTGGTTATTTGGGAATGTGGATCGGACTGAGAACTTTACTGATGTTGGTTGATTGAATTTACGACTTGTTGAGTTATTTAATGTCGATTCTTTTGTATAGGTCACTCGGTGAGGATCGAACAAGCTATTCTGTAGCAATGGTTAACCAGCACCTTAACTAGCACTTTATTTTTTTATTTATAAAGAAATTTTGATACTTGAATACTTTGCTTAGCTTCTGAAAAGCATCTTTGGTTATATTTTTACGCCTTTAAGTTCCTGTGTTACAACTTTCTTTATCTGAATAGTTGAATTTCTGCATCTGCTTGATTTTGTGACATAGATCAAAGATTAGACTCTTTTGCCAAAAAAGTTCATCATTGAGCTGATACTGAATTCTCACTAGTCGCGATGAATTGTTGCTTATGTGCTGGTGAGACGGAAAAGTACTAGGAAGAAGAAACAAGTCAAACAGTGATGCCCTGGCCCCAAAAAGAAGAGGTATTGAGTAAAATTTCATGGGAAAATTAGCTCAAGGGGGGGGGGGGTGTTGTAATGGAATGTCCCACTCTCCCTATCGCCCATGGGGACTGACGATATCGGTAGATATATGTAGTGGGCACAGGATATACCTGGTGGTCTTGCTTCTAGAGTTGGAGATTCGTCTTCAGCTGTGCTGGTCAAACTCTCTGCCTTCGGGCAGAGAGGTTCCCCAGACGAGGCTATGCCGAAGAGCAGTCTCTCGTCTCGGGAAACAACTACCAGACCCCGTTTTAGACGGGGAATTTTTGGCCGAGCCTACGGGCTTGGATAACCCACATTAAATTCGGCCTTATGCCACATCCGACCGTGTAGGGCGGTTGGTAGATATCATTGCTTCGGGAATTCCCTGTCTTTCAGTGGTGTATTCTCTTTTACAATAAACCTCTCTACGCCCGTGTTGCTGTTCCTTTCACGAGTACCTCCTTTGTGTGTTTGTAACCTTCTTTAAGGATACAACAGCTGCACTGTCAAAGATAAGTATTGATTTGAACGTTTATTTGGCCTCTTCAATTCAGACCAGAATTGGATCTCATATATACGACCCATCGCTAAAGACGCTGGAAAAATTGTGGTAACTTTATATCGTGTATAGTACGTGACCCTTTCTGCCATTCTCTATCTTTACAAAAGTCAGATCAGAGTAAAAATGGTGTATTGCTAATACATCTGGCCTGGATTAGTCCAAACCCCTCTTTCAATCGTCGACATAGTTCAAAGGTGTTTACCCGGCTTTGTAGGCGATTGATTATTTTCTAACCTATACTCCTTCTCCTCCAGATCCAACGTCGCAAACCTACCGTTACTCTATCATTATTTCCAAGGAAAAATGTTCTGACATGTTACATTCCCTAGTTCCACCAGTTCAGGCAGTTACGACTAAGACCCGCCATACCACTTACGCAAGGTTGAATCATCCACATTCCCTTCGTATTCCATTGACTAGGAGTAAGTTTCATACGATCAGCTTCTCTCCAAGACCCGCTGAATTGTGGAACAGACTCCCGAGAGGATGCGTCTTCAACCACTATAATATTAACCTCTTGTAGTTCTGTGTCAACCGTTATCAATCATACATATCTTCATAATGTACAATTCGTAAAACAACCTAATTCAGCAAACTTCTAACTTTAGTAACTCTTGAGCCTCGAATTGGGAAAATAAAAGTGTAAAGATTGTTTTACTTTTTCGTTTTCTTTCTGAATATACCACCAACCCAACGTTAGTCCTGAGTATGACGATAAACGACATCCAGCTGCAAGTCCTCTGATAGGGAGATTGGAGGTTTTGAGGTACTTAAAACCATCTCTGAATTACTATTGTTCCGATATCCATCCCGACCCAGGGTGGTAGTACCTGTTAGAGTTCCAGCTTTGGGTAAATAGTGAACCTTCAAACAAAAATAAAGCACTATGAAAGTATAAAAATACATTTTTATAGTAAAAATACCAGCAATACCAGCAATTTATGAAAAATTATCAACAATACGTATTTATAGTAAAATTAGCAACAGTACATTAGTATTGTAAAATTACCAAAAATACATTTTATCTGTAGCTGAAAGTATACAATTGCGTTCGAAAT
Organism: Acanthosepion esculentum; assembly: GCA_964036315.1. Taxonomy (NCBI): domain Eukaryota; kingdom Metazoa; phylum Mollusca; class Cephalopoda; order Sepiida; family Sepiidae; genus Acanthosepion; species Acanthosepion esculentum. The sequence continues at coordinate 36,636,200 of OZ038484.1, forward strand.
ATACTTCGTTGAAGCCAAAAATTTGAGTTCAAAATGTTTAAAATTTTGCATTAACCCATAGATGTTGATATGCCGTTGACAAAATGAACCAATCAACCAACCTAAACCTTCCTCGTTGCTCATATGGTATACTCAGCATTCTTCATTTCTGTTGCTTTAAGTCTCTTCTTTATCTTTGAAGAGAGTGTCCGACATTCACTGTCATATAGGAGGACATATATCACGTAAGTATCTAGTAATCCGTTATTTGTTTCTAAGTTCTTCTGTTTCTTAATACTCTGATTGGCTTTTGAAATGATGGCATTTATCAAACCCGTGGTGGGCAGTTTTTATTATGACTCCAAGTACGAGTTATTTTTTATATGTTTGCTGATACATTTTTATCTGCGGGTACCAACCAGGAGTTTACTTTTAGTGTGAAAACAATGTCAAGACTTCAGATGAAGTTACAAATCAACTCATTAAAAAAAATTCTTGCCTCTGTTGGTTATTATAATGCTGTCGTTTGAAGTCAGTTTTCAGAATTGGCCTCTGATACCCAATTTGTTAAGGCTACAAATGATTTACCTGATTGCTTTGTCAAGTCGATTTCACAACTTTGAATACGATTATGCATCAATGTCCGCAAACGAGTGGCCTCGTCTTGGTGATATTAATAAGGTTTAGGCCATTATACCATCCGGTATTCTTCAGATGTCTTGCACACTTCATAATCTAAGGATTTAAATCCGAGACCTTTATTCAATCTATGCAGGTCAAATATTCTTCTTTTGTCCATGTTAATTCATGCTAGTTAATTTGTATGATGTGCGGGTAGTGTAACGGTTATCGGCAAGGAAAGTGTAATCGCTGTGTAGAGTTCATATTATGACCGATTCTATTTCGTTCACTTCGCACTAATGGCCTCGGAAAAGGCGTGAATCTATCTTCTTTCAGCTATGAGTTAAAGAACAGGACGGACTGGGATCTTTAGACTTGGGAAGGCAACCAGTCTCGTAGGACAACTTTGAATACAAAACCGACTTGAAGGGAAATTACTGATTTTCTGGGATGAGATTGTCTACACTGTTTACATTCGGACTCCTGTCCTCATCTTTGTCGTTGTTGTTGTTACAAAATCGTGTCAGCCGTTGTACTCTCCGGCCTTCATTAGGTGTATATCGATCTAGGTAATCTACAGTCTGAACTGAACCCTTTATTTAATCTACGGAGGTAGACTGTTCTCGCTCCACTGCTCATGTCTAAGGATATCTCTTCTAGTTCTTATTTTTTAGTACTGCTCAGTTATTGCTTGCCCCGTGTCCAACTCCATACTGTCTGACCCAAGGATTGAGTTCGCAATTGCTATATCACCAAATTCACGAACCAGTGCTTTAATTCACTAGGCAATTGTCCCGTAGGAACAATAGTAAATAGAAATAGCTTTGTGAGGGCATCTTACTCTAGCTACATCCACTGCTGCTTCCACCGCAGTACATGTGGTGCACCTATGAATCTAATGGGCTACTGAATTCGTAAACTATCGAGTTAATTCTTTCTTCTGATGTCATTTTTCTCTTCAATTGGAAAGTATAAAACCTTTTTTTTTGTCTTTGCTGGCCTGATAGAAGTAAATCGCCAATTGATGATGATATGTCTTTATGCTATTGTCTAGTCTATTTCTTGCTTTATCATGATTTACTAACTGTTATGGTCCAATATCCTCGCACCACTGTTATTGTTCAAGGTTAGGACCAAGGAAGAACAACACGAACACAGGAGTAGGAATAATAAAGATATATTAGACAGAATAATAATACAAGAAGTTGGAGGTGTTAGTATGACTGTCAGTCTGATTTAGAATGAACTACTATTGTCTCAACTCGTTCTGTCTCGACTCGTTCCACTTCCTCTATCGTCTCTCTTGAGAGGCGCAGTCTTTATAGTGTCAGGAAGAGTTCATTGTCGTTATAGGTAAGATCCCATAACACTAACAAAATGCAATCCGTTAAAAACAATTGAGAAATTAATTCATTTTATCAGTGAGAATAAGATTGTGTTTTGCCATTAAGCCGACTCCAATGTCAGTGGGAGACAGATGAAAAAATGATCGCTTCACTCTACTTACATTCTTATTTAAGCATCTCGCTCTTTTCAACTGATTATGCCGACTAAATCAGCTCTTTTAAAGAGATAAACGAAGCATCTCAAGAAAGTTGGTCATGTTGTTTCTGTATTTTTATTATCGCCTTAGTTACTCTTAGGTACCTAATAGAAAGGGACAATGTTTATTTTATCTAACATTATTATTATTATTATTATTTTGTGGGCGTTTTCCGATCCCCTTTCTGCAAAGAACGCGCGCCATTTATTGATTTCACACTTCTTGGTCCATATAAATAAATTACCAAGTTCTCGCTTTTATTAAAACCGCTTAGTTTATTGCATCTTGAAAAAATTCACACCGCCTCCAATTATTAAGACTTCCCCATGTATAGTCACCTAAATGTACTTGTGCTTACGGCCACATCGGGTTGAAACATCGGTTCCCGTATGATCACCGAAGTTAAGCAACATCGAACCAGGTCAGTAATTAGATGCGTGACCACTTGGGAATATCAGTCGCTGTAATTTTGGATGTGCGGGTGGTGTAATGGATAAAAGCTTGAATTGTTAATCAGAAAGCCAAGTTCCAATTCCAGTCGGGTTCGTTATAATCATTTACGCGCCTTAGGTAAAGTATGAATCCACCTCTTTTCCCCCCAGTTATGGGTTAATTAGTAAGACTTGTATCACTAAATCATTATTATCTCCAAATAATATATTCTTCTTCTTTATGTGTCATCTACCCGCGGGACGTAGGCGATCATGGCTCTCCACAATTTCTTATCCTTTGTAGGTCTTAATAGATTTTGTATTTTTTTGTTATTTCTCCTAAACCCTGTTCTGCCATCCATTTACTTAAGCTAAGTATTTTATGCGTTATTTTCCTTTGTCTATTTTGCTTTCAATCTGTCTTTTGAGTAGTATATTTTCCAAGCCCTTCTTCCTCATTATAATCTAAATAAATGTATGGCTGTAAATAACCTGCAATAGGTTGATAAGCCGTAGAAAATGACTGAATCAATGAATATAAACGTACTTATTTTTCTTTTTGACATTTGTTTTCGTTGTTCAAAGAAATACGCACGAGGATAAGTAAAAAATAAAACTAGAAGTGATGTATTCCATAATTAAAAAATATTTGTTGATATTCGATTTATTTTTTATCACTGTATATGTCGCAATGTAAAACGAATGGAAAATCTAAGAGCGCGTTCCGTGACGTCACTGCTGGCAAGTTCCTCTCGCATATCATTTTGCCGGCATGTTTATTTATGCTTAGCTTAATGACTAAATATTTACAAAGGCTCGTTTTCTTTTTCGGACTACTTATCATTACCGCTTATTCTGAATACTTCTCTGTACAATTCAAGTTTTCCAAGCATACATATCTATAACAATACATATCTATAACAATACATATCTATAGCATTTGTAGTAATGTCTCATTTGGTCACTTTTTATCTATTTTAATACTTGGGAAAAACAGTGTTATAAGCCGTCAAATAGGGTAATTTGTTGTGAATCTGATTCTTTTTTATCTTTCGAAGTTTTCATGTAGATCGATCTTCACCTACAATGTATCATTTTATGGATTTTATTTGTTTACTTTCCTTCTCATTTACATGCATTATTTTTCTTTCTATTTTTATTAATGTGTCTTTTTTCATTTTTGTTACTTTTCTTTTCTTTTTTTAGTTTCATTTTCTTTCGTTTTTCCTATTTTCTACTTTTTTCTTTCTTTTTTTTCTTTTTTCCGTTGTATTTTCTTTTTTTCGTTACTTTCTTTTTTTTCACCACGTTGCCTTATTCTTGACGTTTTCTTTTGTACTTGCTTTTCTAGTTTCTTTTTTTTCTTTTTTCCGTTGTATTTTCTTTTTTTCGTTACTTTCTTTTTTTCACCACGTTGCCTTTTTCTTGACGTTTTCTTTTGTGCTTTCTTTTCTAGTTTCTTTCTCTTTTTTTTCTTTTTTCCGTTGCGTTTTCTTTTTTTCGTTACTTTCTTTTTTTTCCACCACGTTGCCTTTTTCGAGACTTTCTTTTGTGCTTACTTTTCTATTTTCTTTCTTTTTTTTTTTTTTTGTTAATTTTTATTTTGGGTTACTTTTATTTTATCTTTTTAGTTATTTCTCTCTTTTTAGTTATTATTTAGTTATTTCTTTCTCTTTCCGTCACGACTTCGTCACTACTTTCTTCACTTTTTCTTTCTTGTTTTTGTCGCTACTTTTTCTTTTAACTTTTTACTTTTTTTTCCAGAATAATGATGCCGATACATTAATTACCTTTGTATTAGTTATACAAAGGTAATGAATGTATCTACGGTATGCCAAACTCTGTCAAATGCTTTCGAGATCTCCAAAGTAATGCCCTGGGCTTCACCAATCTCATCTAAAACTTGATAGACAACGTTTATTGCTGAAAGAGTCTGTTAACGATTATTGCTGAAAGAAATTCATCAGGAGTTGACTTAGTGAAGCGAATGCTCTATTGCTTATCTAAAAGAAGATCCTGCGATGTAAGATGCTTAACCTATTCCGAGTTGATTGGAGCCTCTAGTGATTTGTCAAAAAGAGGTAGGAAGCAAATAGGCCGATAGTTAGAAGAACAAAACAGTTCACTTGAGTTCTTAGAAACTACAGAAGAGAATTTCCAACGAGCAGGTAAGCAAGAAGCAGTAAGTAATTTATTGTAGAGTTTAGAGAGAATCAGACGCCATTTCAGAGGCACATTTCTTAAGGACTATAGCAGGGATACCATCAAGTCCACATGCTTTGAGAAGATCCAGTTTTGAGATGATAGCAGAAACCACGGACTGGGTTATATGCATATCAGTAAATAGAGACTCAGTTCTAAATGGAAACATCAGGTAAATATACTCCATATAAGTCAAGAGTAGAATTTGAAAATAATATACTAGCAAGAAGTTCTGGTTTATCATTAGATGTTAAAACCTCAAATTGTGTGAAGAGGTGGAAGAGAAAACTTACTCTTATTCAACACACTATTACTGCGCTACCAGTAGTCACGTGAACCAAAATTGTTAGTGGCTATACGATGCCTCGTTCTATCAGTAAACACAGACTTAGTCGCTTTGAAGACACGTTTACAATTATTACAGGTATATATAAATAGGCACTTGTTGTGCTCGGAATTATCACGCTTTTACACCCCAAAAGCATGCCTAACATTTTGCATGGCAATGTACACTGGATTGATGGAAAAATGTTGTTCTCACAAGGCCGTATACAGCGAGAATAACACCGAAAACTTGGCTGGTCTGTTCTTCCTGCACCTGACTTTTCATCGGTCGCTTTTACGATCGCTGCAAAATGCTTTGATGGTGGGCGGGGGATAACTTTCCCTAATGAAAACCAGATTAATCGAAAACTTTCACATCATATTCGGCGCAATACTTTCTCAGAAGATATCGAAGAACTGCCTGATAATTGGTAATAAATCATTGCAAATAATGCTTATTTTTAACCCAGAAAGCTTGCTCTGCCCACTTGAAAGATTTATACACTGTCACCATTTTAGTTGGCATATTTATCAACTTTCCGTTGTCTATGTGGTATAAATATCTATACACACAGGTATAATAAATATCTATACACACAGGTATAATAAATATCTATACACACAGGTGTTATAAATATCTATACACACAGGTATAATAAATATCTATACACACAGGTATAATAAATATCTATACACACAGGTGTTATAAATATCTATACACACAGGTATAATAAATATCTATACACACAGGTATAATAAATATCTATACACACAGGTGTTATAAATATCTATACACACCTGTAATAAATAAAATACGCCTTTGTGTAAAAGTTTGTATTGTTTATCTTGTTATGTGCACATATATCTCTAATTTTTTATTCAGTCGGTAAATATACATCGCGTTAAATTAATTGTTCAAACCAACATATCGACTTAATTATTTTTGTACCTTAATCATAGATTCGTTAACCATTTGTGAAATATACATAAATTCAAATGTCTGTCTTGTGTGTACTTTAGTCTATTCAATAAATGTATGGTTCTTAATGCTTCTTTTTTCATCTTTGAAAATCTTCTCCAACCCATTTTTTGCCACTAATGATGTTTACGTAAATCTTTTTTCTCTCTTTTCTTAATCTCGACGCACCAAAATAAATTAGGTTCATCAAGTTTGATTTCAAAGAAAGCGATAAATTATAATTACGTAAGAAAAAATAAATGAAGAAATAAAAAATGTGTTCCCATTTCTTGTCATCGGATTTTTAAGTACTTTCTTTTTTCTTTCATTTTTTTAAGCGTATCGCCCTGCAAATAATATAATCCAAGCTGCTTTCATCACGGCAGTTACACTTATTTTTATCAACTTGTTGCTGCTATTATTATTACTATTTCCTTGGGTTTCTGTTGCATACATATTTTCTTCCGGGTCCCAACCAGACACCTATGTTTAAAATGGCTTCATGACATCTTCCACTGTTCATTTTTTATAAAAAAGATTTAAAAAATACTAAGATCACACATATTTTACAAAGCTGTGTGAGCTGTACTTGTCAGTACAATTATTTATTACAATTATTTCGTAACCTTTTCCAATCAATCCGAGGGCTTCAACTAAAACTGGAATTACTGATGATCTCATGCGCCACATTTTTGAGATTACCACTTCATGATCTTTGTATTTTTATAGTATTTTTGCAGATATTCAATAAATTTCAATCTGTAGCTGTCATATCAATAAGAAAGAACATTCTGTTCTTGGGGATTTTGATCACGATATCTAGGTGATTAGATTTGATTGTTCTGTCTGTGTTTATTGTAAAGTTCCATAATATTGTTACAGGTCTTATTTCTTAGACCGGGTCTGTGTGATGTTGATACCAGTTTCTTGCAGTTTCCATCTTGTAAAAGTTGCATATTTTCCGGTGTAGATATCAGGCCGAGTTTTATATTCGTTTCGGGTCAACACGATTTTTCAGTATGTTTGCTGGGTAATTTCTATTTAGCAAGAAGTGGTCCTGCGCAGGAAAAATAAAACCTTCGATTTCAACTTTTAACCCTGCACTACTGATGGGTACGGGGTTTGTTTTACTACGTAACCACTGATGTGAGCGCTAGTTTGGGACTGACAGAGTATTGACCATGAAGGGGCTTATCTTACCATTCTTTCTGCGTTTGGTCCATTGCCTTTGCTTTCTTTTTTAGGTTATTTGACGCCGCAATAGATGTATTATGATTTATTTGGACTTCTTCACCCACTTGAAATTCCATTTTGAATTTGTTGGCTTCCTTTATTACTAAATAAAGTTTCTTATTTCTTTTGTGTTCTTTGACACAGATCATCATCCATTTTTTTGTAGTTTCCAGATATCTTTGAAGGCCGATTGTTGTGGTTTTGTAAGACAGTTCTATTTGAAATAATTTTCTGCCACCTTCGGATCTGGACACATACAGACGATCAACATCAGCCTTAGGTTGATGCATGCAGTGGCAAATGATTATTATTATTATTAGTTTGTTTTGTTTTTTGGGGGGTTCTTTTGGTGGAGGGTTTCTAGCGAATGTTTTCCTGAAGGCTAAATGGCCTCAAATCTCATCATAGATTCATTACCTTTCATATTTTACTGTAATTTGCATTGGAATAAAATTTTATTGGATTTTGCAATGTTTTTATTTCTCTTGAATTATTATTATTATTACAAATATACACTTCAAGCATGCCGTCAAAATGTTAAAGTAATATGTAATTGTATTATATTTATATAACATCGGCAGATTTGTTATGCATTTTTGTTTTCTAGATAATAAATTAATTTAATAGTAAAATAAAATAAATATAACAATTGAATGACCACTTGCTATCAATAAAACTAAATTTTAATATACACATATATTTAAAAAGATCTTTAAAACTTCCTAATTTATAAAACCAATCTCCAAACAAGTACAACAATTTAATTATCTGGGAAGTGTTTTAACAGAGGATAGAAAGTGCAACACTAAAATCCGAAGGCTCATTGGGATAGCGAAAGATGGCCTTTCAAAATCTAAGCAAAGTATTAAGAATCAGGAAAATTTCGTTAGAAACGAAGAAAAGAGTATTGAGAGTTACGTAATATCAGTCCTCCTATATGGTAGTGAATGCTCGACAATTTTCTCACAGATGAAGTTGAGACTTGAAGCAGCAGAAACGTTGTTCTACAGAAGAATGTCAAGAATACCATGGAATCGACATGTGAGTAACGACGAAGTTTTAGGAAAAATGGGAACAAAAAGAACACTTATACTTAACATCAGGAAGAGATAGTTGAAATTTATAATGGGGAAAGACGGCTTGAAAAATTTGATACTCACGTGATATATTGAAGGAGAGATGGACGGAGGAAAATAACGCATAAGTTAACTACCGAGTAAATGAGTGGTGGAACAGAGTTAAGAAGGGGTAACAAAAAGACAACATTTATTAAGAGCTAAAAAGGACAAGGAAATTGTGGAGAGCCGTGATCACTGACATATTAAAGGGACAGGAAACATAGAAGAAGAAGAAGAAGAAGAAGAAGAAGAAGAAGAAGAAGAAGAAGAAGAAGAAGAAGAAGAAGAAGACCCTATTTTACACTTCGCTAAAATATATTTAATCCGTATAATTGCTATAATTTGTTTTGTCTGTTTTACGGGATATCAACACATTTGGTCATTTCATGCGGAAATTTAATGTTTTTTTCCTAAATAAAGTCTTGTATTTAAACTGTCTAAAAGATTTGTCAATATTAAGGCTGCTGCTTGTTATGGTTATATATTTTAAATTTTATTTTTGAGATCAGTTTAATTTCTCTTTGAAAAGGGAACATGTCCTGTGGATTAGTATTTTGAAAAAGTTCTTTTAAATTTGATGTTTGATAGTATTTTAAATGGTTTAAATTTAAATTACTGCCGCGTTTGTAATTATGTTTTTTATGATGCATGGTTCTAGCCATGGGACACATATCGGAGGTTCTTCCTTTTTAGGATACCAGAAATGGTTTATGGCAGCATATCCAATATGTAGCCCGGACATAATCACTTCTTCTCTTCTAATTTGCTGCTTCTGATGCAATCCTCTATAATGGGTTTAATTTTGTGCAGATTATTGTTTGGACATGAGTTCCATAGGTTCTGTTACTCTTCTGTAACATATTTATTGATTGTTGGTTTCAGATCTGTATAAAAGATTTTGCTGTTGAAGGGGTCTGATGCGTTTTGTTTTTGTTTTTTGTTTTTTTGTAGTACATGCATCTCTTGCTGCTGAATCCGTTTCGTCATTCCCTGTGATACCAATATGGATTGGTATCCAACAGAAGATAATATTTGCATTTAAGCTATTGATCCTATTGAGTAGTCTAATGATGAGTAGCTTTGACTTATTCAGTGCTGACATGGAGCTAGTGTATATAATAAATTTTATATGTTTACTCAAATTTATGATGACGAGTAACAAGTCGATAGCTCTCACCTCAACACAAATATAGAAGCTTTGTCTGGGAGCGGTTTCATTAATTTTAATTTGTGGTGGATGTCTGCGCATCCAACTTTATCGCTATCTTTAGATCCATCCGTATAGACGGACAGGTGGTCCGCGTAGGCATCTCTGATGGAGAATAATTCTTCATGGAATGTGATAGGATTGGTTTGGGATTTTTGGAACTTGCTTAGTTTTAATAAGACGTTTGGTTCTTTTAGCATCCCGGTATGTGTTGGGTTCATGAATTTGTGCTGTATTTATTTGTTTTTTTGCAAGGATATTTTTCATACGGCTACCATATGGTTTGATGGCCTTTCTTTTCTGCTAAAGAGATCAGTATATTTTGGATCAAATATGCATTTATATATAGAATGTGATGGGCGGATTCAGAGTTTAATGTAATATTGTAGAACCAGATTTTTCCGTCGTATTACTAATGGCGGTTCATGTGCTTCTGCGTATAGGCTTTCCACCCGGGGGTGTGGTGAAAGTTTCTAGGGCTATTCTTTATCCGTGATGAGTTCCTTTATGTAGCTTTTTCTTGCTTCGTCACATATAAAGTTACCATAATCGAGTTTCGATCTAATTAATTAGCGGTATATCTTGAGTAATGATTCTTTGCTTGCTACCAAGACTAGGTGAGCAATAACCCTTAAAGATTGCAGAGTTTTCTGGCATTTGAACTTTAATTATTTTATATGGCGTATAAATGTTAGTTTTATTTATCAAATATATATACTAATCCTGTTTATTTTAATGCCAAATACATTTTTTAAATTAAAAAAAATGTAATCCCAGTATAATACATAAATGCGGCAAACTTAAAATTTAAATTATTTAACGATCAGTCTATACTCGGCCCCTTTATGTTTTCTTTGTGCATGTTACTCTTAGTCGTGCTATCGGTGAGGGATAATATCTATATATATAAAACTCATATATATATATATATATATATATATATATATATATATATATATATATATATATATATATATATATATACTACATGAATCATTCATACAAAAAACAGATATTGAAGTTAATGATATAAAAAGGGATCATAACATTCATCTACAGGTTCGGGGTTAATGTCATTTATTAAATTTGTTTGCGAAGATGTATTCTCGCCATTTATATCATTAATTTCAATATCTGTTTTTTTGTATGAATGATTCATGTAATGTAAATTGGACTGCACCACATACTTTATATATATATATATATATATATATATATACAGTCATCCCTATATATCCCGGTGTCTGTAATGTCGAATAAAAATCTAGAACGCCACACCAAAACAATTCCAAAAATATTAGATGCTCTTCTGCAGAATCATACACACTCATAGCAACATTAAACTGTCGGTCGTTTCTCTTAGTCCACAGACAATATATAGAAATTACGATGTAATTCTCCTCCGGAAAACTAGCCGTCGTAATATAGACCGATTGAGAAAGGAACTAAATTATTTAAGGATCCTGCTATAAACATTACAACCATCACTGCCAATACAATATTGATTAATTTTCTAGATGCAACATTAGACCTGAATAATGGTTATCAAACCATATAGGAAAGAACTGCATAATCATACATACGTTAGTAAATTTCAAACCACGATCACAAAATTTTAGATAATTTGCATAATTCAGTACAAGTTGGATTGTCCACCAGCATCAGGCAGCATGGATTATTTTCTGGGGATGAAGTAAAAGTTCAACCTCCAATAGTGTCAGCGATCTCAAAAATGTCATGATCTGAGTGGTTTCAGTACTTATTTGTCATGCACACGCATTTGCACTTTCTGGCTGGCGACATCGTGTGGAATCAATTTAAATATCCAATACCCTACTCAGCGCTCTCATTAGATCCAATAAAACTGTGGTCTCAACGATCTCAACCTTTCCTTAGGTCTCCGATTCCACCAATTTGCTGTTTGTTTACGATGACTAAATCTGCTCTTCTAGCATGGATCGCGTAAGTAGTTTAAATTTCAAAGAATTTTCCTTTGCTTTTATAAATTGTTTTGTGCCCATAACATTGTTTAACTGTTTCCAATGAATCAATGTCATATCAGGTTCCTTCCCAATTAAATGGCTGCATTCGTTCATTAAATAACATCATCATCATTATTTATTATTTTCACTCCTTGAATTTTAAACAAGTATTAACTAGCTATGGGTTAATAAATAACACGTCAGACTGGACTGTCTAACCTTAGGTGGTAACCAGTCTTATAGAAAGGCTAATCTGAATTCGAAACCGTGGAGAAGGAGACCTCTCCACTATATTGCTCAAGAAGGGGTGGAAATTCACAGTTAATAAAGAAGGGGAATCTGTGTGAAACCTGAATGTCCACGTCCTGAAAGGCCATGACATTTAATCAGAAACCTGGAGATCAAGTGAAAGCAATTCGCAATACTCCAGCAAAAAAAAACAAAAAACAGACATGATAATTTCCGGGGTATATCATAAGAATGCACGCCATTATAAAAAATGGAGAACAACAAAACTAAAATACTAATTGTACAAGAGTTAGGCAGAAGAAAAAAGTCAGGCGTTTGAATAAAAAAAGTGGCTGCGTTAAAAATCAAAAACAAAATCGTCGACACCAAGATGCCTTTGGGGGTTAAAAAAACAAAAAAACTGTCATATATACTGAATAAGAAAAGATTTCATGATATAGTAAAATCCCTCATATCAGAAGCCCCTTATATCCGGAGTCCCTTATATCCGGAATCCCTCATATCCGGAGTGCCTCATATCCGGAATCCCGCATATCCGGGTATGATTTTGATGGGTATATTTGAACTATTTGGGTGATATGTAACTGCTTTGAAATTTCTGTTTTTCAGGAAATTTACTTTGGATAATTGCTTATGCTTATTTCAACCTAATGGCTTGTATTGGTGCAAAAGATCATGGGAATAAGAAGAAAGGATGACAACGAGACACATCTGCAACAAGATAGCGACGAGATGCATGATTATAATGAAACCTGGACTGAAATGGAAAAAGCTATTAAAAAGGTTGTCAGTTTTATGAAAAGAAAGCCAGCATTCAGCTATGACGATTGCAATAACGCACACAGAGTTAAAAAAAAGTGTCTTTTGTTTAAAAGAATTCAAGAAGAAAAAGAAAAACGCAATATGGAAAAAGTTGAGAATGACATTATAAGAGAAAGAATCATCATGTGAACAGTGAAGGAGTAGAGACGGAACGACAGAAGACTAGTAGAGTTCAGTAGTAGTAGAGTAAGTCACACACAGAGACGGCGGCAAGCGTCACAGTTAGCGAGCACGTAGACTCAGTAAGGAGTCATACCGCGATACTTGAATACCAAGACTGTATATATATTATTGCTACTAACCCGCATTCCCGGATCTACTAACCCGTATTGCCAGTTTGTATTATTACGTTAATACATTTATTTTCCTTATCCATTCTTGGCGTTTGTTATTCATTGATATCGGATTTCACATTTCATTTATCCACAACAAATTGGCGACGATGAATTCGAACTCACACGGGATGGAAATCGAAACAAAATTCTCCCACGTGGTCCACAACAAATTAGCGACGAGGACTTCGAACTCACACGGGAAGGAAAACGAAACAAAATTCTCCCTCGTTGTCCACAACAAATTGACGACGAGGTATTCGAACTCACACAGAAAAAATAAAAACAAAAGTCTCCTTTGCCGTTTTTTGCCAGTGTCCACAACAACTTGGCGACAAAAGATTTACGAGGACTAAAATACGGAAAAACGAGTTTTTCGTAAGACTTTTATCATGGCGGATTTTTAAAATATTTTAATAGAACTTGTAAAATACCAAAATGAACAGCAATTACAACTCCAGGAAAGAATGGAAGAAAAATGGCAAAAACAATTACTACAAATGCAGGAACTAATATTAAAGGTAGCGGGTAACAAACAACAAAATATCGAAAAAGAGTTGACTTTTCCCCAAAACTGGACAGAAGCAAAGAAGCTACGTTTGTTGCTCAGAAAATTAGGAACAGACGAATACACAAAATTTGTGGATTACATTTTGCCAAAAAAGACGAACGAATTAACGTTTGACGAAGCAGTTACATGTCTTACAGAGCTGTTCAGTTAAAAAACGTCACTCTTTCACAAGTGGTGGAAATGTCTTAACTTGGTAAAGGGCGAAAATGAGGACTATTCCACGTTTGCCGCAATCGTGAATAAACATTGCGACGTCTTCAAGTTGGCAGAATTAACACCGGACAATTTCAAGTGTCTCATCTTTGTTCAAGGGTTAGTCTCAGCAAAAGATAGTGAAATGCGCAAAAGAATGCTTTCAAAACTACAAAATGAACCGAGACTAACACTACAACAAATATCAGAAGATTGCCAAAAATGCCTGAGTATAAAGAAAGTCTCGAAGAACATTGAGGAGTCAGGAGTATCACATATACGTAAGTTAAACAAAAGTTTACGTTCTTCACCCTCCCCGGAAAGAAAACAAAAATTCTATAATAAGGGAAAAAGTACAACTCCGAAGTTAATTTTTGTATTATTTCCTTAAACGCTTTTTTACAGTCTTCAATCCAATTCCAATTATTCTCCTTTTTTAGTAACTCATTTAGTGGGGCCCTCAATTTATGCATATTATCAATAAATTCGCCATAGTAGTTATCTAGGCCCAGGAAACTTTGTAATTCTGCAACGTCTTTTGGTTCAGGCATGTTTTTAATTGCCGATGTCCTCTCTGGGTCTGTTTTCCTGCCACTTTCATTAATTATATGGCCTAAGTATTTCATTTCATTTTTTCCTTTTACTTTAAACCCAAAGTCCTGAAGTCTTCTGAAAACTTCCTTTATGTGTTATGTGTGCTCTTCAACATTGTCACTCTTAATTAGAATGTCATCCAGATAAGCGGTCGCAAAATTCTGGCCCGTGAGCATTGTGTCCATCGTCTGCTGAAAAATTGCTGGTGCAACTTTTACCCCGAACGGTAGTCTGTTGAATTTGTACAACCCTTTGTGCGTATTAATACATAGAATTTTCGTACTCTCTTCTTGTACTGGAATTTGCAGATAAGCCTCACTTCGATCTATTTTGGAAAATATCTTACCGCCGTTGAGCCTTGTAAATATTTCCTCTGGGCTCGGTAATGGGTAATGATGGTCTTTTATAGCCTTATAGCCCCGTCGAAAAATCTGCGCATACACGGATTTCTCCTGATTTCTTTTTACATAGACTACCGGTGCTGCCCATTCACTAAACTCTATTTTTGAAAGGATCCCAGTTTGTTCAAGTCTCTCTAATTCTTTGTCGATTTTTTACCGACGGAAAAAGCGATACAGCAGTTCCTCCACGTATACAGAATAACACCTAACGGGAACACACTATCTGGTCTTTCACCAGCGGAATTGATGTTTACCCGGATAATACGGTCTCTGTTTGATAATTTATTGCCAAACAAGAACAAAAACCAGTATACACCTATTGTACCAAAGAGATCATTTAAACCAGGAGAACGAGTTTACTTTAGAATGTTCAGAAACAATATGGCTTACTGGGAGCCTGGCGCAATAATTAACAGACTGAAGTCTATTAACGTAGAAGTCAACACTTAGAGGCGACAGTTTGTTTCATGCTAGATGCAATCATCGTGGCCCGATGATTGCATCTAGCATGAAACAGACTGTCGCCTCTAAGTGTTGACTTCTATGATCACTTTTATATATATATATATATATATATATATATATATATATATATATATATATATAATGTATGTGTGCGCGTGTTCAGGTAACATTTGTAAAATTATAAATCAGGTTATAGTGTACATTATTGAAAAAGTTGTACAAATTTAAATTAAATCTTAAATTATTTTGATTAAGGTTTACTCCTTAATCCTCAATGGTAAGTAATTTTTTCTTTGTTGTAATTTCGAAATATATTTCCCGCATCAATATCGGTCTCTAAAAACTTCAATTACGTTTTGAATTT
>OZ038484.1:36656787-36734287 GCA_964036315.1 Acanthosepion esculentum
TTACATTGAAAATATATTAATTATATATCTATATTTGTACATTTCAGCGCGCCCCCGTCGTTATCGAATGTGACGCAAGGTCGAAGTTTATGGCGGGTTTACCGGCAAGAGCGTGGAAAAAATTGTCACGCCCCCTCGGCACTTTCCCTTTTTTTGGAAACTCCTCAGGCACCGAGCCATAAATCTAGCCCCGTCACGAAGGAGAGTTACTGCCTGGAGGGAAGACTCTCCCAGAATTATTTGAATTTCCCCGACCCCCCAAAATGACCAAATATACCGATGAAGAGTAGATATCCCTAAATTTAGCACATAATTTCAAGACTGGCAACCCACTAATGATCGAACTCATACCAGTAGCAATGACAAATGATTCTCGTTTGCCACACATTTCACATTAAAACCTCCAAAATGTATTCCAAAAATATCGAAGAGTTGCCTGATAATTGGCGACAAGTCATTACAAATAATGCTGGATATGTAACAGAAAAGAAATATAATTGTACTTTATTTACTTAATGTTGTGGATTCCGGGATGAAATCCGATATCAATGAATAACAAACGCCAGGAATGGATAAGGAAAATAAATATGTTAACGTAATAATACAAACTAGTAATACGGGTTAGTAGATCCAGGAATGCGGGTTAGTAGCACTAATATATATACAGTCTTGATATTGAAGTATCGCGGTATGACTCCTTACTGAGTCTACGTGCTCGCTAACTGTGACTCTTGCCGCCGTCTCTGTGTGTGACTTAGTCTACTACTACTGAACTCTACTAGTCTTCTGTCGTTCCGTCTCGACTCCTTCACCCTCCGGGTATTCACTGGTAGTAGTATATGTATACCTTGGGTGAGTCCATTTGTGTGAAAAGGGGAGACCCCTTAACACTTAAAAATAAAATTGATAAACAAAAACGGAAATTATATATGACTCGGCTTAATATATAAACATTTCGTCGTATCACACTGCCTAACAATCTAGTCTTGTAGTTTTTCATTACTTCAGAGAATTAATTTTCCACTGAGTGTCCCACAAATTTTTGCTTTGCGCTAAACTAAGGTAAGCTTAATAAGATATTTATTTTTCCACCTTTGTTTTAAAAATACGGCGAATGAAACACATAAACACATAAAAAAAATTTTATGGTTTAATTCTTTTAACTCCAGGAAAAATTGAACAGCGTGTATGAACTGAATATAGTCTTCTGTAGCCAACACTTTACAAGCCAATGTGCAAACATCAGGCAAGGCATTTCTTCGAAGGTGACGGTGGAAACAATTTTGTTTTCATAGCCAATGGTCTAATTCCTTGAACTTTAGCTAACAGCCCGTGTATACAATATATAGATAATGTGTATCCCAAAAAGAATTATTTGTATTTTTACTAGAGCCAAAATAAGAATTCTCTTTTTTCTTACTTTCATTTTTATTTTTGAGAGTTAAAATGCCCTCCTTTTGTGACCGCGAAGGCAACTGTTTATTTTTTGTTATATATAATCTCAGAAAGAACTTCTTTGTTTCAATTTCGAATTAAATAGGCAAAATTTAAATACATTTCTCCGTATAAAATACTTGTTTTAAAATATTAAAAAATTGTCAGATCATTCTATTTGAAAATGAGACATTTCCACAGAGTTTCTTTTATCCAGTCATGTAAAATTGATTCGATTACAATTTTAACGCCGTCCTGGGTATGACGATAAACTACATACGGTAGCAAAGCCTCCGCTGATCGGAAGATTGGAGATTTTGAGGAGCATGGAACTATCACTGAATTGCTATTTTTCCCAGGTCCATCCTGATCAAATATGGTAGCACCTATTAGAGTCCAAGCTATGGGCAAATAAGGAACTGGACTCAAAACACTATGAAAGTATAAAAATGCATTTTTAGAGTAAAAATTTCCAATGATAGATTTTAATAGTAAAATAAAATTACCAAAGTTCCCAAGAAAATTAAATTTCAGCATTAAATGACCCATAAGAAGTTGATCTGCCGTTAAACAAGCAAACAAACAATTTTAATGCACTTTGAAAAAAAGAACGATTCTTGTCCTTAGATATTCTGTTATATTAAAATAAGTTCCAAACGATCTGATACTGGAATCCAACTGTAGACCATTTTCTTACTAGTTATCCTATAATATAATTATATAGTCGTATATAATTATATAGTCGTATATAATTATATAGTCGTATATAATAAAATGCATTTCGGTTTATCGATATTATTTGCCCAGGTATTTCTTTGAGACAAATTGCTCCGATGCAGTGGCTATTCAAAACTTGTACTTTCGCTGATTTATATAAAAAGTAGAAATCAGACAAAAATGCAGCAGTGAAATCTTTAATATGAGGTGATATTAAGTTACTTTGTTATATATTGAGAGAGACAGAAAATGTGTAAAATTGATTACCCCTTCGTGGCGGAAAAATTAAAAGCGATCCCCCAGCTAGAATACTTTCCTCCATAGTAACAAGAACCTTGCCGCATAAAGATTCCGGATTACGGCCATATCACGTTGATCACCGGTTCTCGCAAGATCACAGAAGTTAAGCAACGTCGAGGCTGGTCAATACATATATGGATGACCGCTTGGGAATACCAGGTTCTGTAAGCTTAGATTTGTGTGGGGTGTAATGGATAACGACTCGGAATTGAAAGTCTGAGAGCCGAATTCTAATTACAGTTCTTTTATTCAATTACGCGCAAATACCCTTGGGGAAAGGTATGAATCCACTTATTCTACCCCCAGCTATGGGTTAATTGGTAGAATTTATCATTAAATCATTATCACCTTCAAAAAATTCTTACAATCTAAAAATAAAATAACCTGCACCAAATAACCTGCAAAAGGTTGATAAGCCGTAAAGCACAAATCAATCAACAATCAAAGCATAAAGATTCCACATTATTATTATTATTATTATTATTATTATCTTTATGTTCAAGTATGACACATGAAAAGGTTTTTAAATGAATATTTGGTAAAAATTAACTCAGTCAGTTATGTGCTACATACATGCTACGATACATGACTGACGAGGCAGATTTTTTCCCGCAGTAGGTGGCCATTTTTTCTATGGTTGACCAGTTACCATCCAAGGCTAAAGAACCCGGTCTGTCCTACTATTTACCCATAGCTGGGGAGAGAAGAAGAGGATTCATACCTATCCCAAGGGTATTAGCACGTAAGTGAAGGTGATGGATTCGACTGGAATTCGAACACGACTCTCCGATTCCTCAATCCGAGCCGCTATCCATTACTTCACTAGTAATTTATAATAAAATGTAATTCAGCAAATACCACGTTTATTTAATTTCATACGTTTAACTTTACGCCAATTATAGTTGTGACATTTGAGAAATCGTTTTTTAATTTATAGATATTTTCTATGCTTGAATATTTTGCACTGCGTATACCGATAAATTCCTTATAAAATTATCTACAGCTAATCTTACAAATGCACAGCGAGCTGCTGGTTTTAAGAAAATTCAAAGGTGTTTCCACTTGATTTTACTTAATTTTCTATAGTTGTTATTTATTAAGTTGGACTTAGATTTAACGACACATGTATGAGACATTTAGCGAGGAGTAGTAACAATCTGCGAGACGAACTCGTTAAACTTTATTATTCGGTTCGCGAATATTGGACGATTTCCTCAAAGATGAAGAAGAGACTCGTGTCGACAGAGATGTGGTTCCACAGAAGGATGCTAAGGATATCATGGACCGAGCGTGTGAGCAACGATGAGAGGTTGCAAACAAGGAGGAGGCTTGTACTTAACATCAGGAAGAGGCAGCTGAAGTTTCTGGGACACATAATGAGAAAGGAGGGTCTGGAGAATCTGATACTCGCGGGTCGAATAGAGGTAAAGAGAGACAAGGGTTTAAGCAAGTGAATGACAGAACGTGGTCTGGGGGAGGAAGCAAAGGGAAGGAACTTGCTGAGAGCATCAAGGGATAGAGGGGGGTGAAGAGAAAGGACATGGCACATAAAAAGAAAGAAAAGAACGCACGCAACTTGCCGTTTCGCTCGCAGAGTTCTTTGATTTCATGAACCAATTGTCTGGGATAAAAAATATTCATCCATTCTCATATCAAATGCGAATCGTTCTTTTAAGTCTACTTACTCTCTATAATAAAAAAAATGAAATTAGCAATTTACTCCGATAGAGCAACAAAGTCAATTTGGAGAGAAGTTATTCGTGACATTTTTTTAAATTTGTAAATGCATTGATGTACAGTGTAACCCGGATATAAGAGAGTTGTCGGGACCGGAGACGAAGTATCTTATATCCAGGTTTCTCTTATATCCGGGTTTGGTCTATTATATATACATTAACACAGGCTCTAATTTGGGACCAGAGAAAATCGCTCTGATATCCGGGTTTCTTTTATATCCGGGTCTCTTATATCCGGGTTACACTGTATTTGAAAATGCGTTATTTGGGTGTATTATAAAAATAGACCCTGGCAGCTGATCTCTCCTCTGACCTAACTCTAACAGCTCAGTGTCGGAAAAAAAAAACCTTGCTGGTCACATTCAATGCCTCGAAAACCAAACTCGTGATGTTCCATCATCACCGAGCGGACCCTGAATTTTCGACGTTCGCTATGAACTGATGTCCACTCAGTTCGGCCGCGGGTTTTGAACGCCTATTGGGATAAGTTCTCGACTGGAAATCTTACATACGATCCATCACTAAAAGATGTTTGATTACTTTTTTTTATTTTTTTACGGTTTATCAACTTCCTACAGGTTATTTAAGGCCATTTAACTACTTTCGGATTGTAGGAATCTTGGGGAAGATAATAATGATTTTTACTGATACAAGCTTCACCAATCAAACCATAGGGAGACGAGGTGGCTTTATACCTTTCCAAAGCTTAGAGCACCTGCAAATATTGCGTCTCTTTGGTGAAGTGATAAATATTACTGAATATCCTATTACGACGTATATTTTATTTTTTCCTCGTGTAAGTTAAACAAATACTCATCGCCACTTTTGTAATGCCCGTTTGTAGGAGAGAACTTGTAAATCACAGATACAACAATAGGAACGCCTTTGAACAATACTTCGTCAGACGCCACTAATTCCCATATATATATATATATATATATATATATATATATATATATATATATATATATATATATATATATATATATATATATATATATATATATATATTCCTTTACTCGTTACGTGATCTAATTATTTCAAGATGAGGTCAACTATGCTTGCTCTCTTGCGATCCGTGTTCAAACCCCATAATGTCGGCAGCGACACTTTATCCTATATGACACCAGTCTTCACTTTTCAATCTCGGTAGGGTCCAACAGCGTCCCCGCATCCTTGTAGGCGATTAATTATTTTCCACCCGGCAACCACTTTCTCGCAAACGATACGTCACCAGCCTCTCGTCGTTCTATCGCTATTTCCATGGAAAGTATTCAGACGAACTACATTCTTTCGGTCCACTAATTCTAATCTTCACGGCAAAGAGCCGCCATGACACGCACATTGCAACGAACCACCCTCATTCCCTTCGTATATCATTGATCCGATGTAAATTCTACTTGAGCATCTTCTTCCCACGAGCCGTTATTTTGTGGAACCGACTCCTAAGGGGATGCTTCCCCGATCACTACAATCCCTACCTGTTCAAGTCTAGAATTAACCGTTATCTTCCGCATATATGCCCATAAACTGTGCCTCTCATTCTATAATCCTTATTCAAGGTAAACATTATTGTAAAAGAAAAGCCGTTCCATGAAAGACAGTATTTACTGCCCCCCCCCACGAGGGATAGATGTGGCACAAGGCCGGGTTTAAAGTGGGGTATTCCCAAGCCCGTAGGCTTGGCCAAAAATATCCCGTAGATCCCGTATAAACGGGATCGGGTTGGTCAACCACCCCGAACGAGACTCTACCCTTCGGCGGAGCCTCGTCCGGGTTCCTCTGCTCAGAGGCAGAGTGTTCGACCGTCCAACAGAGAAGACGTCGCCGTCTACGCTGTTGCAGACTCTGTTGCAGCGGTTCCATGAAAGACGACAACATTATTAAAGTAATTTTGCAGTGGAATTTGTCATCTTTGGTCATACAAATCACAAGTGTAACGTAGGTCTTTTAGCCATACGTTTGACTATTGTTGCATGTAGGAAAATTCTACGTTTTAAATCATTAAAAGTAGAAATATCAAAACAAGCTAACGCAAAAATAAGTCGTGTTTTTTAATCTGATGTAGTTAAAATGGAATATTCTACATTAAGCCTTGCACTGTAACTTGCACTGGGGATTTTCAATAGACGCACTAGCTTCTAATGTTCCAACGCCACTCGTTTCATAGATCTGAACAACCCGACTATATGTAATAGTTAAAAGAGTAATCTCACATATGATGTATTCGTTTGAATCTCACTAGGTTTCTTCTGTCAGAACTAACTTAACTTTAATAAATACCTACTCGCTTCATAAATCTTAAAGTCATTACTAATCGTTTTAGTATTTCTCGGAAATTTAAAAAAAAAGTACTAGCCAAAGATAATCTTGGATTTTCTCAGATAGATTTTTGGATTATGTCGATTATTGTTTTCAAATGCGTTTTAATGAATAGCAAAAATTAATCCGAAATTCGCCACCCACAAGGTAAAAAAAAATCTCTCTTTTTTTTGTGATAGCTGACCGAAGTTTTACTCAACGGGATCAATTTTGATAAAATCTTTTGTTATAATTCATACGAGAAATACGGGCAAATATGTTGCATTCCGCACAATGAAAGCGTATTAAAAAGAAAGCATATCTTAAAGTGATTTGTACTTTTAAGAGACGTTGTGATAGGCGGAAGTGTCAAGGCAAGTAAGTTGAGCAGAAATGTCTTTTCGGAATTTCAGATTTTATGAGATTTAAGGGTTCATTAAGTACACTTTATATTGGAGTGTTTAGTTGATTTCCTTTATTGGCTCTTTCATTTATATACCAAAAAAAACTTCAAAATACGTAACCTGATATTTAACATTTTTCTTATTATTAGTAGTCAAGGTAATCAACCAAAAATATGATGAAATAAATACAAAGGCAGCAGTGTTCTTGATAAAAACTTTGGCTTCAGTAACCAAGATGTATACACAGGGCGCGATGCGTAAATTGTCGCCATTTTATATTTTTAATTTCGCGCATGCGCATTGTTTGTTTTTGATTTTGTAGATTGTGCGGTATTGTAGGGTTAGTTAGTCTGTGAGAAAAAGAGGACCGTGACGTAATTCACTTCGCGAGAAATTTGGAAATGGCATGCTATACTGCTTGGCATTCGCACCGGAAGCACGAGTACGAACATTTCAGCGTGTTTAGTTGTCAATCTGAGGACAGTGAAGAAGATTCGGAAACAGTTGGATGGTAATGGTGATTACGAAGGTGTTTGGAGTGATCACTAGTAATGGTGATGTTATGCCACCATTTACCTTCCCACAGGGACTCAGAGTCAACATGGAGTCCTACATCGTGCCTTGAGGAGGTAGGGCTGCCCTAGGTCAGGATGGTGGCTGCTGGAAGATCATATACCTGATAACAGGACTCTGCACCCTGCCATACAAGCAGGAGAACCCAGTCATGGCTGTAATACAATTTCTGCAAGCACATCACCCCTTACATCTGGCCACTTAACTCTCCAGACTGCAACCCCCTTGATTATTATGTGTGGGTACAGTTGAGCGAGAAACCAACAAAACTCCTTGTAACTGAGGGTAAGAATTATGGCAGTATTCACCAATTTAAGGAGACCGTCTAGAAGAGTTGCAAGAGATTTCGAAGTCATCTGGAAGCCGTGGTTGAAGCCAATGGCGATTTTATTGAATGTATTTTCTCTTTCGTATATCAATATATTTGTGTGTAATTTTGGTAAATATATGTGAAAATGAGATGTCAGTGATATTTTCATTGTTGTGTAATTTAAACGACAGTTTATCCATCGCGCCCTGTACATGGTATAGTAACTCCTGTCGGATGGACAGCTCAGTCCACTCTCGTTCTAAGCTTTTCATTTGTTTTGAATTCTCTAAATTGACTTTGAAGACCGAAGATTATATCTGTCAAAACACCGTAAAAAGTATTTAAATCGTAAATTAATTTGCAGATAAAAGAACTAAAAGATACGATTTGAAAAGAGAGAGCATTGGCTTCAGTAGAATTAAATTAGTCGGATATGAAAAAGGTGTTGAATATATGTTTTTATCATTTCGCCCCAAGAAAGGCGATAATGCCACTAAGACGCAAAGGATTACTTGCAGTGAAAGAGAATGAGAAAACTTTAGTGAAGAGAAAGAACAATAACAAAACAGGAATCAGGATGACAGGTGACGATTGCGGCTGCATTTAAGTTTTTGAAGATTGTAACTGGCAAGGAAATAAGACACCACTAGAGAAATCCACAGGAGAAAAGTGCGAGAAATTATAAGAATATAATTTAGGGTTACCTCTAGATATTTTATCAGAAAAACTATGAGACTTAATTGCCACTCTAGTAGTACGTTTTCATAAAAAAAAGATAGAGGGAAGCGACGCCACGGCAGTAGGAAAGTGATTGAAGTCGAGGTGCCAGGTCAGGGCCGATAACATTACAGAAGCTTTGGATTTTGTCTAGAATGTATTATTGGCTCGTTTGAAGAATATATTTTGAAAAAAAATTCTTTGATAGCCATTCCAAATCTAAACTGGTCCTAGTCGTTGACAATGAATGAAAAGCACATCGGCACTTTTCAAAAGAATTGGAAACATTTTACAATACACTTTGAAAACAAGAACACCAACTAGTTCAAATTGTACCCTCTTCGTTGCCTCGCTCACAACATTTCAGCCGAGGTGATCTCTGGCCTTCCTTAGGCATATGTTTTATCCTGTGTACCAAATAAATATAAATGAGGGCACGATTAAATCATTTCCTTTAGTTCTACACACCACCTTCCCGGTACCATGTTTATTTCATACGAAACGCTTATTATTTCTAAAATAACATTTGGCACGGCATGGTTATTTCCACGTTTATTAAACTTACAAAACAATTTCTCGCTGAACGTTTAATAGAAGTGGTACTTATTTACAAGATGAAAAATTCCCACCGGCATGGTTATTTCAAACGTATTTTTACAGCAGCTTACACTTCAGGTTTATGCCTTTTAATTCTCTTACAATTTTTCTATTAACGGAAGTGTAGCCGAAGTAAGTTACTTAAATAGAATAAACACGTTGACTGTCCGAGGTCAATTACGAAATCTGACTCCAAAGGCCAACGTTACAATAGCCAACATAGGTAATAATTCTTTTTATTAGTTGATTTAAAGTTTCAATCTAAGATTCGGATCCCTAAGCAACTCCCCAGAAAGGCAATCCTATCATGAGGAGTATTTTCTGATACATTTTCATCTCCGGGCGTCTAAAATCGAGTTAATTCGAAGTGATAATTTCGTGTGAAATAAAATTATTACTGCGAATAAACTCGATTTTTTGCACCTGTAGATGAAAATGTATCAGAAAATACTCCTGATGATAGGATTGCCTTTTTGGGGAGTTGCTTAGGGATCCGAACCGTAGATTACTAAACTGATAATGTCAACACAGAAAAGCGTTTACCACCAGCATCCATATTTGTTTTTGAAGACATCGTGGTGTTAAATTGAAAAACAGAAGTTAAAATTAGTAAAAGTGAGGGCCACACTATTGTCATTGTCAAATTTACATGTTGCCGCAGAATACCTTCCATTGTTTTTTTTCCTGCTGATTTAAGCAAAACAAGATATTTTTGTTACCAAAATTCCATCGAACCAAACAAGGAATAACTAAGAAATTCTTAACCAAGCATATTAAAGATAAAACCGATAAACCGAACATTTTGGCTGAGCTTAAAAATGTGAGAATTCTTAGAGGGGCAATGCTTAAAAATGTGAGAATTCTTAGAAGGCAAATGCTTAAAAATGTAAGAATTCTTAGAAGAGCAATGCTTAAAAATGTGAGAATTCTTAGAAGGCCAATGCTTAAAAATGTAAGAATTCTTAGAATAGCAATGCTTAAAAATGTGAGAATACTTAGAAGGCAAATGCTTAAAAATGTGAGAATTCTTAGAAGGCAAATGCTTAAAAATGTGAGAATTCTTTGAAGGGCAATGCTTAAAAATGTGAGAATTGTTAGAAGCCCAATGCTTAAAAATGTGAGAATTCTTAGAGGGGCAATGCTTAAAAATGTGAGAATTCTTAGAAGCCTAATGCTTAAAAATCTGAACGCGATAAAACTGGTGCCTTTTACTTCCTGTGTCGGTGCACGAAACATGTTGTAAACATAACTAAAGGCATTAAAATGCTTAATATCAGTAAGACAGAAATTGAATGAGATGTCAGTCGAGTGGGCTGTTATTTTTCGCTGGAGTCAAAGATACTAACCAGGTGCTGCTGTTAGATAAAACAAAAGAAACCTTAAGCGGTTGAAATGTCAACAAATGATTCAAGTAATGCAGATCTCACCCAAGTTTCTGACTTGGCAGTTAGATCAAGTTCTCACTTCATTTTTATTCCTACGTTTCCCCTTCTTTTTTTCTTTTTTTTTTTTGTAATCCATTCCCCCCTCTCTCTCTCTCTCCATCTCTCTCTCTCCATCTCTCTCTCTCTCTCTCTCTCTCTCTCTCTCTCTCTCTCTCTCTCTCTCTCTCTCTCTCTTGTTACTGCCTATTTATTGTTCCATTTCATCGTTCCTTTGTCTATTTTGTTTCTCTTAAACGTTTTGGTAATCCAAAAGCAAGAGCACTTGCAGAAATGTGATGTTAAACATTCGCAAACGGGGTGCAGAATTAATTTCAACTTCATCCACCGCGACGCGAATGAGTCCAAAATTTTATTGTCGATAACTCCAAAACGGCAGATTTTATTAAAATTTCTTTGTTATTTTAGAATTAAGCATGTACCTTTATAACTAAATGGAACTATTTGGGAAATTTTTATTAGAAACTGAGCGCGTGGCTTTAACTCAGAATTACCCTGTCGATGTTCCGAGTTGAAATTAGTTCTGTCACCCTCGTAAACCATTCTACGCGCATTGATACTTACCAGATTCTCCACAATTGTGGCCTTGTGCCAGAATAAGTTCATGTTAGGTATCTTGTAGGCTAGTGTTTTTGCAGACGTCGTAAGTAAACAATAATTTTACCTCGTCTAACTTAATAATACTATTACATAATTCGGTTTTGGTGAACCAATTGTAATGATGAATATATCAATGGCAGCATACACAGTGGATTAAAAGGGGGTGGAAATTGTTCTCTTCCATGGCAATGCATGCCTACAGACACGGGGGAAATTTGGTTGGTTTGTTCTATAACAACTACGGTTTTCATCTAACCTCGCACCAACTGATTATCTTTGCAAAACATTTTCCTCTGATGAAAACTAGAATTCGTCGAAAAGTTGTTCGCATCAAAATCTGTGGAATTTCCCCCTGATTTTTGCCTGGTAAATGCCACCAGGTCATTGTAATAATAGTGAATACGGAATTGAATAAAATGTACTTTAATAATAAAGTTGATAAAGAAAACCAGAAATTAGTTATGAAACAACTTAATAAATGAAAATATGGCGGCGTTCTTATACGTCATTAAACACAATAAACCGGAGCTTTGTGTTCAGTGCAAGACTAAAAAGGGATGGATTTAAGTGAAAAGATAATGCCGAGTCATTCTTTCGAGCAGGGAATCAAGAACTCTTCATAAAACATTCAACAAAAACACAATAAAAATCAGCTATCGTTGCACCGGAACATGACAAAATAATAAAAAAGCACAACAGGAAAACTATCAACAAACCACCCGAATGGTAATTGCTTACAAAATAATGTAATACACTAAGCCACGGTAAAATCATCAGATAACGAAAAAAATATACATAGGAGTAACTGAAGGACCCTGGAAACAAAGAAACTACGCACACAAAACATGTTTCACAAATAGTAACTACACAATCAGCACAATGCTTGCCAAGTATATCTGGAAAATTGAAGACAAAAATCAAATCACACCAAAAATATCATGGAAAAATAAGGAAAAGAATATCAGCCTACAACAATCAATCCAAAAACTTCAAACTCTGCTTGGAGAAAAAAATAACTATAATTACCTTCCCAGACCCCTCAAAAAACTACTAAATAAACGACCAGAACTCATCTCAAAATGCAGACACGAAAACAAATTTTACTACTTTACTTAAAAATCGATAATTGAAAAGAATAAATAAAAATAAACAAAATCAAGTAAAATAAATTAATGAAAATAAAGTAAATAATAAACAAATTAACAAACCACACCTGCCAAAATAACCGTTAGAATAGACTACACACAATGCAATAGAGTATCCACAATGCATCACTGACCCGTATATACAAATAGTCGAGGAAAAACACAACGCATGTGGCCTTACGATTGCATTTAGAATGAAACAGTCTGTAGCCTCTGAGTATTGACTTCAATGTCCACTTTTATATTTTTATACTCTGGCTAGTAGAAAATGGCCGCAAACTACATGAAAACTGCCGTAGAAGCATGAAAAAGTCGATTATTTCCACTATCGATGGTAGTTAGGAAATGCAAAGTCGGTCTTAACCTTTTTTTTAACTTGGAGCATGTGCATGTAAATTTTGGTGCAAATCCGTCGAAAATTGCGGGCGTGCATTCGTTACACACACACACACACACACACACACACACACATACATCCTGCCTTTTATATATATATATATATATATATATATATATATATATATATATGTACGCAGGTATGCAGAAAAATAGGAAAGAACACGTTAGGTAAATATCCGGTGTTCCTTAGTATTTTTGCTTTTATTTTCAAAAAGACAGTGCTCCATACAGAAGTAGAGCTTATATTATAATATTTTTTGTTTTAAAAATATGATTCCTTCGCTACATAAGAGTTCTCATGTTTCAAAAGCGAGAGCCGGGATCCCTAATATAATTTTTGAAATTATGTTGAGTTAAGGTGTCTGGTCACGCTTCCTCGTCAAGCAAGAATTTGGGAATAAGCTATCTTTTGGTTAGCGCGTATTTATAAGTGCGGTCTCTTGGAACATTAGTTGCTATGGAAACGGCTAGTGGGTAAGCTGAAGAATGTTTTATCTCACTAATCGAGTATTATGTGTGCACTTTTGGTATCTAAAATTTTAGTACATGAATCGAAAACTCATTAATTGAGGGATTTCTGTGTTTCTGTTCATTCAATTCCATGATTTCGATATATTATTCTCTTTCCTTGCAACAATATTTCAATTTAGAGGAGTCGGGGCAAATTTTCATAAACCTCCATCTTGACGCGAAAGTGAAAGTCGACTCTACACTTCTCGATAATGTGGTGCATTTTCTTTTTCTACGTTTCCACTTTTATTCGTTCAAAATAAGTGTAAACTTGAATCTAGTTTGAACTCGTGCTAAATAGTGGCGTGGAATTATAGCTTGCCTGGTTGACCATTGATGAATGAATTTGATCCTCACTAGATGTTCCCTACTTGCCACTCTGTGCCATAACTAAACTAAGCTTTGTAAATAACAGAATTCCAATAATGGAATGCCCAATTTTCATTTATTTATGTCATAAATAGCACTAGATGCCTGTGGACGCTTTTATGATCAGACTCCATGTTTATACGACAAATAAACATCTATACAATCTAGCTTGATGTGTAAGAATAGTTTCTTTCTTTTCTTCGTATGAGACATTAAAATTAAATACGCATATATATATTTTTATATATATATATATAATTAAAATTAAATACACACAATATATATATATATATATGTGTGTGTGTGTGTTTGTGTGTGTGTGTGGTCAGTTGCTTGTCAAGTACTAAAAGTTAGCCTCATGACCTATTAGAAGCCTACTAAATGTAAAATCTTCCGGCACAAGGGCAATGAGTAGATGTAAAATTTTACTGTGTCTAGTGAGAAATTGAATAAAAATTGAATCATTACGTAGACGATCACAGCTCTCCACAACCTTCTATCTCTGGTGGCTTCATATTCCGTTATTTATTCACATTTGCTTGTTAGAGAGAAGGTTAACTGCCCCCCTCCCTTTCTCTATCTCTTACCCTCGATATACCCTGTGCGTGTTTTGTTTCCCAAGCCCTTCTTCCTCATTATGGGTCCAATAAATATCAACTGTCTCTTTCTGATTCTGAGTATAAGTGGCCTTTTTTTACCATTTTCTTTCAGATTTTCTCGTTACTGACTCGCTGTCCATCGAATTCTAATTACTTTCCAAAATACGGGCCTTTATCGAGAACAAATCGTTGATATCGTTAGGAAATCAATCGGCCACTAAACGTGCATCGAACAACTAATATCTTTCTATAATTCCTGCGTCATTTCATATTGTAGACTCCTACTGGTTAAAAAACAAGGTCTTCAGGTTTTCCTACTTCCACGGAGTCAAATCAGACTCATTTCCTACTTATTCTAAATGTAAAGCAAATATTCCACTCAGTTTTTTTCATAGAACAGCTACTTTGTGGAACCGACTCCTACGTGGATGCTTCCCTGTAGTCCTGGACATGACGATAAACTGCATCCGCCAGCAAGACCTCTGATCGGAAGTTTAGAGGTTTTGGGGGGCATGGTACCACCTCTTATTGCTGTTGTTCCCAGGTCTACCCTGACTGTGGGTAGCAGCATCTGTTCGGGTCCCAACTATGGTTAAATAGTGAAACCTCCAAACAAAATACTATGAAACTGTAGAAATACATTTTTATAGGAAAAATACAAGCAATACAATTTAATAGAAAAATAATTATGAAAAAAACATTTTATCTGTCGTTGAAAGCATGCAATTGTTTTCCCAAATATGTTTGTTGAAGCCATAAAATTATGTTCAAAATATTTAGATTTCGATATTAAATAACCCATAGAGGTTGATAATCTGCTAAACAAAATTAACCAATCAACTCTGAACACTATAATCTTAACTTTTTCAAATTAAGTCTCAATTATTATCTTAATAATTTCACTTCCTACCAACTCCTCTTTCATTCGTATAATTTTTTATTCATCATAACCATTTATAACATTCTACCTTGTAAGGCTCTCGAGCTTTATATTAGATGAACTTGAGTGTAAAAAAACTACTTAGTTTCTACCAGAGGCTGATTTTTCTTTTACTTTTTATGATTACATTTGGTATACTAACTCGAATTAGATTTAATATACAGATGCAATGATAGACGTGTATTTATGTATTCTTGAAAAGATGCTTAGTAGAATCTCCACACATTGTTTAAGAATGACTTACGACAGCTGCTCTTTTGCATAAGATCTTATATATATATACGACAAAAACCACAGAGAGACATTATTCTTTCCTATCTTTTAGTACAATCTTTTAAGCCATTAAAAAGAAAACTTAGTGATTTTTAGCACAAACATTCAGCCAAAAGTCGTAAACAGAAATAAAATTCTTGTCTTTTTTCCTCTTTTTCCCCTCTTTTCTCCTCCCCTTCCTTTTCTTACAAATTTAAAAATGTTAATTCATCTATTTTATGGGAACATAGCGTTTCAGTCTTTTTTCTTTTTAATTGAATAAAAACCATTCTCTGATTTATAATGTCACTGTGCGTGAATATACGATCAAAGACGAGTGAACATGTCAACCCTAAACAATGACAAAGGATAATTTGACAGAGTATCACCTTCCAAGTGTCACATCACAATAGAATTAGATCAGATAAATTAACACGAGTGGCATCTTTCCGATACCAACCAAGGGAATAATTCTATTTTAAAACTTTTATATAGATTACATGAATATGTGTGGACCACCACAGGCGAAGGTTCTGGATTTACACTAGAAATGCTTACATTTTTCTCCATCACAGCTGTTATATAATTTTCTGTTGTTAGTGACTTATTGGTAAAGCGATTCAAACGTTGAAAGACTTTCAACAGTAATTTCTAAAACGTCTCTGCTTCTTCAGGAAGCAAAAATGAGAAACCTTATGTACCGTGTCCCTTCAGGGTGTCGGCGATCATGGCTCTCCACAACTTCCTATCCTTTGTAGCTCTTTGTTTTTTTTTTTCACTATCCATCCCATTCCCAGTTCTGCCATTAATTTATGCAAGCTCATTAGATAGGTTACCCGTTGTTCTTTCTGCTCTTCCTGCCTGTGAGCGTCAAATTCTCTAAGTCTTTTTTCCTCATTATGTCCCAGAAATTTCAACTATCACTTTCTGATACTACGTATAAGCGTCCTTTTTGTTTCCATTATCCATAAAACTTCCTCGTTACTCACATATTCTCTCCATAGCATTCTCAGTATCCTTCTGTAGAACCACATCTGTTGCCTCTAGTCTATTCTTCATCTGTTAGATTGTCCAGAATTCACTGCTTTATAGGAGGATTGAAATTATATAACTGTTTAGTACTCTTTTCTTTATTTCTAGCGAAATGTTCCTCTTTCTTCATACTTTGGACAGACATGAATAAAACCTAGTGTCAAAAATATGTTTTTTCCCTGACACCGTATTTTAACTACCTTCCCTTTTCGGCAATTTTTTTTGTTGTTGTTTTAAAACAGCGATGATTAGAATTCGAATGAAATCGAAACATAACATGAAATTGAATTTATACATTTTTATTTTTGTTCTTGAGAATTTACAGCAAAAATATTGAACTATATTCGATTGTTTATTTAAAAGATTCATTTTATATTTGCAACATTCTAAAAGCTAATTCAATTAGCACTACTGTAATGCAATATTCATCATTTACTAATTTATAAATAAATATGAAAACATTTCTTATTCATTAATTTATAAACATTTATTAAAATACGAGAACCATCTATAAGGAATGCTTATTTTCCATTTTAGAAATTTTGAATCAATTAGCCGATGTTTTGCCAACCATTCCAATAATATAATAAATAAGGTAAATAAACAATCTAATAAATAAATAGTGTTTATTATTCCTGTTGTCAATTCTCAAGAACAAAGAAAAAATATATATATATTCTTTGTTCTTGAGAATTGACAACAGAAATAATAAACACTATTTATATATATATATATATATATATATATATATATAGAGAGAGAGAGAGAGAGAGAGAGAGAGAGTGTGTGTGTGTGTGTGTGTGTGTGCGTATGTCTGTGTAGTCTATTCAGAAAGATTCCATCTATTTTGAGAACTGGCTGCGTAGTCTCATTGTACTAATAATTTAGCATCAAGTAGTGGACATAATGACGCGCTTACACGTACATATACTCTTGTCACCGCTTCCTGTTGACCTCGGTGTCCACATAAATATATTGCGAAGGTGAATCATTTTCGCAATAAACAATGTAACAAAATATGAAGGATTACACATTCACCGTTTTCTTTTTTAAATAAATTCTAATGAATGTTTTCGTAATATGAGTAATATCAATAAATCACGCCTATATTTCTGAGATGAAGTATTATGTACACTATTTACATTATTCGGACTGTTGTTCTCATCTTTGTCGACATATTTATTACAACGTTTCGGCCGCTGTACGCTCCGGGGTAGACTGTTCTAGTTCCACGTGCCATGTTTAATGGATGTCAGTTATCAGTTATCTCCTGTTAATTCCACTCTCCAAGTTCTCCACTGCTTTAACCGGGTATTGAACTCACACTCTTTGGGTTCTGTCACTGAATCTAAGTAACGCCTTTATCCACTGTGCCATGTGCCTTGACAGTTTACTCCAGTGACAGGATTTTTAAGGCAGTGGAGAACTTGGAGAGGGGAATTAACAGGAGATAACTAACAACTGATATCCATTAAACATGGCACGTGGAACTAGAACAGTCTACACCAGTGAGCGAAATAAAGGGTTCAGTTCGACATTCCAACCACCTGAAGAAGGTCGGGGCGTACAGCGACCGAAATGTTGTAATAAATGTGGCGACAAAGATGAGGACAATAGTCCGAATAATGTAAATAGAGTATCAATAAATCTATATGATACTCAATAAGCATAACACACTTGTTAGTCGAATTTTGTTCTGTAATTTTAACTGTGTCATGTTCAGTTTATATAATGTATGGAGAAGCAGTAGGTTATTGACGAACATAAGTTGAATGCATTTCACAGCATGATTTTTTTTTAAAAACTGCTCGGGATATTTAACTATGAAAAAAGTCAGTCTTTTCTACTTAGCTGAGGTAATTATTCTTTCTTCCCACGCAGTCATGGCCATTATTTGCGTTTTTGTTTCACGTCCTCTTTTATTTTCGGTATTTGAATGAGTTCTCAATCGCCTTTGGAGAATAGATTGTTATTCAATGCTTATTAAATTGTTATTCAATGGTCTGTGATATTAACAATGACATATTAACATTTTGTTCTTTATACTTTTATTAACAGGGTTTGGTCCTAATCATCATCACCATCAACGTTGTTATTCTTTTTATACACTATTTACATTATTCGGACTATTGTCCTTATCTTTGTCGCCATATTTATTACAACGTTTCGGCCGTTGTACGCTCCGGCCTTCTTCAGGTGGGTGGAATGTCGAACTGAACCCTTTATTATCTGTCTATATTTCTGAGATGAGGTATTATGTACATTATTCACATTATTCGGACTATTGTCTTCATCTTTGTCGCCATATTTATTACAACGTTTCGGCCGTTGTACGCTCCGACCTTCTTCAGGTGGTGGGAATGTCGAACTGAACCCTTTATTTCGCTCACTGGGGTAGACTGTTCTAGTTCCACATGCCATGTCTAATGGATGTCAGTTATCAGTTATCTCCAGTTAATTTCCCTCTCTAAGTTCTCCACTGCTTTAACCAGGTATTGAACTCACAACTCTTTGGGTCCTGTCACTGGATCTAACCAACACCTTTATCCACTGTGCCTTGTGTCTTTTTATTTTCATTTTTAAATATTGTTTATTCCTATTTTCGCAACAGAGAGCATGTACAAACCAAAAGCACGTACGAACCGTTGCTTAGTGGAACCGACTCCCAAGAAGATGCTTCCCTGATCACTACACTCTTAACCAGTTAACGTCTAGGATCAACCGTTATCTTCCCCACATATTTCCATAAACTATGTCTCTTACTCTGTAACCCTCTGCCTCGAGTGGCTCTTGAGCTTTGTACAGAGTGAATACAATTGTAAAAAAAAAAATAATGCGAAGATTTAGGTGGTTCGGTCTCATTTTCGGGACAGGGTGCAACAGAATTTTTGTGGCGGTGGATGGCTGAACACCGTTAGGTAGAACTGTTCCAAACTTAAAATATATAGCAGCAAGGTATTATTTTGTTTTTGTTTTTTAATCAAAATTTTATAGCGACAACATCGAGTTTAACAAAGATCTTATTGTACCAGATGTAGGTCACCTTGACATAGTCTAATGGTTAGCAAGTGTGTCTCGCTAGAACAATTACAACTGAGCAGTGAGTTTGATCCTCACTTGGTGCCCCATACTTTTGGCCTTGTACCACATCTAAGCTACGCTTAGAAAATCACCTTATTGTCCCAGATATGCGGCATTTAAATTGTGCCCCGGTTATCGAGGATCGCGAGTCAAGATGGAGCGACAAGACAAAAGAAAATAGATTGTTCAGTGAATTGAAGTATTTCTAGTTTCACTAACATTTATTCAACATTTTAAGGAGCTCAAATTTAATAACTAATATTTTTGTTCTTTTCTTAAATGTCTTTAGACTACATAAACCTTTTTGTGAGTATTTTGAAAACTAAGACACAAAAATGGTTAATCAATAATGTGATTACCTCCTCCCGTCAAAATTTGGAATATTCTGTAAATTAATTATATATATATATATATATATATATATATATATATATATATATATATATATATATATATATATATATATTAAATTTGAGTTACCTCCCTTAGAGATATACTTAGCTGGT
Source organism: Acanthosepion esculentum (assembly GCA_964036315.1). Classification (NCBI taxonomy): domain Eukaryota; kingdom Metazoa; phylum Mollusca; class Cephalopoda; order Sepiida; family Sepiidae; genus Acanthosepion; species Acanthosepion esculentum. Next base: position 36,676,752 of record OZ038484.1, read on the forward strand.
GTAGGGCTCCGTCCCTCTGCTGGTGGTATCACGGCTACAACTAGCTTGGACCAGCTCTGACCAGCTTGGACAAACTCTGACCAGCTTAGACCAGAGGCCCGAGTGAAAACACTCGGGTCCCCACGTTAAAAACTGACCTTGTGTCACAACCTGACTCAGTGGGGGGTCAAGTAAATATCTACTTCCCTTAGGGATTTTGGAATCCCCAAGACGAGTGTTCCGCTAAAGCATGGCGACTAAGTCATAACAATTATGTAAAATTTTACCCTAAAACAAACTGTAAGAAAAATAATTCAGCACCCCTAATTTTTTTTATAATTAAAACCTATTTATATATTTTAATTTTTGAATATTTTAATTTTTGAATATTTTAATTTTTGAATATTTAAATTTTTGAATATTTTAATTTTTGAATATTTTAATTTTTTCTAGATCCAGATGTATTAGATAATGCACAATTTTCAAATTTTCATTCAAAATGAATTAATTTTTTAATGTACGTCGTTAAAAGTTTTAAAAATGATTGTGATTTCTTAGAACCGAACCTGCTAATTTAAGAGCCACCCTCTTCCTTGAGTGACTATAGAGTTTTATACTGGGTGAAATTTTATATAAAAATATGTTTCTGTTTCAAACCGTCTAAAAGTAGTTTCTGGTTTGTGCTTAGTACTTTTTATTGTTTGATCTTTTACAGTAACTACAAGAGTGATGTTGTTGTTATTCTTTTAGAAAATAATCTTTTCATTGTTATTTTTGGCTTAATTTCGAAAATTTGCAAACGTTCATATCCAGTTATGTATTCTTTGAAAATTTAAAAAATCTGTACGGTGAGGTCGGATATCAATAATATTCTTTCTCTTTAAAATAAGAGGAGTGCGGCATGTATACGTTTTCTCGTCGAATATGCTTAACCTGTACAGTGCGATGATTCCAAGAGAATTGGGTCATATGACAGCATTTATTACCGGCAGACGTAACATTAATAACATTCGCTGCACAGAAGGCACTTTGTTGATACCAGATTCGGAAGGGAAACTGAAAAATAAGTGTTAGAGAAGGTAGTTGATGAAAACAAGAAGAAAATATTAATTTCAAGACGAAATGCATAGCTGTTAGCAAAAGGGTCAGCACAAGATGTAAGTTACACATCGGGTGTGTCAAAACCAAACAAGTGCAGAAATTTAACTAGGAACAAGGTGTAAACGAATGCAAACAAGATGAGCCACAGAACGAATCTTATTGATTGATAGCGCTGCAGAATTAGGCCAGAAATAGGACAATAAAAGTGTGGCTTCATTAAAGACGCTGGAACAAGAAATGTACTATTTACGTTCCGAATTATATTAGAAAGAGCATTACAAGAGCAGAAGGAGGTATATCTATGTTCTATATCTGATGCAGTTTCATAAAGTACGACACAAAAATGTTACTAGAAAATCTACAGGGAGCAAGACGCCTGTATATAAACGGAAAATGGATTCAGTAAATACACAAAAAAGGGTGGAGTAATATAAGAAAGTGTCTTTTCACCAGACTTATTCAACATTTACAGTGAGACGATCACACATATAAATATATATATATATATATGTATATATATATATATATGTGTGTTTGTGTGTGTGTGTGTTTGTGTGTGTGTGTGTGTGTGTGTGTGGGTGTGTGATTCATGGACAGACTGTTCCGTTGTATCACAGCTCATCAGTGTGACTAGACATCCGATTGCCTCAAGCCAGGATCGAAACACAACTGATTTGCCATCAGTCGGAGATTTTTCCCCTGGGCTATCAGCTCCCGCCAGAGAAGAAGGTGAATTTCTACGTATTTATTTTAGAATAAACACGCCAGTGACTCAGAGTACCCAATTCATAGACGAGCTTTTGCATCAGCTGTAGCAGTCACTGTTTACAAATTCGCGCTTTTCCCTCTAAAGTGCTCGACCGAATTTTTATTGGGGCGGGGAACTATATATGTGTTATCCGAAGACAGACTGTTTCGCTGTATCACATCTTATCAGTGTGGCTAGATATCTGATTGCTTCAAGCCAGGATCGAAACCCAACTGATTTGACATCTGTTAGAGATTTTCCCCTGAGCTATATATATACATGTGTGTGTGTGTGTGTGTGTGTGTGCGCGCGCGCGCGTTAATAAAAAGATTCATTTTTTTCTTACACCGTTTTCTATTTTATGAACTATGACAGTTCTTTTTATATTAGTAAGAAAGTGGTTTGTTTCCAGTAAACGTTCTGGATTATTCTGATTTCTTTCTCGAATAAATTGAGTTTTTCTAACAGTTCAAACATATCTTCATGTCGTATCTTACTACTAAGGACTCATAATACCTGGTTTAAAAAATAAATGAATTCTCACACTCTGATCAAGAGATTTTGAAGAACGTAGAACCACCTCTTAATTGCTGGTGTTCCCAGGTCCACTCTGACCCGGAGAGGTATCACCTGTTAGGGCCCTAGCAAATAGTTAACCCCGAAACTGGGTTAAAAATGGGTTTTAATACCAGGAATACTTTGTAAATATATATATGTTGGGTTATTTTCTGTACATGGTGTTTACTAGTGAGACAACCAAAATGAGCTGACTCATTTTATAGTTTACCAAGAAAAGGTTAACCAATCAGGAGACGTGGAATATTCGATCCGATGTGTATAAAGGCGGCCATTTTGTTTATTTCTTGACGGAATCTCCACTGCCAACCTCTGATATGAAAGACCTGCAGAACTACGTTTTCCTACTCTCTCCGAATATCCACTGCCAACCTCTGATATGGAAGACCTTAAGAATTCCTGAATAGCTGCTACTCGACGTTGGTGCTGTTACATTGAACAAATTGCTTCCTACATCGGATTTCTACATTCAAACTACATTAAACATGTTTTACAATGTGTTTATATATATATATATATTTGATGACTATATATATATATATATATATATATATATATATATATATATGAAGAAATATAGTCTTAAGGTGTGCTATATTTATGGGATAAAGTGCTCAATATCAGAGATAGAGCGTGTGTAAATATAAAAGTGAACATAGAAGTCAACACTTAGAGGCGTCAGGCCACGATTGCGTCTAGCATGAAACAGATTGTCGCCTCTAAGTGTTGACTTCTATGTTCACTTTTATATATATATATATATATATATATATATATATATATATCAGCAATAACTTTTTGAAGAAAAAAAATAATTACTAGCAATACGTTTTTGAAAAAATATTACCAGCAATACTTTTTTGAAGGAAACAATATTACCAGAAATTTATTTTGACAAAAGAAAAATTTTACCAACAATAAAAACTTTGTCGGCATTAACCCATTGAGGTTGATATGCCGTAAAGCACAAGAAACCAACAGCTATAAGCACAATTTCTCACGAGGGATTTTTCCCATTTTCTTGGCGATCATCAATGGGAATGTCTTTTCTATATTGGTTATTAAAATCAGGACCAGACTTTTCTATGTCAAATTGTGTGAAATATAAAGAAAGATCCCCTGGTTCAAAAAATAGGATAACCAGATTTGAACCCTGACTATGCAAACATTATGTATGGTAATGGCAGGAAGTCAATGATATCATTGCATGACTTTGTCCGTCGGAAACGAGCAAGAGTCATCAAATAAAGAAAATCCTGCTCAAGCGTCTACATTTCCAGCATGGACAAAACAATTTTAATTCATCACTTTTCTCTCCTGTAAAATCTCTTCCGGTATTTAGACAACCTTGGGGAAATTGGACTCTTCAACGCTATGGGTGGTGAAATTAGTCGGCCGGGATGAATTTTATATATTCATTACATTATTCATTTGCCTCTTAGCTGATCTCTAATATAAATTAAAGAAATAATCCAATGGGTTTACTTTACGGCTATGAAAGCACAAGACCTGATTGTTATCGTCATATGATGTCCTGTTCCATGTTGAATAAAGCTATTGTTTATGATGAAGTGTTCGTTTGTCTTCCCTATAGTTTGAAGAGAAAGGGTGGAGGAGGAGAGTATAAAATGGGCGCAGGAAGAAGGTATGGGGAGAAGAAAGGAGAAATAAATGCGTGCAGCAAGAGTGTATGGCGAGAAGATTGGGAAAAGAAACGGGTGCAGAAAGAGGACACGGCGAGAAGAGAAGGAAAAGAAACGAGTGCATGAAGTGGGTATGAGGAGAAGAGAGGGAAAAGAAACGGGTGCAGAAAGAGGGCAATGCGAGAAAAGAAGGGAAAGAAACGGGTGCATGAAGAGAGTATGAGAAGAAGAGAGGGAAAAGAAACGGGTGCAGAATGAGGGCAATGCAAGAAAAGAAGGGAAAAGAAAGGGCGCCAAACAAGAGCGCGGATGGAAGAGAGGGAAAAGAAACGGGTGCAGAGAGAGTAATGTTGAAGAAAGGAGAAATAAATGCGTACAGAAAGATGGAACGGCGAGAATAGAAGGAAAAGAAACGGGTGCAAGAAGAGGACAATGCGAGAAGACATGAAAAAGAAACGAACAGAGAAAGATGGTACGGCGAGTAGAGAGGAAAAGAAACGAGTGCAGAAAGAGGGTACGGTGAGAAGAGAAGCAAAAGAAACGCGTGCAGAAAGAGGGTACGGTGAAAAAAGAGGGAAAAGAAACGCGTGCAGAAAGAGGGTACGGTGAGAAGAGAGGGAAAAGAAACGCGTGCAGAAAGAGGGTACGGTGAGAAGAGAGGGAAAAGAAACGCGTGCAGAAAAAGTGTACGGTGAAAAGAGAAGGAAAAGAAACGCGTGCAGAAAGAGGGTACGGTGAAAAAAGAGGGAAAAGAAACGCGTGCAGAAAAAGGGTACGGTGAGAAGAGAGGGAAAAGAAACGCGTGCAGAAAGAGAGTACGGTGAGAAGAGAGGGAAAAGAAACGCGTGCAGAAAGAGGGTACGGTGAGAAGAGAAGGAAAAGAAACGCGTGCAGAAAGAGGGTACGGTGAGAAGAGAGGGAAAAGAAACGCGTGCAGAAAAAGTGTACGGTGAAAAGAGAAGGAAAAGAAACGCGTGCAGAAAAAGTGTACGGTGAAAAGAGAAGGAAAAGAAACGCGTGCAGAAAGAGGGTACGGTGAAAAAAGAGGGAAAAGAAACGCGTGCAGAAAAAGGGTACGGTGAGAAGAGAGGGAAAAGAAACGCGTGCAGAAAGAGAGTACGGTGAGAAGAGAGGGAAAAGAAACGCGTGCAGAAAGAGGGTACGGTGAGAAGAGAAGGAAAAGAAACGCGTGCAGAAAGAGGGTACGGTGAGAAGAGAGGGAAAAGAAACGCGTGCAGAAAAAGTGTACGGTGAAAAGAGAAGGAAAAGAAACGCGTGCAGAAAAAGTGTACGGTGAAAAGAGAAGGAAAAGAAACGCGTGCAGAAAGAGGGTACGGTGAAAAAAGAGGGAAAAGAAACGCGTGCAGAAAAAGGGTACGGTGAGAAGAGAGGGAAAAGAAACGCGTGCAGAAAGAGAGTACGGTGAGAAGAGAGGGAAAAGAAACGCGTGCAGAAAGAGGGTACGGTGAGAAGAGAAGGAAAAGAAACGCGTGCAGAAAGAGGGTACGGTGAAAAGAGAAGGAAAAGAAACGCGTGCAGAAAGAGGATACGGTGAGAAGAGAGGGAAAAGAAACGCGTGCAGAAAGAGGGTACGGTGAGAAGAGAGGGAAAAGAAACGCGTGCAGAAAGAGGGTACGGTGAGAAGAGAGGGAAAAGAAACGCGTGCAGAAAAAGGGTACGGTGAGAAGAGAGGGAAAAGAAACGCGTGCAGAAAGAGAGTACGGTGAGAAGAGAGGGAAAAGAAACGCGTACAGAAAGAGGGTACGGTGAGAAGAGAAGGAAAAGAAACGCGTGCAGAAAGAGGGTACGGTGAAAAGAGAAGGAAAAGAAACGCGTGCAGAAAGAGGGTACGGTGAGAAGAGAGGGAAAAGAAACGCGTGCAGAAAGAGGGTACGGTGAGAAGAGAGGGAAAAGAAACGCGTGCAGAAAGAGGGTACGGTGAGAAGAGAGGGAAAAGAAACGCGTGCAGAAAAAGGGTACGGTGAGAAGAGAGGGAAAAGAAACGCGTGCAGAAAGAGGGTACGGTGAGAGGAGAAGGAAAAGAAACGCGTGCAGAAAGAGGGTACGGTGAGAAGAGAGGGAAAAGAAACGCGTGCAGAAAGAGGGTACGGTGAAAAGAGAAGGAAAAGAAACGCGTGCAGAAAGAGGGTACGGTGAGAAGAGAGGGAAAAGAAACGCGTGCAGAAAAAGTGTACGGTGAGAAGAGAGGGAAAAGAAACGCGTGCAGAAAAAGTGTACGGTGAAAAGAGAAGGAAAAGAAACGCGTGCAGAAAGAGGGTACGGTGAAAAAAGAGGGAAAAGAAACGCGTGCAGAAAAAGGGTACGGTGAGAAGAGAGGGAAAAGAAACGCGTGCAGAAAGAGAGTACGGTGAGAAGAGAGGGAAAAGAAACGCGTGCAGAAAGAGGGTACGGTGAGAAGAGAGGGAAAAGAAACGCGTGCAGAAAGAGGGTACGGTGAAAAGAGAAGGAAAAGAAACGCGTGCAGAAAGAGGGTACGGTGAAAAGAGAAGGAAAAGAAACGCGTGCAGAAAGAGGGTACGGTGAGAAGAGAGGGAAAAGAAACGCGTGCAGAAAGAGGGTACGGTGAAAAGAGAAGGAAAAGAAACGCGTGCAGAAAGAGGGTACGGTGAGAAGAGAGGGAAAAGAAACGCGTGCAGAAAAAGGGTACGGTGAGAAGAGAGGGAAAAGAAACGCGTGCAGAAAGAGGGTACGGTGAAAGGAGAAGGAAAAGAAACGCGTGCAGAAAGAGGGTACGGTGAGAAGAGAGGGAAAAGAAACGCGTGCAGAAAGAGGGTACGGTGAGAAGAGAAGGAAAAGAAACGCGTGCAGAAAGAGGGTACGGTGAAAAGAGAATGAAAAGAAACGCGTGCAGAAAGAGGGTACGGTGAGAAGAGAGGAAAAAGAAACGCGTGCAGAAAGAGGGTACGGTGAGAAGAGAGGGAAAAGAAACGCGTGCAGAAAGAGGGTACGGTGAAAATAGAAGGAAAAGAAACGCGTGCAGAAAGAGGGTACGGTGAAAAGAGAAGGAAAAGAAACGCGTGCAGAAAGAGGGTACGGTGAGAAGAGAGGGAAAAGAAACGCGTGCAGAAAGAGGGTACGGTGAAAAGAGAAGGAAAAGAAACGCGTGCAGAACGAGGGTACGGTGAGAAGAGAGGGAAAAGAAACGCGTGCAGAAAAAGGGTACGGTGAGAAGAGAGGGAAAAGAAACGCGTGCAGAAAGAGGGTACGGTGAGAAGAGAGGGAAAAGAAACGCGTGCAGAAAGAGGGTACGGTGAGAAGAGATGGAAAAGAAACGCGTGCAGAAAGAGGGTACGGTGAGAAGAGAGGGAAAAGAAACGAGTGCAGAAAGAGGGTACGGTGAGAAGAGAGGGAAAAGAAACGCGTGCAGAAAAAATGTACGGTGAAAAGAGAAGGAAAAGAAACGCGTGCAGAAAGAGGGTACGGTGAGAAGAGAGGGAAAAGAAACGCGTGCAGAAAGAGGGTACGGTGAGAAGAGAGGTAAAAGAAACGCGTGCAGAAAGAGGGTACGGTGAGAAGAGAGGGAAAAGAAACGCGTGCAGAAAAAGTGTACGGTGGAAAGAGAAGGAAAAGAAACGCGTGCAGAAAGAGGGTACGGTGAAAAGAGAAGGAAAAGAAACGCGTGCAGAAAGAGGGTACGGTGAGAAGAGAGGGAAAAGAAACGCGTGCAGAAAGAGGGTACGGTGAGAAGAGAGGGAAAAGAAACGCGTGCAGAAAGAGGGTACGGTGAGAAGATAGGGAAAAGAAACGCGTGCAGAAAGAGGGTACGGTGAGAAGAGAGGGAAAAGAAACGCGTGCAGAAAGAGGGTACGGTGAGAAGAGAGGGAAAAGAAACGCGTGCAGAAAGAGGGTACGGTGAAAAAAGAGGGAAAAGAAACGCGTGCAGAAAGAGGGTACGGTGAGAAGAGAGTGAAAAGAAACGCGTGCAGAAAGAGGGTACGGTGAGAAGAGAGGGAAAAGAAACGCGTGCAGAAAGAGGGTACGGTGAGAAGAGAGGGAAAAGAAACGCGTGCAGAAAAAGTGTACGGTGAAAAGAGAAGGAAAAGAAACGCGTGCAGAAAGAGGGTACGGTGAGAAGAGAGGGAAAAGAAACGCGTGCAGAAAGAGGGTACGGTGAGAAGAGAGGGAAAAGAAACGCGTGCAGAAAGAGGGTACGGTGAGAAGAGAGGGAAAAGAAACGCGTGCAGAAAGAGGGTACGGTGAAAAAAGAGGGAAAAGAAACGCGTGCAGAAAGAGGGTACGGTGAGAAGAGAGGGAAAAGAAACGCGTGCAGAAAGAGGGTACGGTGAGAAGAGAGGGAAAAGAAACGCGTGCAGAAAAAGTGTACGGTGAAAAGAGAAGGAAAAGAAACGCGTGCAGGAAGAGGGTACGGTGAAAAGAGAAGGAAAAGAAACGCGTGCAGAAAGAGGCTACGGTGAGAAGAGAGGGAAAAGAAACGCGTGCAGAAAGAGGGTACGGTGAGAAGAGAGGGAAAAGAAACGCGTGCAGAAAGAGGGTACGGTGAGAAGAGAGGGAAAAGAAACGCGTGCAGAAAGAGGGTACGGTGAGAAGAGAGGGAAAAGAAACGCGTGCAGAAAGAGGGTACGGTGAGAAGAGAGGGAAAAGAAACGCGTGCAGAAAAAGGGTACGGTGAGAAGAGAGGGAAAAGTAACGCGTGCAGAAAAAGTGTACGGTGAAAAGAGAAGGAAAAGAAACGCGTGCAGAAAAAGGGTACGGTGAGAAGAGAGGGAAAAGAAACTCGTGCAGAAAAAGTGTACGGTGAAAAGAGAAGGAAAAGAAACGCGTGCAGAAAGAGGGTACGGTGAGAAGAGAGGGAAAAGAAACGCGTGCAGAAAGAGGGTACGGTGAGAAGAGAGGGAAAAGAAACGCGTGCAGAAAAAGTGTACGGTGAAAAGAGAAGGAAAAGAAACGCGTGCAGAAAAAGGGTACGGTGAGAAGAGAGGGAAAAGAAACGCGTGCAGAAAGAGGGTACGGTGAAAAGAGAAGGAAAAGAAACGCGTGCAGAAAGAGGGTACGGTGAGAAGAGAGGTAAAAGAAACGCGTGCAGAAAGAGGGTACGGTGAGAAGAGAGGGAAAAGAAACGCGTGCAGAAAGAGGGTACGGTGAGAAGAGAGGGAAAAGAAACGCGTGCAGAAAGAGGGTACGGTGAGAAGAGAGGGAAAAGAAACGCGTGCAGAAAGAGGGTACGGTGAGAAGAGAGGGAAAAGAAACGCGTGCAGAAAGAGGGTACGGTGAGAAGAGAGGGAAAAGAAACGCGTGCAGAAAAAGTGTACGGTGAAAAGAGAAGGAAAAGAAACGCGTGCAGAAAAAGGGTACGGTGAGAAGAGAGGGAAAAGAAACGCGTGCAGAAAAAGGGTACGGTGAAAAGAGAAGGAAAAGAAACGCGTGCAGAAAGAGGGTACGGTGAGAAGAGAGGGAAAAGAAACGCGTGCAGAAAAAGGGTACGGTGAGAAGAGAGGGAAAAGAAACGCGTGCAGAAAGAGGGTACGGTGAAAGGAGAAGGAAAAGAAACGCGTGCAGAAAGAGGGTACGGTGAGAAGAGAGGGAAAAGAAACGCGTGCAGAAAGAGGGTACGGTGAGAAGAGAAGGAAAAGAAACGCGTGCAGAAAGAGGGTACGGTGAAAAGAGAAGGAAAAGAAACGCGTGCAGAAAGAGGGTACGGTGAGAAGAGAGGAAAAAGAAACGCGTGCAGAAAGAGGGTACGGTGAGAAGAGAGGGAAAAGAAACGCGTGCAGAAAGAGGGTACGGTGAAAATAGAAGGAAAAGAAACGCGTGCAGAAAGAGGGTACGGTGAAAAGAGAAGGAAAAGAAACGCGTGCAGAAAGAGGGTACGGTGAGAAGAGAGGGAAAAGAAACGCGTGCAGAAAGAGGGTACGGTGAAAAGAGAAGGAAAAGAAACGCGTGCAGAACGAGGGTACGGTGAGAAGAGAGGGAAAAGAAACGCGTGCAGAAAAAGGGTACGGTGAGAAGAGAGGGAAAAGAAACGCGTGCAGAAAGAGGGTACGGTGAGAAGAGAGGGAAAAGAAACGCGTGCAGAAAGAGGGCACGGTGAGAAGAGAGGGAAAAGAAACGCGTGCAGAAAGAGGGTACGGTGAGAAGAGAGGGAAAAGAAACGAGTGCAGAAAGAGGGTACGGTGAGAAGAGAGGGAAAAGAAACGCGTGCAGAAAAAGTGTACGTTGAAAAGAGAAGGAAAAGAAACGCGTGCAGAAAGAGGGTACGGTGAGAAGAGAGGGAAAAGAAACGCGTGCAGAATCAGGGTACGGTGAGAAGAGAGGGAAAAGAAACGCGTGCTGAAAGAGGGTACGGTGAGAAGAGAGGGAAAAGAAACGCGTGCAGAAAAAGTGTACGGTGGAAAGAGAAGGAAAAGAAACGCGTGCAGAAAGAGGGTACGGTGAAAAGAGAAGGAAAAGAAACGCGTGCAGAAAGAGGGTACGGTGAGAAGAGAGGGAAAAGAAACGCGTGCAGAAAGAGGGTACGGTGAGAAGAGAGGGAAAAGAAACGCGTGCAGAAAGAGGGTACGGTGAGAAGATAGGGAAAAGAAACGCGTGCAGAAAGAGGGTACGGTGAGAAGAGAGGGAAAAGAAACGCGTGCAGAAAGAGGGTACGGTGAGAAGAGAGGGAAAAGAAACGCGTGCAGAAAGAGGGTACGGTGAAAAAAGAGGGAAAAGAAACGCGTGCAGAAAGAGGGTACGGTGAGAAGAGAGGGAAAAGAAACGCGTGCAGAAAGAGGGTACGGTGAGAAGAGAGGGAAAAGAAACGCGTGCAGAAAGAGGGTACGGTGAGAAGAGAGGGAAAAGAAACGCGTGCAGAAAAAGTGTACGGTGAAAAGAGAAGGAAAAGAAACGCGTGCAGAAAGAGGGTACGGTGAGAAGAGAGGGAAAAGAAACGCGTGCAGAAAGAGGGTACGGTGAGAAGAGAGGGAAAAGAAACGCGTGCAGAAAGAGGGTACGGTGAGAAGAGAGGGAAAAGAAACGCGTGCAGAAAGAGGGTACGGTGAAAAAAGAGGGAAAAGAAACGCGTGCAGAAAGAGGGTACGGTGAGAAGAGAGGGAAAAGAAACGCGTGCAGAAAGAGGGTACGGTGAGAAGAGAGGGAAAAGAAACGCGTGCAGAAAAAGTGTACGGTGAAAAGAGAAGGAAAAGAAACGCGTGCAGAAAGAGGGTACGGTGAAAAGAGAAGGAAAAGAAACGCGTGCAGAAAGAGGCTACGGTGAGAAGAGAGGGAAAAGAAACGCGTGCAGAAAGAGGGTACGGTGAGAAGAGAGGGAAAAGAAACGCGTGCAGAAAGAGGGTACGGTGAGAAGAGAGGGAAAAGAAACGCGTGCAGAAAGAGGGTACGGTGAGAAGAGAGGGAAAAGAAACGCGTGCAGAAAAAGTGTACGGTGAAAAGAGAAGGAAAAGAAACGCGTGCAGAAAAAGGGTACGGTGAGAAGAGAGGGAAAAGAAACGCGTACAGAAAAAGGGTACGGTGAAAAGAGAAGGAAAAGAAACGCGTGCAGAAAAAGGGTACGGTGAGAAGAGAGGGAAAAGAAACGCGTGCAGAAAAAGTGTACGGTGAAAAGAGAAGGAAAAGAAAAGCGTGCAGAAAGAGGGTACGGTGAGAAGAGAGGGAAAAGAAACGCGTGCAGAAAGAGGGTACGGTGAGAAGAGAGGGAAAAGAAACGCGTGCAGAAAGAGGGTACGGTGAGAAGAGAGGGAAAAGAAACGCGTGCAGAAAGAGGGTACGGTGAGAAGAGAGGGAAAAGAAACGCGTGCAGAAAGAGGGTACGGTGAAAAGAGAAGGAAAAGAAACGCGTGCAGAAAGAGGGTACGGTGAGAAGAGAGGGAAAAGAAACGCGTGCAGAAAGAGGGTACGGTGAAAAGAGTAGGAAAAGAAACGCGTGCAGAAAGAGGCTACGGTGAGAAGAGAGGGAAAAGAAACGCGTGCAGAAAGAGGGTACGGTGAGAAGAGAGGGAAAAGAAACGCGTGCAGAAAGAGGGTACGGTGAGAAGAGAGGGAAAAGAAACGCGTGCAGAAAGAGGCTACGGTGAGAAGAGAGGGAAAAGAAACGCGTGCAGAAAAAGGGTACGGTGAGAAGAGAGGGAAAAGTAACGCGTGCAGAAAAAGTGTACGGTGAAAAGAGAAGGAAAAGAAACGCGTGCAGAAAAAGGGTACGGTGAGAAGAGAGGGAAAAGAAACGCGTGCAGAAAAAGTGTACGGTGAAAAGAGAAGGAAAAGAAACGCGTGCAGAAAGAGGGTACGGTGAGAAGAGAGGGAAAAGAAACGCGTGCAGAAAGAGGGTACGGTGAGAAGAGAGGGAAAAGAAACGCGTGCAGAAAAAGTGTACGGTGAAAAGAGAAGGAAAAGAAACGCGTGCAGAAAAAGGGTACGGTGAGAAGAGAGGGAAAAGAAACGCGTGCAGAAAGAGGGTACGGTGAAAAGAGAAGGAAAAGAAACGCGTGCAGAAAGAGGGTACGGTGAGAAGAGAGGGAAAAGAAACGCGTGCAGAAAGAGGGTACGGTGAGAAGAGAGGGAAAAGAAACGCGTGCAGAAAGAGGGTACGGTGAGAAGAGAGGGAAAAGAAACGCGTGCAGAAAGAGGGTACGGTGAGAAGAGAGGGAAAAGAAACGCGTGCAGAAAGAGGGTACGGTGAGAAGAGAGGGAAAAGAAACGCGTGCAGAAAGAGGGTACGGTGAGAAGAGAGGGAAAAGAAACGCGTGCAGAAAAAGTGTACGGTGAAAAGAGAAGGAAAAGAAACGCGTGCAGAAAAAGGGTACGGTGAGAAGAGAGGGAAAAGAAACGCGTGCAGAAAAAGGGTACGGTGAAAAGAGAAGGAAAAGAAACGCGTGCAGAAAGAGGGTACGGTGAGAAGAGAGGGAAAAGAAACGCGTGCAGAAAAAGGGTACGGTGAAAAGAGAAGGAAAAGAAACGCGTGCAGAAAGAGGGAACAGAGAGGAGGATTCAGTCATGGGGGATAGAAATAAGAGGATGCTGACATTGGTTGTCAACAGAAGGAAAATGAAGGGGTAGAGGCCCAGGCGACAGAAAACGAAATGGCGTCGTGGAAGAGAAGAAAACTATGAGTAAAAAGAAGGATAGAAAAATACAACAAAATGATTGTACGAAATGGTGGATTTCAAAAAAAAATATTGACAGTTGAATTAATATTGCAAATTGCTTCAGACTCAAAAATACCGAATTCAGCATTTTAGCAAAATGCTTATGTTCTTTTATAATTTACTTATAGCGAAATCAACGTCAAAACTAATCTAATCTACACCGGGTATCGAAACAAATCGTTCCTGTACATAAATACAAGCATATATATATATATATATATATATATATATATATATATATATATATATATATATATATATATATATATATAAGTATTTCTTTAAGTTTTCATATGTCAGGATATAAATATATGTATCCGGTTTTCTATATTAATGTAACTGTCTGTATGTTTTAATATTCATTTTTGTATTAAAAATTGACTTTAATTGACTAAATGTGTTCGTATGTATAATAACGCCTCGTATTTTCATTTTATTTTTTCCGCTTTTAAAATATCTTCTATGCTGTGCTTTAAATGTTTTCTTTTTCGTATATGTTGACATTTACATACACATTAAAATTTGTATCTGTATGTATGCAAATTTATACTAGATTTATGCCAGTCTCTGAAAAAGATAGAATAGTAGGGAATTTATTGAGAATCGAACCTGTTATAAATGGTTTACAAGGCTTGTTTTGCCTAGTATCATTCTATGTCTGGTACTGTTTGATACTTTATAAACCGAGTTTAATTTAGCAAAACGACTCAAAAATGAGCGTTCAGTTAAGTCAATGACATAACGTTGCCAGACGAGATTCCTACGAGCAATCTCTCTACGTATTATGCCTAACGTCTTCCGTCCTGTATATAAATGTCTACAAAGCTTTGTAGACATTTTCAGTACTTCTTCTTATATATATATATATATATATCACCATGGTACATTTGTCAAGAAGGCAACTTCCTGATGCTATCGGACTGGATCGAGCTGGATCCCATCCCAGCGTGCGGCACCTTTGGAAAGTGTCTGAAAACCATACGACGGGTTGACCCAAGCCTTGTCAGTGAAATTGGGTAGACACAACTCCTGTGGGCCGTAGATAGCACGAAGCCACAAGACATCGTGGCCGAGGGCCTGAGCGTGCTGGCCTTGTTCAAATTGTTGACCACGCTAGATAACACGCTCTCTCCAAGAAACTATAACTAAGGTCAGCTCAGCATAGTTGCAGTATAAACCACATGTGGGCTCTGTGAGTGTTGAGCAAACATAAATGTGCCTGAGCGAGCATCTGCAACAAGGATTGGCTAGTCGCTCCAGCAGACGGGTATCCACAAATACGAGTGACCAGCTATTATATACATATATATATATATATAGTCAAACCTAATGAGCCAGACAAACCTTGGTAGGTTTGTCTGGCTCATTAGGTTTGGCTAGGTCTGCTCTACGTTTGTATCGAGCTCTTTAGTTAGTTGTTTACTCGTATCGGGGTTTTTTCTTTGGGCCTTGAACCTGTATCTGTGCGATTATTTTCAACAGACTTTCATGTTCCTGGCTCTTTCTTTTTTAAAACCTTTTTCCCCTTCGAGATTGATTTGGCTATTGTTAAATCAAGAATTCGAAGGTTTTTCGACACGAGTATAGTCACCTATATATATATATATATATATATATATATATATATATATATATATATATATATATATATATATAACACTAGTTTACTAACAAATTTATTCTTTCTGATTTTTAAGGTACTGCCTGTAGACTGATGGGCGGAATTTTACTTAATTTGGGTTTTTGTCATCTGCGGAAATATTCAGATTGGTATTGCAGGTCATGATTAAAATTCAGCCGGGGAAAAATGGCGCATAAGCAGAAACGCCAGTAGATGGTAATTACGGAAAATGTTGAAACCTTCTTTTATATCTCGTATACCTTTTATCAGTTTAGTGACCACAACTTCTATCTTTTGTAACTCTAAGCAATGACTTTCCTCATATCACTCCACGTGATTGTTTTGCCATTCATTTTACATAAAGCTCTACGTTATTCGATAGATCCGTTTATTCCTCTTGCCTTCAATATGCCCAGTGAGTGACAAATTCTCGAAGCCCTCTTTCCTCATTATACTTCCCCGGAAATTTAACTCTTTCTTATCTTAATCACAAGTGTCTTTGTAGTTCCTTTTTAAATGTCCACGTTGCCCACATGCTCTCTCTACGGTGTTCTCTGCATCTTCCGGTAGAATCTTATCTTTTTTGGCTCATGTCTTCTCTTCAGCCGTAAGAAAATTGTCCAGCCTCCCCTGTCATATAAGGAGAATGATAATGAATAGCAGTTGAACACTCTTTTCTATTTTTCTAATTAATTTTTCATTATTAATAATTTTGTCTGGCATTTTGGAATACAGATTTCGCTGTTTCAATGAGCCGTCAGTTTTTTGTGTTATATCTTCTTTCGCCTTCCATAACATTTTCGAAATAGTTAAATTTCTGTACTCGTCTGATTCTGACGTCTCCAAATTGTTATGATGATCCATAATGATGATATTTCATCATTCTAAAAATAACCTTGTCATCAGTGATGATAGAAAATAAGGATATTTCATCATCCCTGAAATAAAGATTAAAAAAATTCATCATCCTAAAAATTTGCCACCAGTGATGAAAGGTGAGAAAGATATTTCATCATTCTAAAATCTGATTATATAAACGACCCTTCATCACAACGGCAGTCAGTAGTGTAGGGTCAGTAGTGCAGAGTACAGTAACAGTAGTAAAAAGATAAACACAAATATAGCTTCTTCGCTCCATGAAAATCCACAGTTGACGGTTTCAAATGCTACCATTAACCACGAAATTCTCGGAACAAGAAAAAACAAGTAAGCACAAACTTTTAAAGAAACAGAAGAGGCAATAACACTGATAACATTTTTAACACACACAATATCAATAGTGTAATTAACATCACGAAAAAATACACATTCTTGTCATTAATTTCAATACGTGTCTCAAAGTCTTATTGCTGTTATCGTTGTTCGTTTTTATTCATTTCGTTTTCAATAAAAAAGAGAAAAGGATTCCTTTATTGACTACAAATACATATAAAAACGGGGTACCTTACATTAACACAACTCAAATCAAAACAACGTGTTAAATTTTCAAGAGTGTAATTGGGAAATTGATCGTAAATTCAAACAAACAAGGATCGGTGGCAGATGCAAAAACACCATTACCTGCTCATTTACGCCGTTCAGCTGAAAACATTGGTGCAGTGCACGAGAATGTGTCCGAAAATATAGACACCTCTATTCATCATCGCGCGCAGGAATTGAACTTCTCCGCAACAACGTTACATCATTTCCAATTGCACTCTCGGTTGGTCGATTATGAAAAAAAAAATCGCGAAATGCATCTCTGTTTGAACGTCCATTTTCGTAATAGGCTTCGATAACCTTAACACGTTGACTGATTATTAATCTTTCCATGGTTGAAATTGCCAAAGACTTAAGTTGTTAAATCTGAAAGAAAAAGAGAAAAGTTATTAGACGCTTAAACTTGATTCACATTTAAAATCGGTCCAAATTATTGGAACACTTTTTAAAAGAATGTTGGACAATCTCACCACAAATGAAGGCAGTGGAAATTTGGCTCTACAGAAGGATGATGAGAATACTACGGATGAAACATGTGAACAATGACGCAATTTTAGAAAAAAAATCAAAAGAAAAATCATATTTACACTTAACATCAGAAGGATAAAGTTGAAATTGCTGGGGTACATAATGAAGAAAAGGGGAGTTAGATAATTTGATACTCATATTGAAGGCAAGAGGAACAGAGAAAAGCGGCGCGTAAACTATACAAGGAGCTTCTGTAAATGGTTGGTAGAACAGGGATCAGGGATGATAGGAAAAAGAACAAAAATTCTAAGTGCTACAAAGGATAGGAACGCGTGATGAGCTATGACCGGGCACGACACATAGAAGATAATGATTCATTGTTTTCATCTTTCCCAACAGGTAGAATTTGTTGCTCTCTCTCTCTCTCTCTATCTCTCTCTCTCTCTCTCTGTATATATATATATATATATATATATATATATATATATATATATATATATATATATATATATATATATATATACACATTATATATATATATATATATATATATATAATTGATGAGGCACGGTGGGGTAATGGATAGCGGCTCGGATTGAGGAAATGTGCTAATGCCTTATGAAAGGTATTAATCCTTTTCTTCTCTCCCCAGCTATAGGTAAATAGCAGGACAGACTTGGGTGGCGAAGAAGAAGTAAAACCGGTCTGGAGAGGTCTGGGCTCCGTCAGGTTATCTTGCCCAAGAAACACCACCAGCTGCGGCTGCGGTGCGTGTGGTGCCCCTACGACCCTAATTGGTCACGGGATTCGAGATCGTGATATACGATTGGGCGCCTCTGCATGAACTTGCTCTTGAAGCCCTTGTTCGAAAGTCATCATGTCAGATTTGTCAAGGTCAATTCTTATAATATACGAATAATATACGGCACTTTTTGGACGTATTTGAAAACTATACCATCAGTTGACTGATATATATATATATATATATATATATATATATATATATATATATATATATATGCAGGTGTGTAGTGAAATAGGAAAGAACACGTTAGGTAGATAATCCGGTGTTCCTTAATATTTAGCTTTAAAACATGAGAACTCTTATGTAGCGGAGGAATCATATTTTAAAAAACTAAAAATATTATTATATTATATATATATATATATATATATATATATATATATATATATATATATATATTGTAACAATAATTACAGTAAACGGAAATTTGAACTTTTTTCTTTCATAACTTCTACACGTGGTATCTCGTATTCAATAAACATCTCGTAAAATTAAAAGCAAGTATAAAATACAAAGGAAATTTCTATCAGAAGTTGAGACAGTTAAAAAGAGAGATAATGAGTTGTTTATTTTGAAATAATCTACTCTTGATGAAAAGTATTGGAAAGTAATGCAGAAAATAGTAAGAGGTAAGAAAGAATGAAAAAGAAGAAAATTAATGAAAAGTGGAATGAAGAAATAGGTCGAGAGAAAATAGAATATCGACGCCAAACGTCAGTGGGGGGAAAAAGATGGCGGCTTGAAAGAATGTAAATCTTAAGTGGGCATTGAAATCTGAGATTAGAAAACAAAACTGGTTGATTGAGGGACAGGGTAAATAAATGTCGGCTCGATTGATATTGCAACGAAAGGGCGTGTCGAATCAATGTCCGACAAGAAAGGAGAAAATCAAGAAAACAAACAGGCATGAATCCAGTTCGTACTTGATTCTACTTACACGAAAACATTTGTGAATCAAATACACAATGTGCGTTGAGTTTGAAAAGCAACTGATGAATGACCAAACGAAAATATTCCAGGAAAAAATAGAAATATACTAAAAATTACTTGTACAAACTCAAACACACACGCCTTTTATTTTCATATTCTTGTTAGTAAAAGCATGAGTGTGCTAATTTCTGGGAATTAACACATTCTCCTTTTTTCCTGTCGTACCAATTTGCTATAGCACTGCTGAAAATTGAACACAGAATAAGCTGCACCAGAGGTAGTTTCGTCCAACACTGAAAATTGCTGCAAAGCAAAAACCATCAACCTGAAAACTCGAGTCATATTTTTAAATAGCCTTTTCACCTCAAGACTTTCATATGGATGTCAAGCATGGCGCCAAACCCGTTCAGAAATATCTAATATGTTAACTGGAAACAACCGCTTTCCAAGATCAATGGATTTGAGCGAGAGGATCCTGTGGGTCTTGGCAAAGACCATCTTTCTTTCAACATTGTGGTATGATGCTAGAGAATCACAAAGAACTGTACCAATTAACATAAACCCCAGCACTTGAGGACTACCAACAGAAGTAACAACTAAAATGGGTAGCACATGTAACTCTAAGTGAAAATCAAGATGTTGATAATCCACATTACTTCAAATAAATGATTAAGAATTAAGCCCTCATCAATACTGGAAAGAGCAATAACAGTTGCTGGATTTGAAAAGACTATTTGCCTGAAAAGTTGTTTTAATAGAATTTCTTTTATAAATTTCAACCGAAAGCAATACTGGCCGCTCGGACAGCGAATGCTAAATGTTTCCTTGTAGGGAAACGGCTAATATTGCCTTGATCATAGTTGTTCAGACACGTAGAAACTGATGGCCAGCAAGGCGATTTTTTTTTTACTACTTTGTAGTATCTCGATTTCTAAGAAGCAGTAATAATTCTGCTTGAATAAATTGATAACGCAACAAATACTACATAGACAAAGACCATAAAGGGACAAGTATTACTGAGAGCAACACAAGATATACGGTGAAGAGATCCACGATTGCCCACGTCCTCAAAAGGAATGGCATATTGAGATCAGATGTTTTCCTCTCTATAACTGTTATTATTTCGGAGATGAGGTATTGTAACTATTTACGCTATTTACATTGTTCTCACTGTTGTCCTCATCTTTATTATCATATTCACAACGTTTCAGCCGTTATACGCTCCGGCCTTCTTCAGGTGATATACATTGGAATTTCGATGCAAACCCTTTATTTCGTCCACCGGGGTAGATTGTTCTAGTTCCACGTGCCATGCCTTTTCTGGGTATCCCAGTTTCAGTTATTTCACTTTAGTAATTCAACTCTGCAAGGTTTTTTGTTCACCTCTTCTGTGACTAGGTATTGAACTTACAACATTTTGGGTCAAGTCACTGGATTACTTCAACCAACGTTTATATCCACTGGGATGAGGACAACAGTCCGAACAATGTAAATAGTGTAAATATTTTCCTCTATTGTAAAATATTGCTTTTATGTTCATTCATTCTTGAGTGATCAATAAGTTCCAAAGTTGGTTTGATTCTACATATATTAGCCTCTCTTTGAAATTTGATATTAATTTATCATGTTTCCAGCTACTGGCTTACCGAGGTTAAAATGTGGAAACTGAGGCACTACTTCTAAGACTTTCTAGTTTCCGTAATTAAGTCACTAGCAACATAATTACATCATTAAGTCGGTATGCATATCGTTTAAAATATATGTTTTTTAATCATTGATTAAAAAACAATATTTACTCATACGGATGCACGGTGGAGTAATGGATAGCGGCTCAGTTTGAGGAATCGGAAAGCCGAGTTCGAAATACTTACCTGGAAAAGGTATGAATCCATCTTTTCTCCTCTCAGCTATGGGTAAATAGAACAGACTGGGTCCTGTGACCTTGAATTACGACCGGTCTAGGATAACGACAACTCCGAATTAAAAACCTCCAACTAGTTAAATAAATAGTCTCACGAAGCCACAATTGAGCAAGCGATGATTAGGGCTACACTCTGAAGATACGGTCAATCATGGAGGGGTTCCTCCAACAAGAGTGAGAAGGCTCTGGATTTGGATTAGGTTTAGACATTGAGTTTCCCGTATACTCTTTTTTCTTGTTAACGCACTAGCAAATTTCAAATAATTTATTGATCCTCTTATGTCGACTCGTCTCAAACAGAAACATACCAAAATGCAAATTGGTTTAAATGTAACTTAAAAGATTAAGCGGTTTTCTTCGAGTGCTGTTTCCGACATCACTGAAATACCCACAAAAGTGTCTCCTCATACAACAGCATAATTACGATTCTATCAATATTCCATGTGACTATTTTCTTCTGAGACTCCGTATAGAATCACTGAAGATTGCAAATTTCAGACCATGTTTTCATCTAAAAAAAAAATCCCCTGGAAACCTCTTGCTGTGTATTCCACATCGCTCATCCAGGAAAATCATAAAGCTCTTTTCTTGCAGATTGTATACATGAAGAGGGCTGAAAAGATCCGCCGAAACGTTCTGTTAACCAGAAGAAGAAAAAGTTGTTTAGTTATCCGAACAAAATCTGAAATGTTAATTATTCTTCTCAAATTATAAACAATAAAACCTAAAACCGGGTTTCAGAATAAAAATCAACTGAAATCCCCTTACGTTAACATCTACTACACAGATTTGGATGCTGTTGAAACTGTATACAAATTATTTTTCATTGATCTTCTAACATTTGAATTAAACCTTTTTATGAAGACAGGGCATCCAAGAGGAAATTTGCAAGGCGGTTTAAGAACCTTTGGGACCCGAGGCAAATTTTTCTCAAAATTGAGGATTTGATGTCTAGTAAATCCACATGTAAACTCTCATAAATATTGATTTCTATGATCAGATATAACATATTGTAACAATTATACTCAATTGATGCAGCAACATAAATCAGTATTTACGGATACATATAACAATCGGCACGGAGGAGCAATGGATAGCGGCTCGGATTGAGGAATTGGAGAGTCGAGTTCGAATTCCAGTAGAATCCATTATATTCACTTACGTGCTAATACCATTGGGGAAAGGTATGAATCCCCGTCCTCTTCCCACAAGCTATGGTTAAATAGAAGGACAGACCGGGTTCTATAGCCTCGGGTGGAAATGAAAGAAATGGCAACCTACTGCGGGAAAAAATCTGTCTCGTCACTCATGTATCGAAAGATACATGATCGCCTAAGCGTGTATTACGCATGGCACATAACTGACTGACACCAATCTCATTTTAGTTTTTGTCATAGAGAAATACTTTTCAAACGTTCATAAAAATAAGACCTTGAACTCTATAACAATTACAATGCATAAAATCCTTAAGGAGTAAAATAATAATACATACATAAAGGCACACGATGACGCGAAAACTCTGCTGTGCGCTGTTCACATCATTACGCTTATTTGAGCATCTATGAATCTATTCCAGGGCTGTAGGTAGATGCCCTCGGTGTTGTGATATGTTTACGCAACTAGGCCTACAATAATTAATAATAAATACTAATAAAAAAGAAGTGTGGTGTGATAAGTATAGTGATGCTTGAGTATGTGAGGGGTAGTAGAAAGTGCTTGATCTCTAGGGGTATGGGCGTTGCATAGTTGCTGTGTGGCCCTACTTAGTTCTTTGATCCCGGAACAAAATACCGGTTGGACCCCCTTCTCCTACGCCCCGTATGGAGCAGTTGAAAAAGAATTGTACGATGTAATTAAATTCTTTGCCAAGACCCGTAAGAATTTACAAGTTCTATGGATGATACTTATTGACCAAGTATGGGGGGGGGCTGCTCTATCCTTCCAGGATATGCAGGTGATGTAATTGTTAGCAAGTGGAAACGGGAAATCAGCGAGTTTGAATTCCAACCGAGTTCGTTACATACACATAATCTCAAGAAAAGTATAAATCGGTCTCTTCTCCAAACTCAGCTATCGGTTAAATGGTATGGCAGACTGGGTTCTCTAGCCATTGCTGGTAACCAGTCTAGAAGAAAGAAAACCCTGAATTCAAAACCGTATTTAATCCTGGCGTAGCACACAGTATGCAACCATCGATAAGATCATGTACTTCACAATGACCTCGCAATCTTGACTGCATCGATGTATTGTCCTTTCATGAATGACGTAGGCGATCATAGCTCTCCACAGATTCCTTTTCTTTACTATCTATGAATTGTTTTGACTTCTTGGTAAAGACAGTGAAACGGCTTCCCACTTCTCTACCCACTGTTTGGAAATCAGAATTGTTCTTCTCTTAGACTGGATGTCAACAAAGTTTAGACAACCCAGTCTACCTAGCTATTTAATCCATATTCAGTGGGAGTGAAGAAAGGATGGATTCATGCCTTTTTGAAGGACATTTTTGTGAAATTGAACTCAACAGGCTAGTTTTGAATTTGAACTCTGCTCGCCAGTTTCACATTATCGCAATGATAACCGTTACTCTATACGCTCATAAATGAAATATAGTTAATCTTTAAGCATATCTTTCCGCAATTCATTTTATTGAGTTATCAAAATATCAACCCCAAAATAATATCCGCAATGGAAGAGACATACCGATAAAATTATTTCTCATTTTACAAATATTTGTTGCTACATTTTGTTGCTGGCATTTATTAGCAAATAAATATGAAATACATTTATTAATAGTACCAGCCTACATTCGTGGAGCTCATAACAGGTAACTGATTAATCATCAACAGTTTCCAAGATCAACACGCCATGGTTTTAGTAATAATAACCGTAATAATTGTTAGGGTTTCTAAAGTGATTTGGACGCCTCTACGTGGTCATAACTAGAAAAATAATATTACAGATAATTAAAACTTTAAAGAGTACAGTCTCCATTAATTGTACACTTGTATCGTATTCGTGCCAAAATTTGGAAAATAAATATTTACTATACTGATGTAACAACCTAAAAAAGCTTTATCTTCGATTTTAAGAAAAAAAAATCTCATATTAAAAACCTTCAAGGCTCGGTCAAAAAGTAATCCCTGTTCTAATTTAATTGTAAAATGATAGCTAAATTTACATATATATATATATATATATATATATATATATATATATATATATATATATATATATATATATAATGCTCCCGAAAATTAATTCGGTTGAGATTTTTGAGGAAAAAGCGCGAATTTGTAAACAGTGACGACTACGGCTGCTAATGCAAGACTCTTCTAATGAATTGAGTCCTCTCAGTCACTGGTGTGTTTAAAATAAATACGTTAAAATTCACCTTCCTCTCTACCGTGCGATAATGTCTTAGGGGTAGATTCTCCAACTGATGCCAAATCAACTGGGTTCCAATGCCGCCTTGAAGCGATCGGATGTCTAACCACACTGATGAGCTGTGATACAGCGAAAAAGTCTTTCTGTTAGCTTCCCTTTTCTTACCCTATTTTTTTCGAGTTGCTATCATTTACAATTTGGGAAGGCGAAAGTGCTATAAATTTTCACAGAAGATTAATGAATGCTTATGGGAAGGCCGCAGTTGATATAAGCACAGTAATGTATTAGATCAGTGAATTTAATGGCATTTTTTTAGAGAAATAAAAGAAAAATGACCTTAGTGTCAGGCGCGTCAGTGGCAAGCCAGTTGCTGCTGTGAAGAAAGATAAGGCTTAGCATACTGTTAATTACAACTGATAGAATAATTAATATTGCAAAACTTAGAAAATTTTCAAGTGAGCCAACTCATTTTTCATTTTATTTATTTATTGTTTGTTTGTTTGATCAGTTTACTGTCGACCCTTACCTCCTCAAATGTCTATGCAATGTAGATCCCAAGTATACTTACATACTTCATGAAGGAGCAGAGTTCTGGAGCTGCAAAATAAACCCAGAGGAAAGTGTTTCTCTTATGATGATGAGATAAAGAGACAAGTCTCACATAGTTATATTGTACTTGTCTCTTTATCTCATCATCATAAAAAGCAGCCAAAACGCTTCTACGAGTCAGGAATACATATCTTCATTCAAAGGGAGATTACCACGATTGAGAAGGCAGAAAACCGTGTAGAGGACAGCATCCTGAAGCCTCAATCTTTTGTGTTCGCTTCGGCATGATTTGTGTGTTTCTACTATAAAATCTGTTGTAATTAATAGAGTATAATAAAAATAACAGGCATTACATTTTGGCATACCCACGGAATTACTAGCCTCGTTCTGAGAAAGATATCTCAGGACAATCAAGATTTGTAAATCACCCGATCCTCTCCGCCATTCTTGTTTGTTGTTGCAAACCAATTTTATTTTCGTTTTGGATTTGAGAAGAAAAAAATAACTGCTTCTCCGTGGTTAACGTGTTAAGTATATTTATATATTTTGATTGCTCCTAAATTTAGAAATGTCTCTCGAGAGCCCCACCCAATTTTCGAACAGAGCAGTTGTTGGAGTTTGTGTACTTCTCAAAATAAGTACAGCTTATTTTTACTTTTATCATTTTTGTTTACAGACGTTTGTTTGAAATATGATGTAGATTGTTTATCTATATTTATGAGATGATGTATTGTAACTATTTACGCTATTTACATCGATGAGAACAACAATCTGAACAATGTAAATAATGTAAATGTGGATTGTTATTTAAGTGTTGCTTCATGCTGCTTTCTGGAAATATGCAAATTTTATATTCATTTTACAGCTTTGAATATTCATGATTTTGTGCATGAGTTTGCTCAGTCTTGAGAAGCTTGAGCATGTTATTTAATCTATATAATAAATGCGTCAGTGTCAGTCAGTGTGTCACTGTATCCATCTTTTTAAACTTTACACCTAGAGGCCGTAGCCCAACATATACCATTTTGGAATAAGGTCGCAATCCCGAAATTTTGGATTCCCAAGTTTTCATTAATGCGATTGTTTTCAGTGAACTTTTTACGTGATTTTTTCTGACGAATTTTTTTGTGCAACTTTTTATAATTTGGAAATAAATTTGTGAATAAATGAAATTAATTAAGTCACCCATGAAATAAAATAATTATTTGTACGGAATGTAAGAACCTAAGTACATCAAATTGTCTTTAAATTAAGTGGCGGCAAAAGAATTATCGTTAAAATTTTAAAAGGTAAGCTTAAATATTAATGCAATACTTAAATGCAGCGATCAATTTTGAATTTTTCTGTAGTTTATTGTTGCCTATCGCATCTACTCCCTACCTATTGTGATGAAGGCCTAATCAAGAGCCATTCACGGGAGCAAGCTTAAATGCCGCCGGTAGTACACCACTGGTTATGATCACGATTATTACCTATTTATGATTTTGGCAGCGCTCAAGTGAATCATCATCATTATTATTATTATTTCAGTATTTTCTCAGACAAACTTTTAATATCTGGTAATTTAATACACTGATAGCGGACTTCGCCTCACCTGCTATCCTTTTCGACCGCACTGATTGGGAACCACTGGTCTAGGGGAACGTATTTTAAGACATTTTTTAGCAAACTTATTAATTTTGATTATTTAATCGATAAGATACACGTGAAAGAGTAAAGTACAACATGAACTTACGTATCATGTTAAAATGCTTTTAATGTTCGTCTAGTGTAAAAATGTCTTAAAATATGTTTAAAAAATGCTACAATGGACACTGAAAGGTTAAAAAAAAAGAACAATGATGCCAATGACGAAAAACAGGTAGAGTGACCATATATCTTTGTGACAGACGTCTCATAAACATACTCTCTAACGAACAGCGCAGGCCAGGAATTAAAACTGTCAACAATAAGACCTCCTCCTTGTCCGCTTCAGAGTGAAAGATCCTGCCCTGTCAACTTTTTTTGCCATAATGAGTACGCCACCCAAAGGTATTTGTCGCAGAGAAAATATTTTCTGAGTGCTAATCTGATCAGTTCACTTTGTCACTAGACACCGAAACAGTGGAATGGCGTCTGTCCGGACACTTTCAACGGGACAATAATTGACGACATTCAAAACGGGTTATGATGTACAGTTGTTTTGTGAGACAAGCCGAGTTTTAAAACAAAGGACAAAGCAATTTCTTATATATGTGGTTTTCTTTTTCATTCATTTTTTTTTCTTTATGTCTACTTCCTGCTAAATTCTTTTTCTCTTTCTTCCTTTGCCTTTTCTTCTTTTACTTTTATTTCCTTATAATTTTGATGTTTCATTTTTAACACTTTTCGATTAATCTTTATTCTCTCTCTCTCTCATCCCAACCTCTCTCTGAAAATCTTTTCTTCTCTCTTTCAATAAAAATTCATTCTCTTCACATTTATTCACTATTCTTAACTTCCTCATGTTTCCTTTTCCTTTATTTCTAATAATACATTAATTTCTTCCATATTTATTTTCCATGCGTTTTATTCCAGACGTTTCTTCTTTCTCATTTCATTCGTGTCAAATTTAATCTCTTCTTTTCATCGTTTGCTTCTTGTTTGATCTTTTTTTAATTTTCTTCTCATTTTTAAATTTTCTTTTCTTTTTTCAGATTAAATTCCTTTTCATTTTTTTTTCCCATTATTCCTTTTTGCATTTTATTGTTTTCTTCATTTTTTCTTTTTTCTTCTTTCTTTCTTATACCACATGACTTATCTCGCTATCAATCTCGACGCCTGACGGACTATTTCGTTTAACTATATTAAATTTTCTTCTGACATTTCAAGGTTGCTATTAAATCTGTTAACGTTTTACTAATTATTATGACTATTTTTATTCACTTATTCCTTATTTTTAGAACAGCAACGCCATATTCTGCACAATCATCACTGTCATCATCATCATTATCATCATCTCTTCTATCATCGTTATACTACTAATAATAATTTTATAGTAGCAGCAGCAGTATAAGTGACACCTTTCTTTGAGCACAACACCTGTTGGTGTCAACAGCGTTCTGGATAATAAAAGGGTTATCCATTGCTGTCGAAATATATTCTATTTTAGAGACCTAGTATGTGCAACCAATGTTTAACCATCTTTCTAGAGCTTCAGGTGGTGGAGTTTGGAATTCAGAGTTGTCCTTTTCATAGACTGGATGCCATCTGATCTGCTCTGTTATTTAACCCGTATCAGGGAGAAAGGAGATATATTCATACATTTCCGAGTAGCATGTGTGCAAAAGTGAATATAACGAACTCAAAAACTAGAACTGGATCTCGGCGATCCGACTTCTTATTCTGAGACGTTAGCCATTAAACTATCTGCACTTCCGCAATAGGCACTACTAGTATTCGTGAAAGTTTCTCAAAGAAACTTTCAAATTTAATAAAATACGGGATTATCAGAATGGGCGAAAAACGGTTTAACGGGTTATATTTCAAAAACCCAGGACGACTATTTTTTTTATTGGCTTTCTATTCATTGTTACACAAATTAATACAGTTTAATTTTCAAGAAGCTCAAACAATCGCAAGTGTCGAAAATTGTCAAGATTTAACAGAACTGGTATTTCAAATATAGCCCAATATGACTGAGTAATTTATATATTATAATATCACAGAATAAACTATATTAGTCATGAGGACGGGTTGATAAGTCCGTAGTTTATACGTTATTTTTACTTGCCATGATTTAAATTGAAATTTTCACTGTATAGTATTTAATCTATATAGATAACATTCAACACTCACAAAAATTCAAACTAAGTCGAAAAATAAATATTGTCTAAAATAAATGTTCGTTTCGTTGAGTCTTATTGATTAACTTATGTTAGTTGCTCTCCTCCTTGGTACCTCGACCGGGTGAATTTAAACGTATTACTAGATTGGCTATTAGGTTTCATAATTTTACTGTTGAAGTAGATAGACATAATTGTATGTCCCATTCTAATGTTTTCTTTTCTCGCACTTCTCATCTGTGAAATTCTCTTCCAGTTTCTTGCTTTCCTTCCACCTATAATCTTCAAAAATTTAATTGCAACGCCAATCACCATCTTCTGTCTTCCTGAAATTTGTTCTTTTATTTTTCCTTTCTCCTCCCGTATCCTCATTCTGTTTCACTCCCAGTAACCCCTTGCGTCTTAGTGATATTATCGCCTTGTTTGGGGTGAAACGATTAAAAAATAATGGACTCTATATCATCCTGGCGTCAGTTAAAACTGACACCTCTTCTTCTTCTTCTTCTTCTTCTTATTCTACTACTACTACCTCCCCCTCTCTCTCTCTCTCTCTCTCTCTCTCTCTCTCTCTCTCTCTCTCTCTCTCTCTCTCTTCTATATATCTAACTATACTTAAGCTATAGTTTAAGAAAGTGAAAAATTCCCTGAAATAGAAAATGTTCAAATTTACATCTGAAATCAAGAAAATACGGACTTTAAGCTTCTGTATGGTAGTGATTGCTGGACAATCTCTTCAAAGATGAAGAGGAGAGTTGAAGCAATAGAAATGTGGTTCTACAGACGGATGCTGACACTACCGTGGACCGATTATGTGAGCAACCACGAAGAAAATGGAAAGAAAAAAGAAACCTATACTTTACATCAGGAAGAGAGAGTTAAAATTTCTGGGACACATAATGTGGAAAGAGAACTTGGAAAATCTGATACTCACAGGACAGATTGAAGGCAAGAGAAGCAAAGAAAAACAACGTATAACCTACCTAGTGAGCTTGAGTTTAATAAATGGCTGAACAGGATTCTAAGAGAAATAAAAAGACAAAATTTATTAAGAGCAACAAAAGACAGGAGATTGTGGCGAGCCATGATTACCTACGTCCTGGGGGTACACGGCACATAAAGAAGATAAGTTTATCTACGTATTTATGTAAACTTGATAAACGTATGTCGTTATTCTTAATATCAACAATAGTCAGAATATTTTTTGTTCGATATTATTAGATTTTCTTTTTTGTGATGTCAACGAACACTCGTTACGACTTTTGTAATGCTTGTTGTAGTAGAGACTTTGTAATCGCAGATACAGCTATAGTAACGTCATTGAACAATACTGATGTCAGACGCCTTCGAATAACACTCTTACTAATAGTACTTGCTCGATAATACTCGCTTGAATAGTAACCACCGAATAGTGATCTGAATAGAGAAATAGTATGGTGAATAGTATAGAGAATAGACTATAAATGGTGATCCATATAGTAATAGAGGATAGTGTAGAAATGGTGATCCGTATAGTAATAGAGGATAGTGTAGAAATGGTGATCCGTATAGTAATAGAGGATAGTGTAGAAATGGTGATCCGTATAGTAATAGAGGATAGTGTAGAAATGGTGATCCGTATAGTAATAGAGGATAGTGTAGAAATGGTGATCCGTATAGTAATAGAGGATAGTGTAGAAATGGTGATCCGTATAGTAATAGAAGATAGACTAGAAATGGAAAGCGGTTAGACGTCACGCTACTACCTACTTATGCGTTTCTCCCATGGTCACGTGATCCACTTAATTCAATAATGGGATCGCCTGTGTTTGCTTATTGGCGATCTGTGTTCAAACTCAAATGTCGGCAGCGTCATTTTATTCCTGTATAACCCTTTTTTCTTTGGCTGTACGTGAAAGAAAAACAAAAGAAAGTCGCTTGTAGAAAAAACGCTTTCTGACAAATGTATCATAGTCGTGTTGAAACTTCAAGATGGGGTTTTATTTATTGAAATTGAATAAAATCTGGATACATGGAAATGGCGGTAAAATTGGCCAGCCAAAACGTTCTGGCAACAAAAGCATCATAAAGAATAACTTCATGTCTTCGAATAGTAGTTTTTAATCATTCAATTAAGATCATTAGTAGATCTATACAGTGCAGTATCAGCCAAACACTGCTGCCCAGCGAAATGTATCTTCTGGGCGCTTCTTTAAATACATTTTCGTTGGAAATTTAAAAAGAAATCTGTAGCAACAAGGAATTATTCGTTTTTTGTTCTTGTTGTCATTGTGCTCCTCCTAAAAATGTTCTAAATACGACTCTGAATCTAGAGAGAGAGAATCACTGCATTTAGGGGAACTGTAGGGAACCTTATAAACATTCTAAGAAAGTAGAGAGGTACGAATAAATTTACTGTTATTATTATGATTAACAACGACAGCAGCAAGAGAAGTTTATCAATGCACCAAGTTTCAACTGACTGACCCCACAGACTGTAAAAACTTTAATCTGAAATTACTCAGCATGTTCCTTTTTGCTTTTTTTGTTTAAAGCCTTCAGTTGGAAAACTGAATTTTTTCTCCTTTCTTCCGATATCTTTTTCTTCATTTTCGCCCCAAGTCAAGGTTATAGAATTATATAAAAAGTATGATTCAAGACAAATTAGACTCTTTATTCCTTGCGATCTCTTCAATGTAGTGCTGAAATGAAACCGAATTTAAAAGTGATTCTTATTGCAAACTACAAAATTATCTCTTTAAAAAAAATAGCAGATTAAGAACAACTTATCGCAATGTCACGCCGTTCTTCTTAAACTATTTGAAAGATTATAAAAAAAAGCAATGGTAACTCCAAAAATTCACTAAGTACATGTTAGTTTGGCAAAAAGCTCCGACAGTGATTAAACTGTTTAAATCGTACACTAGATAATGATGCTTTCTTCCTACAAATCTAAGCCAGGCACCTTTTCTAAGGCATCCAATATGTGAATCATCAGACGAGAATTGAATTCGCTATTGATAGGTTATCAATAATGGAGTATATAAGGAGAATTCGCTATTAATGGGCTATCAAAATTGGCCATCTAACCAGAATTGAAATCGCTATCGATGGGCTATAAATAATGGCGTATCTAACGAGAATTGTATTCACTAGTGATGGGCTATCAATAATGGGGCATCTAACATGAATTCGCTATCGATGGGCTATCTATAATTGGGCATCGAACGAGAATTCACTATCAATGTGCTATCAATAATGTCCAAGTAACCAGAATTGAAATCGCTATCGATGGGCTATCAATAATGGGGTATCTAATGAGAATTTTATTGTCTATCTATGGGCTATGAATAATGGGCCATCTTACGAGAATTGAATTCGCTATCGATGGACTATCAATAATGGGACATCTAACGAGAATTGTATTATCTATCGATGGGCTATCAATAATGGGGTATCTAATGAGAATTTTATTGTCTATCTATGGGCTATGTGCCATCTTACGAGAATTGAATTCGCTATCGATGGGCTATCAATAATGGG
The DNA here is from genome assembly GCA_964036315.1 of Acanthosepion esculentum. Lineage (NCBI taxonomy): Eukaryota > Metazoa > Mollusca > Cephalopoda > Sepiida > Sepiidae > Acanthosepion > Acanthosepion esculentum. The sequence goes on from OZ038484.1 coordinate 36,708,394, forward strand.
ACATCTAACGAGAATTGTATTGTCTATCGATGGGCTATCAATAATGGGCGAGTTCGCTGTCGGTGGGCTATCAATAAGGGGGCATCTTACGAGAATTAAATTCGCTATCGATGGACTGCACGGTATATATATCTGTTCTATCTTCTTCATTAATAAAATAGTTATTAGCCGAGTCTTGCGTCTCCTTGCAACCGTTAGTATCAGGACTAATATTAACAATATTATTGTTATCACTCTTTTTCGCGGGTTAACAAAAATGAGGGCGTAAACGAAAATGATATTTTGTTAAAGCTTTACTATTATTAGGTTTTCCCGTGTGTTTTTTTATGTACAGTTTTTGTCTAATCATTATCGTTGCACTCTGCACTCCCAATCAGTATGTTTTTCACTTGCCGGATTCATAAACATCTTCAAATATTCCATGCCGCCGCTTGGTATCGTCAGTACAAGGGAGATAACTTTAGTACATCAAAGAGCTATAAATACGAAACTAAAAACAATATTGGCGTATGAGATAGTATGGTTATTATCATTATCGTCGTTATTGTAATTAGCTTGTGAAGTAGTGGCAATGGTTGTAGAAATTCCACGGCGCCAATTTTCTGTTTGGGTAAATAATATATAATTTCATTATGACGGAAAAACAAACTATTTACTCTTTTACATCTGACCGTGATTGAGTTGGATTGGTGTACTTTAGTGCATTTTAACCCTTGTTTAACCTTTGTTGGATTATTTAATATAGAAGTCTGTTTCTTATTATTCTTGAGCCTGTAATGTTTATATTTGAGATTGCAAGCATTCACCAGGAAGGTGTCTCATTTTGCCGGAGTTCCTCCACCAACACTTCAGATGGTTCAGTCGGTGTATTCTAGGACCAAACAACAGAGCATATCTTAATCATCCAATAACATTGAGTATGTTTCTTTCAGACTAAAAACGATGGCCTTCGTCACATCGTTCAATAAATATTACACCATTTTGATCATTATGACTATTAAATATTTCATTTAATTATTCCCCTAAAAAATGCAGTTACTTAAATTTATCATCCTTGTAAAGATTTAAACGTGCGTCTAACAAATCCTGGGTATAACGATAAACTACAACTGCCAGCAAAGCCTCTGATCGGGAGGTTTTGAGGGGCGTGGAACCGCCTCTTAATTCCTGTTGTTCCCAGGTTTACTCTGACCCTGAGTGGTATCACCTGTTAGGCTCCCAGCTATGAGCAAATAGTTAACCTCCAAACTGGAGTCAAAATGAAAAACTGGAGTCAAATGAAAGTATAAAAATACATCTTTGTAGTAGAAGATTCAGCAATGCATTTTCATAGTAAATGAATTACTAGTACATTTTTGTAAAAAAAATATTACTAGAAATACATTTTCGTAAGGAGAAAAAATATTACCAGCAGTACGTTTTTATGAATAAAAAAATAGTATCAACAAAATATATTATTGTAAAAGAAAAATTGCCAGAAATACATTTTTGAAGAAGTAAAATTACTAGCAATAAATTTTTGTAAAAGAAATTACTAATGTACCCAAGAAGATTAAATTTCTGCATTAAGTGACCCACAAGGAGTTGATATGCCGTTAAACAGACAAACATCTGACAAAAACACAAAAAATCCTTATTATACATTGGAGCAAAGTCATTAGAAATAGATGCAAGAAAGCAGAAAAGGAGTGGCTCGGCGAGAAGTGTGTTGAGATAGCATCACTTAAGAGCATAGACAGTAGGCATGCATAAAAAGATAAAGAGCAGAGAGGAAAAAGTACTCTTGGTCAGGATGCCTAAAACCTAAAAACGGAATACTCATAATGGAAAAAGAAGAGATTCTACAAAGATGGAGTGAATACATTGAAGAAATCTTCCATGAAAACAGCGGAGCAAAACCAATAATACATAAAAGCGTGAAAAATGCTTTATTAAAATTTGAGGAAAGCTCGACATTGGCCAAAATGAATAGAAACAAAACTGCACCAACTTGGGTTATAATAGAGAAGTTGTTAGCCATAGACAATTTCAGGATCGATAATATTACCGAAATAATAAATTAAATATACGACAGCGGTGAAATGCTGGAAGCATTACGGTTGATATATCTTCATATAGTTGCCAAAGAATCCAGGTGAAAATGAATGCGAAATCCAGCTTGATGAACCCTATAAAAAGTATCATTAATGACTAGAGCTCGTAACAGAATTAGATTGAAAATTGAAAAAGAACAATGGGGCTTTGTTAAAGATTGGTCAGTCAGCTAAGTGCCACGCGTGATACACGCTTGGGCGATCATGTGTATTTCGATACATGACTGACGTGGCAGAAGATTTTTCCCGCGGTAGACTGGTTGCCAACCAAGGTTAAAGAACCCAGTCTGTCCTGCTATTTAACCGATAGAAAAAACGGATTCATACCTTTTCCCAAAGGTATTTGTGAATAAGTGAATATAACGAACTCGAATGGAATTCGAACTCGACACTCCGAATTCTCATTCCGAGCCGGTATCCATTACACCACATCCTTTAACATTGCAAAAAAAAAATGGCTATTTTTATTGTCAAAACACTATCAGAGAGATTAGTACAGATTCCGAAACTTCTATACGCATGTTTCATACATTACGTAAAGGCATTTGATAAGGTTTTTTTTGGGGGGGGGGTTAAGCTTATCACCCCAAGCAAGGCTGGAGGCCACTAGCACGCAAGGGGTTACAGAAGGTTTGGAAGAAGAGCATATAGGAGTGGTAAAGGAGAGGATGTGGAGAAAGATAGTGGATCGATCAAGGCAAGGGGGTTACAGAAGATTTGGAGCGAGAGCAGATAGGAATGAAAGGTGAAAGGGTGTGGAGAAAAGAAGTGGATAGATCAAGGCAACTGGAGATGTCGATTGACGTTACACTTAAATAGTTGGAGATTGTATTTGTCAGGAAAACAGAAATAGGGAAGGGAGTTCCACAGGCGAGATGTGCGAGACATGAAGCTATTGGAGTAGAAGAGACGTCTACTTCTAACAGTTTCAACGGTGAAGGGGTGGGAACGGGATGCCAGCCTCGTAGGACGTTTAAATTCATGAGGCCTAGGGACCAGCGAAAGCAGCTCCTCGGAGAAATTACCGTGAAAGTATTTGTAAAAAAAGACAGAGCGAGGCAACGTCGCGTCTGTGAGAGAGCGACTGTAGACGAGATGACAGATCAGGGCCAATTACATTGCATATCCGTCTCTGGATCTTATCAAGAACCCTGAGGCAAACAGCAGGGGCTCCAGACCATATATGGCAGCAATACTCCATGCAAGGGCGAATGGTCGATTTATAGATTTGGAGGATCGATTCCGGGGAGAAAAACTTCCTGGCTCGGCACAGGGAACCAACTTTTCTTGCGGTGGATGATGCAACTGACTCGATGTATTTGTTGTACAACACAAAAGTGAATTATTTTTTAAAAAGTTTGATTTACACATATCAGAGTGTTTTAACTGAGTTATCAAAATCAACAGTAGAAAAACCGGAATTGGTTTAACAACAAGTTTATTACCTTTTGCTACAGGGAGACATAATGTAGAATAGAAACTAGGGAAGAGAATGTTTACCCGTGAATGACTAAATGTTTTCAGCAAAGGCTACTGCTGCTACTGCTCCACCTGTTACTCCTCTTGATGTAGGAGCATTTTTATATCATTCGTCTGACGACAGAGTCCAGACTTGTAGGGTAATATTCTCCCTCACAACATTAAACCTAAATGGCAAACAAGGGATAAACTTCTACTATTGTTCAAAAAACTATATATAGATTGATTGTTTATATGCAACTCTATCAGAAGAAAAACTATAATATATATATATATATAATCAATTCACACACACACCCAGAAAGGTGATAATGTCACTAAGATACAAGTGGTTACTGGGAGTGAATGAGAATGTCAGAACTTTAGGAGAAGATAAAGGAAACCGAATTGTTGTGAGAGAGAATATTTCCCTACAAATTTGGATCTCATCTTCGTCGCCAAACTGTTATAATTGGAAATGGTTTAACAAGTTTATTACCTTTTGGTACAGGGAAACATAATGTAGAATAGAAACTAGGTAAGAGAATGTTTAGCCATAAATGACTAACTGCTTTCAGCAAAGGCTACTGCTCCACCTGTTATTCCTCTTGATGTAGGCGTATTTTTATGTCTTTTGTTCAACAGCTGAGTTCAAACTTGTAGGGAAATATTCTCCCTCACAACACAGTAATCCATATCTTTTACTGTAAAAAATGCAAATAGAACAAGTTTAGTAATCACAGAAAAATAGACAGAGAGGACAATAAGAATGCGTTTCTTTCACTTGATTAATTGAACTTAATTGATCCTAAGAGAACTAGAAATCATATCATGATTTATTATTAGTGGATACCAAAATAAGATACGCTGATTACATTATTTTGATTACAGACTCAGAAGGAAAACTGAAAAAGCATACAAGGTTGAAAACGAAAAACTATTAACTGTAAGAATACAGAATGCATGGTTGTCAACAAAAGAGACGTCCCAATGTGTGAACTGCGTACTGGGGACGTTAAATCAAGCAGGTACAGAAAGATAACTGGGTAGCGTGTAGACGACAAAAAATATCACACAAAAATCGGAAAGAAATGTGGAATAGTGAAAGATGCGTTTAAAAAAAAAAGCAAAGTATTAAGAGATCAGAAAATGTCCTTTGAACCAAAGAACCGAATGCTCAACTGCTATGTAATATGAATGCATGTCATTTTACTCGTAGATAAAAAAAAAACCTTGAATTACCAGAGGTATGTTTCTATCAAGGCCTGTTAAGAAGACTGTACAGAACATATGAGCAATGAGGATGTCATAAGGAAAACATGAACTGTAAAGAAAATTATAATAAAAAAATAACAATTGAAAATTCTGGGACATATAATTATGAAGGACGGCTTTGAGAATGTAATATTTACAGGACATATTGAAAATAAGAAAAGCAAAGCAAAAAAGCGAATTTCTGTGAATTGGTGGCAAAAAACGGGGTGATGAAGGATCAAAGGTTATTTAGGTCCACAAAAGAAGTCGTAGAGAGCCTTGATCGCTTACCACCTGAATGGGCATGTTATATAAACAAATATAATGGGACTAGTGTTTTCATAGTGGTTGTTATAGTCCAAAGATTTTGGCCATTGTAGTCGCTGGCCTTCTTCAGGTGTCTGCCGTATTTGGTTAAATTCTGAGAATTCTTGAACCTACATTTTTGATAAGATCGCGGGAATATACTATTTTCATTCTCGTATTTGTGTATATTTCGGCTCCATTAATTCTTCCTTGTTAATTATTATTGCGATCTCGTCTTATCCACTAGATCACGTGGTGTTAGAAGTTTCGTGACTTCAACTTAATTATATGCGTTTTCCATTATTTTTTTACTGTAATTACGATTTATTTTTTCTGATACTTAATGTCTTTGATTAATAAATCAAAGACTTTCATATGATGTAAATAAGTGTATTGTCTCTGACTACCGTTCATCGAATAACATTTTAGCAAATTTTAGTATTTTATTTCAGATATAGGTATAATTTTGAACTTGGAGCCTTACTCAGGTTAGCTAAACTGAATCGTGAACATTTATATGAAATAAATATTTATATTTACATTTATATAAAATAAATATTTATATTTACATTTATGTAAAGTAAATATTTATATTTGCATTTATATGAAATGATTATTTATATTTACATTCAGATAGAATAAATATTTATGTTTATATAAAATAAATATTTATATTTACATTTATATAGAATAAATATATTTACATTTATATAAAATAAATATTTATATTTATAAAAAATAATTATTTATATTTACATTTATATGAAATAAATATTTATATTTACATTTATATAAGATAAATATTTATATTTGCATTTATATAATAATGATTATTTATATTTACATTTATATAGAATAAACATATTTACATTTATATAGAATAAATATTTACGTTTATATAAAATAACTATTTTTATTTACATTTATATACAAATAAATATTTATATTTACATTTATATAGAATAAATATATTTACATTTATATAAAATAAATATTTATATTTACATTTATATAAAAATAAATATCTATATTTACATTCATATAGACTAAATATTTATATTGACATAAAAAAAATATATATATTTAAATTTATGTAAAATAATTATTTATATTTAAATTTATATAAATTAAATATTTACATTTACATTTATATAAAATAAATATTTATATTTACATTTATATAAAAATAAATATCTATATTTACATTCATATAGACTAAATATTTATATTGACATAAAAAAAATATATATATTTAAATTTATGTAAAATAATTATTTATATTTAAATTTATATAAATTAAATATTTACATTTACATTTATATAAAATAAATATTTATATTTACATTTATATAAAATAAATTTTTATGTTTACATATATATAAAAATAAATATTTATATTTACATTTATATAAATATTTATATTTAAATTTATATTAAATAAATAATTATATTTACATTTAAATAAAATACATATTTATATTTACATTTATATAAAATACATATTTATATTTACATTTATATACAATAATTATTTATATTTACATTTACATAGAACAAATATTTATATTCATATATAATAAATATTTATATTTGCATTTATATAAAATAAATATTTATATTTACATTTAATTAGAATTTTTAAATTTACATTGATATAACATAAATATTTACATTTACATTTATATAAAAATAAATATTTATATTTACATCTGTACATATTTATATTTACATTTATATAAAATAAATCTTTATATTTACATTTATATAGGATAAGTACTCATATTTATATTTATATAAATATTTATATTTACATTTATATTTAATTAATATTTATATTTACATTTATACGGAATAAATATTTATATTTACATTTATAAAATAAATATTTATATTTACATTTATGTAAAATAAATATTTATATTTTCATTTATATAGAATAAATATTTATATTTACATTTGTATAGAATAAATATTTATATTTACATTTATATAAATATTTATAATATATTTATATAAAATAAATATTTGTATTTACATTTATAAATAAGTAAATATTTATATTTACATTTATATAGAATAAATATTCATATTTACATTTATATAGAATAAATATTTTTATTCATATTTATATAGAATAAAAATTCATATTCACATTTATATAAATATTCATATTTACATTTATATATATTAAGTATTTATATTTACATTTATATAAAATAAATATTGATATTTACATTCATATAGAATAAACATTTATATTTACATTGATATAGAATACTTATATTTACATTGATATAAATATTTATATTTACATTTGTACAAAATACTTATTTATATTTACATTTATATAAAAATAAATATTTATATTTACATTTATATAAAATGTTCATTTTTATTTACATTTATATAGAATAAATATTTATATTTACATTTATATAAAATGTTAATTTTTATTTACATTTATATAGAATAAATATTCGTATTTACATTTATATAAAATAAATATTTATACTTACATTTATATAAAATGTTAACTTTTATTTACATTTATATAGAATAAATTTTCATATTTACATTCATATAAAATAAATATTTATATTTACATTTATATAGAATACATATTCATATTTACATTTATATAAAATGTTAATTTTTATTTACATTTATATAGAATAAATATTCGTATTTACATTTATATAAAATAAATATTTATATTTACATTTATATAAAATGTTAATTTTTATTTACATTTATATAGAATACATATTCATATTTACATTTATATAAAATATTAATTTTTATTTACATTTATATAGAATACATATTCATATTTACATTTATATAAAATGTTAATTTTTATTTACATTTATATAGAATACATATTCATATTTACATTTATATAAAATGTTAATTTTTATTTACATTTATATAGAATAAATATTCGTATTTACATTTATATAAAATAAATATTTATATTTACATTTATATAAAATGTTCATTTTTATTTACATTTATATAGAATAAATATTTATATTTACATTTATATAAAATGTTAATTTTTAGTTACATTTATATAGAATACATATTCATATTTACATTTATATAAAATGTTAATTTTTATTTACATTTATATAGAATAAATATTCGTATTTACATTCATATAAAATAAATATTTATATTTACATTTATATAGAATAAATATTCATATTTACATTTATATAGAATAAATATTTAGTTAAAAATGTCTTAACCATGAAACATTTATTACCTTTCTTCCTATGTTTTTCCAGTCTCCGTAAACATCAGGACACATAATATGGTTCTGTGTTTATACTATTTTTCAGACCGATTTAACAAGTATCTTATAAAACGGATTTGAAATGTATGCATTCGTTGCTGGCTCGTTGCTTTTTTTTGTTTCAACTTTTTTTTATATGAGAAAAACGTAATTTGATTTGAGCAATTAAAGTTTCGAAATATGTTTTTCAATTAAATAGTAAATTTATATTTATTATTATTATTGCTTTGCCAACGAACGAATATTTTTTTTAACATTTTCTACGTTTTTAAGACCTGTACGAGAGAGTCCTGTATCTCCAGATGGTCTGCAAGGGGCAATTTTCTGCCGGCAGTGGCACCAGCCTTACAGGAGTAGCTCTTTTTTTCCTCATTTTTTTTTCGACTGCAAAGTTTGGTTTGGTTTGTTTTACGGCATATCAACCTCAATGGGTCATTTAATGCCGAAAAAGAATTTTTATTTCTGGTAATATTTTTTCTTCAAGAATGTATCGCTGGTAACGTCTTTTTTCCTCAAAAATGTATAGCTGGTAATATTATTTTTTAAAAAAAACTTATATTTGTAATATTATTTTTCCAAAACATACAGCTTGTAAGATTATTTTCCCAAAATGTATAGCTGGTAATATAATTTTTTTCAAAAAACGTATAGCTGGTAATATTATTTTTTCAAAAAATGTATATCTGGTAATATTATATTTTTTTTCAAAAATGTATAGCTAGTAATATTATTTTTTCCAAAAATGTATAGCTGGTAATTTTTTTCAAATATGTATAGCCGGCAACACTATTCTTTCAAAAAAAATATAGCCAGTAATATTTTTCAAAAATTGTACAGCTGGCAACATTATTTTTCCAAAAATCGACTGCAAGGGATATTGCCTGTTAGATTATGTACCTACATACCATGCACCACAGCTTACTACTTATGGTTTGTTGAATACACATTAGATGAAGGTCCTTTTAAAGCAATCGTTGTATCTCTTCAGTGCAGTTCGTTTTCTCCGTCTGAGAGAAGCTAGCTCTCCAAATAGGTGGATCTTTAAAAGATTATATATTCAACTATCTTTGGCACAAAAATCGAACTAGCGATAAATTACAAAGCAAAATACAAACTATTGCTTTACAGCAGGCGCCTGATCAATATAAAGCTTTATAATTGTATGAAAATTAACCGTAATTTGCGTAATATTCTGTATATGCATTTTAAACATGCTAGCATTTATATTTACGAAGATTGGCTTAATCAGAAACCAAACCAAAAGTGGGAAGAAATTGAGGTAGAAGATTATATAAGACCCGTTTTCAAGCAGAAATAAGAGTATATGGGTTCGCTTATCGCCCAGTTCGCATCCACCCCCGGTCTTTTGAACAGGAGTTAGAGGTTTATCCCGTGTTTCCGGTTTAGGATTGGGTTTCCGGTTCCTTCTAATGTCTTTTCATTCTCTTTCCCTCATAGTAGCTCCTTGTATTTTAGTGACATTATCGCCTTGTTTGGAGTGAACTGATTTTAAAAAAAGAAATGAAATTATATCCTTGCTTTGAAAATTAAGATTGGAAATTTCGGTATTACTCTGACTCAAACACTGGCCCCTAGTGTCGGTTGGAAAATATGCAACATTTTCACCCAGGTAGCTGACCTTAAACATATTCGTGCAATCACAGAGTCATGCATATTTTAAAGGGTTTTATACGGGCGGTGCTAAAAAGTTCTTGGTCCTACAAACAAGCCCATCACCCACAAAATCTGATGTTTGGTAATTTGGTTAGAATTTGAGAAAATGGTCGACCTGAGAACTCTACTTGAACAGAGAGAGAGAGCGAAAATCATCTTCATTAGAAAGCGTTTTTTTTGTTTTTTTTTAATGCAGTATTTTTCACACCGCGCGCGCGCGTGATTGATTGAGTGAGTGAGTTTTTTTTTGTTTGTTTTTTTTTTATTTCAATAATTGGGAACGCCTGTAGAGATATGTCGTGAAATATTTCTTTGTCGAGCTTTGGCAATAAAATGATACTCAATTTTCGCCTATCGCGATGAACCGGTGTCCTCTCACGGAGAGCTCTTGCCTTGCGCCCCTATTGGAACTTAAGCTAAAACCAAACCTCAAGTGGAACTCATGCATATGATCCGTTGCTAAAGATGCTGGAAAAATGATCGGACCCTGTACCGCTTCAGCAAATACCTGACACAATCTACTATCCTCTACCTTTACAAGAGTCAGATCAATCAGAAAATGTACTGCTGCTATATATGGGCAGGAGCTGCCAAGTCTTCACTTCCCAGTCACGATAGAGCTCAAAAGTGTCTTTGTGGATGATGAATTATTTTCTACCTTAAAACCCCTTTTATCACAGACGAAACGTTACAAGCCTCTCGCTTCTCTGTCGCCATTTCTATGGAGAGTGTTCAGACGAATTACATTCCTTAGTTACACCAGTTTTATCCTTCACGACTAAAACCCGCCATGCCACGCACATTATAGCGAACTAGCCTCATGTCCTTCGTATTCTATTGGTGAGATGTAAGTTCCACTCGAGTAGCAGCTATTCACGAGCCGCTGATTTTTGGAGCCAACTCCCAAGGAGATGCTTCCCCGATCACTACAAACTTAACCTGTTCAAGTCGAGGGTTAACCGGTATCTTCCCCACATATCCCGTTGAACTGTGTCGCTTACTCTGTAATCCACTATCCCGAGTGACTCTTGGACCTTGTACAAGGTGAAAATTATTGTAAAAAATAAAAATAAATAAAAATAATTCCACAGACAGTTCACAGAGATTGGGTGTCCTGGAGAAGCTGACGTGATATATCGCCGATATGATAACACACGATCTCGATCCCAAGTTGTTAAAAGCGTATTAGAATTGTTCCACGGCCTGGCTTCTGACGAAAATATCGAAATGCAATCACACACACACACACACACACACACACACTCTCTCTCTCTCTCTCTCTCTCTCTCTCTCTCTCCCTCTCTCTCTCATTATCGCTTCTTTGTTAAAAAAAATAAAAAGATGAATTAAGATCAACAAATGGAACCAACCTTTTGAAACGATCCGACTGTCACGGCAATTAACGTTTATCAAAAGCAAATCCAATGAGTCTCACTTAATAATGACAATGCTAGCAATAATAGAAACAATGTCTGTATTACGATTAGTTGATATAGTATTCGTACTAGTGACAGACGTAGTTATTGTTATTGTTTTCGATATTTGTGTTTGCAATCAAGGCATGTGAGAATGCCATGTACTTTAAAAGTGTTTTTTTATTAAGCACGTCATTTTGATTTTTTTTATTTGAATGTTTTATCAGTGTTTGAATTTTTCCCAGTGGGCAAACAACTTGATGGTTACAACACTAGCAAGATAAGCCTTAGATGCAAGCCAGTTTTGTTTAAATTGAAACATTAAGTTGAAATTTTGTCAGAATCTTTTAGATGAGGAATGTTTATGATATGCATTGCTATTAAGACCATCTTAGTTGATGTAGTTACAAATTATCAATTTCTGTTTTCCTATTAGGTAACCTTCTTAGAATTTTGACGTTAGAGCGTTCTCTAAAACAATACTTCCATCAGAACAAGAGAACATCTGGCGGCTACTTCCATCAGAACCACAGGACACCTGGTGGATACTTCCATCAGAACGACAGAACATCTGGTGGGTACTTACATCAGAACCACAGAACATCTGTTGAGTACTTGCATCAAAACGACAGAACATCTGGTGGTTACTTCCATCAGAGATACAAAACATCTGGATGCTATTTCCATCAAAACCACAGAACCTCTGGTGGCTACTTGTGTTAGATCCACAGAACCTCTAGTGGCTACTTGCACCAGAACAACACACTGTCATAATCCAAAATTAGTGGCGGATTCGTTCATAAATCCTAATAATGGTGTTTTTCCAAGCGTAGCTTAGATGTGGCACAAGGCCGAAAGCATGAGGCACCCAGTGAGGGTCGAACTCACTACTCGCTCGTAATTGATCTAGGGAGACAAACTTTCTAACTATTACACCACGTCGAGATGCCCAATAACTCTCAATAATGAGTGTTCTGTGTTAAAGTTTCCTCCACAATCCCTGTGTCTCAATCCCATAGAGCACTTCTGGAATGTGGTTGAATGTCAGATTCGAATCCGGGATATGCAACGAACCAGTCAAGAAGAATTATACGCAGCACAAATCCAATTTTTGACAGGGTACTTCACGAATTTTGTCCAATCTAACCCAAGAACTGAATAGGTCCAAAATGAAAAAGGGGATCCAAATTGAAAAAGGGTATGAGATATCTATTGAAGATCCAGACATGGTTAAATTCTGCATTGGGTGCACAAGGAATGAATTCAAAAGAAGGTGGAACCAACATCAAACGTCCTTCGATAATAATAAATACCGAAATCAAACGTCCTTATCTAAATATTTCTGGCACTTAAAAGAAACCAATAAAACAATAAGGGTAAAATGGAAATTAATAAGAAAAGCTAGAGCTTGTAGGTCATTAAAAGACCCATGTCATTTGTGCATACATAAAAAATTATACATTATTAAGTTTCTGGAAAATAAAAATTTACTAAATCAAAGAAATGAAATACTTTTTTCCTTAAATAATAATTCATTTCGGCAAAAAAGAAGAGAGATGAAACATACATATTTATACTTGATCATTAATTAGTAATTAAATTCTAATATATTTATTTGTAAAAAAATACCATATAGTCTATTAGTTCTTAGAAGGAGGAATGGTTCTTTAAATCTGTAAGAATAAAATTTAAATATTAAAAATATGACCGACTCATATTTTAAATAAGCTTTTAGAAAATCTTTGTGCATAAAAATGTGAATTAAGCGGATAAATAAAAATGCCAAGATTTTGTCATTGAAAACCCAGACGACACGCTGAATAACGGATGTCTATATTTGTGAGCAGGCACCTCTATCACACCTAAACTTAACCTGACTTTGTAAGTAACATATATTTGATACATAAGTTGTCTAAGGAAATTAAAATCCAACCACACTTAATCAAAATAGATTGAATTTTCCTTAACCTTAACAACTCAAAATATTAAGATTGTCTGCACTTATAAGTTAAGTAAATTTCTCTGAAATTTATTCCTGACATTGCTTGACAATGGAAGGAAACATAGGATTTTAAGTTTAATTTTTATAATTGAATTTACAACTTTAGTTTTAGTTTTGAAGCATAGAAATGTCTGTGTCTTTTTTAAAAAGAAAATAATTATAATACACACACACACACACACACACACACATATATAAATATATATATATATATATATATATATATATATATATATATATATATATATATATATATATATATATATAAATAAATGCATAATATATAGTGTGTGAGTGTGCGCGTTCCAGCCATGAGACCCTGGTTCTAATCTCCTCATGGGAACTTATTCAAAGAGCTGATTTTAAAATATTATATCATTAAGAAGTGCTTAAATATTATGACAGCGGTTGACAGAACCACAGTGAATTAAATTTTGTTGTTACAATATATATATATATATATATATATATATATATATATATATATATATATATATATATAAGAAATTGTGTATATATGATATGAACGTTTTAGTGGTTCTTCATTAATCATCATCGATCCCAAGAAATGATAGATAAGCTTCAGTTCTTGCTGAAATTTTTAATTTCATTTTTTTCTTGTCTTACCAATTCTTTGAACAATGATCGGCAAAACTGTTACCTTGATGCTCTTTATTCTGGACACGAGCAGGTGTGCGGAAAATGTGTATTTATTTTATATTAATGACAAAGTTTCATACCAAAAGACCAAAAACACCGCAGTCAGCTTAAAGAGTCTCTTAATACTTCTCACTCTTTTCAAAACGGTTATTCAACTTTTCTAACTCGAAGTACAAGATATTAAATTCAATCACAAAGTTTCCTTTTCTATCTCGCCATGCATCTATGCATAATCAATGGCCGAATTTTGATTTGATTAGTGAGGATTAATTCGCCTACACAACGGTTTCTAGCTTTCGACTCTTTTGGTAAAATATCCACTTTTCATCATTTAGCTCGTCACAATTTGTTTCAAGAACAGACCTGAAATCTTATATTAGATTTAACTGACATACCCAGAAATGTGACATATTCTTTTTCAACGCGTCTAACAAAGCAAACCAGTGCAGTTTTTTTTAACTCTTGAGTTGGGTATTTTGAGTAATTGGTAGCCTATTTCCTGCTGTGTCGTATCAGGATTATTTCCATTTTAATGACTTAATCGCTCTCACTTTCAACTAATAACATCCTTGTTTTCTGCTTAGGGTTGGGTTTCCGGTTCTTCCTCCTAAAGTCTACGCATTTCCTTTTACTACTAATAACTCCTTGCGTCTTAGTGGCATTATCACCTTGCTCGGGGAGAAATGATTAAAAATATCTTATCTATTTTATCTGTTATTTTTGACACTATTTATATTCGGACAATTGCCCTCGTCTTTCTTGTTGTTATCACAACGTTTCAGTCGGCCTTCATCAGGTTTATATCGATCCGGATAACGTACAGGGAATTCCGAACTGAATCCTTTATTTAATCTACGGAATTAGTTTTTTTTCTTGTTGCACTCTTCATGTCTAGGGATATCTCGTCTCGTCCTTATTTTTAGTACTGCTCAGTTGTTGCTCATTCTGTTCCAAAGTACACACTGCTCAGCCTCGGGATTGAACTCACAATTACTATGTCACCAAATTCAACAACCACCGCTTTAATCCACTGTCCCGTAGACATGTATGTTAGAAATCAAAATACAAGACTGAAATTTTATATGTAACGTTTTCCTCTAGTTTTCATCAATCACCGTCGACCAGTGGGTGTATCGATCTGGGGCTTTTCTGAACATGGGTCCTGTGTTTTCGTGTGCCTCTATGAGACGCTTCACTTTGTTTGTGGTTTTTATTTATCTGTCAATCAGTTCTCTCCCACATGTACACATCTCAGACACAGTGTTCTCCTGTCAAAGATCAGCCACTGACATGCTTTGAGGTGCGAATATGCACTTGGCGGCTAGGAGTTAATCTATCAGGCCAATCTACCGCTTCCTTGAAAAACACTAAGTGCAAAGTCCACACGGGTCTCATCAGCTGTGAGTCACTCTCTTCCAATTTGTTCTTGCTTGTAAAGATATCTGTTAAAATTAAAAACGTAGGAAAATCATATTTTGAAAATTTCAAGGCTTAAACATAACATTTGTTCTTTTCTTCTGAAAAGATTCCATATGATGTGTAATTCTATGATATTGAGAATGAAAACAATCTAGTCCATTGGACTAAAGGAAGATTCGGTTGAAAATCCATAAAAAGTAACCTGAAGAAAGTTGGAGGGTAAAACGACCGAAATATTGAGTCTCTACTAACCAATGGCTGAAATACCACTTCTCGTACGGTCACCAAAGTTAATCTGTCGAGCCTGGTCAGTACCTAGATGGGTATCGCTTGGGAATATCAGGTTCTGTAAGCTTGGATGTGCGGGTGGTGTAATTGATAATGGCTTGGAATTGTTAATGAGAGAGCTGAGTTCCAATTCCAATTGGGTTTGTTATATTCACTTTTGCGCAAATAGCATTAGGAAATGTATTAATCTACCTCTTCTACCCCCAGCTATGGGTTAATTAGTAAAAATTGTATCACTAAACCATTATTTTCCCTGAAAAAAATCTTACAAATCTAAAAATATTTTCTGGTTTTAAATAACCTGCAATGGGTTGATAAACCATGCAAAACGAATCAACCAACCAAAAATATTTGTCCAATCATTATTAATTCTCATTTCAGATATTTGGACAGGAACATTATTACGCGTCCAGACAATTACAACAGAAAACTGCTATCTCCATTGACAACCTTGACACTTAACCAGGTACTTAAGTAGATATGTACGCTGAACTGATTTGTTTCTAATCAAAGCAATGAAAGGTAACTTCCCACCAACTTCTCTACACATTAAAATCAAAAGGCAAGAATTTCTTTTATTTAACAGTTTTAATATCGTGACCACGTTTGGTGATTTCTCATAAAAGCATCGACGAATCTTATAATTAAATATAACGACACAGCGATAATATGTTAGCGTTTCATAGAATAACATTTGTTTTTGACGATTTTTTGTACAACCAGCTTATGGAGTCGATGGCTAATTGTCCCAGGCTACGCTTTGCGGTATCTGAAGACGATATCGAAAGCTTTTAAATAGTAACAAACGAATTTAATGAGCAGAAACTAGCACGGAGGCTGGGCACCCGTCATGCGTAAGTGACAAGAAATCGTTAAAGCATGAGCCAAATCAGCAAATTAATACAAAACTACACTTATTTGTTTATATATATTACAGACCTGATTTTTAGGGCAACGTTTTAGGTTAAGTAAGTTTCATACATTCTAAGGTGTAATTAATTCCTACCATACTAGCATGTTTAAAGAATTCACACCGTTAGTGCATGTCGTCCAATTTTTTAGAAAGGGATTTACCTTATATTTGATATCTGCAATCACTAATCAGAGGGCAAGATAAATTTGGCAAAAAAGCTAAAATTTTACGGAAATTTTCTGCAGTAATATGCTACTTTCGTCGTTATTATTATTAATTTATTATAACATTAAGTTACTTTTTAATACATACACACACACACACACACACACACATATATATATATATATATATATATATATATATATATATATAGTCAAACCTAATAAGCCAGCTGAACCTGACGATCTGCCTAAGTGAAACCTTGGTAGGTTTGTCTGGCTCATTAGGTTTGACTAGGTTTGCTCTACGTTTGTATCGAGCTCTTTAGTTAGTTGTTTACTCGTACCGGGTTTTGTCTTTGGGCCTTGAACCTGTATCTGTGCGATTATTTTCGACAGACTTTCATGTTCCTGGCTCTTTCTTTTTAAAAACCTTTTTTCCCTTCGAGATTGATTTGGCTATTGTTTAATCAAGAATTCGAAGGTTTTTCGACACGAGTATAGTTACCTATATATATATATATATATATATATATATATATATATATATATATATATATATATATATATATATTATGCACTGTTACATTAGAACATGTACATATCCATTACAAAACTGTACATCTTAACGTTAAAAATTAATGTTTCTTCAGGTGGGAAATCATGATGGTACTAAATTATTTTAATCCAAAATACAGTTAACGAAGCACAACTCCAACTTCCGTCTTTGGAAAATTTTCCATAAAGCGTAAAAAGGATTTATATGTGGAGAATGAAAGAAAGCTAAGTTATTAATAAAAGCGAAAGAGGGAAGTGGAAGAGGAAGAAAAAGAAAAAAAACAAGAAAAAAAATAAGGGTTGATTCGGGTATTCAACATTCTCCTATTTGTAAGGAGAATAAAGTTGAGGATATAAGATGTTTACACGATATAAATCAATGCATTTCAGTTTAAGACAAAAACGAGGAGGAAAGTGAGAGAAACAAAGAAGCAACAAATTACAACCAATGAAATTCCGTCGAATCAGAGAATTCAAATTTAAGCGGCAACATAGCGAGTTTGATTAATGTTTCTATGGTAAAAATTTCTAATAAATCCTTTTTACCATTTATGGAAAACTTTCCAAAGACGGCATGGATATCATTTTTCAGTTTCAGATAATTTCAGGTAACTTTCGAAACGAAAATAAATGTAATACAGTTTGAAAGATGTTTTTTTGAAGTGTGTTATTATTAACATGATGATGAAAAAATTCATCGAAAGTACTTGCAAATGGAACTGAACATCTAATTCATTTTACAATTTTTATAAACAAAGATCGCGTCATTCAACGAATGGTTAGTAAGTTAATGTTCTATTAAATCTTTTAGCGAAGTGAATTTGCCATTAATTACATTAAATTCACTGATTTATTCTTTGCATGACTACTTCTTCATAAATATTAATTATACTGCACCATTTAATATATACATATATATATATATATATATATATATTGTCATCTACAGACAGACTGTTTCGCTGTATCACAGCTCATCATGGTGGCTAGACGTCCGGTATATATATATATATATATATATATATATATATATATATATATATATATATATATATATATATATTATATATATATATACATATATATATATATATATATATATATATATGAGCAAATATGTGGATGTAGATCCGACGGTATGATGAAAAATATGGAAAAGACAAAGCAAAATCCGAATATGCAAGTTTACTGTTTTAATGTTGTTTTACTGTCGACGTCAGACGTTTCGGTCTAGTAGACCATCTTCAGGACATGGTTATTGTAAACATGTTGACTTAAATATAAATATGTTTACAATAACCATGTCCTGAAGATGCTCTACTAGACCGAAACGTCTGACGTCGACTGTAAAACAACATTAAAACAGTAAACTTGCATATTCGGATTTTGCTTTGTCTTTTCCATATTTTTCATCATATATATATATATATATATATATATATATATATATATATATATATATTAAATGTAGCTATTTACAAAGTTTGGTATTCTTAATCTGGCCAAAACTTAAGTGGTGATCACTCGGTTTGAGTATAACTCATTGCACTGTAAAAATGATCTGCTCGTTTATCTCGTCAACTATGATCCCACAGCGAGATACTCACATTAACAAATATATCGCTGACATGGATTTTATATCGCTGTCTCAGAAAAAGAAAAGTGGCGCGTTTCTGTATTAGTAAACATATCTGCTGAGCATTTCGTGAGTATGAACCCATAAATATCTGTGTATGTGAGGTGACAGCCACAATAACAAAGAGCAGTAACAGATACGTGTGTGAGTGAGTGAGTGAGGAAGTGAGTGAGAGATAGAGAAAGAGACAGGGGGAAAGCGAGGGAGAGAGATGTATATCTCGGCGTACCCTTGGGTGGTATTTAAAAGGTGAATTGCGTACACCCCATTTCAAAACTATTTTGTGTATCGACTACCCCGGGCATCCATTGATATCTAGACCAACGGAACGGAGGCGTTGACAAGACATCTTTTTTTACTTTTTTTCTTTTTTTAGTTCGAATTTCCTTTCATGATTTTTGTTTTTATTTATATTTTGTTGCTGATATTGTTATTGTTATCTTTAAAAAAAAAAGCACAGATCCCCGCATCCTCTGGGTGCTCCAGGGTGAGACCCGGCTACATCGTCAAATATTCCCACCCCACTTGTCATTTCTTTTCTTTTTCTGTCTCCATTTTTTTTTTTACTCTTAGGTCATGAATAAATAAAAACACTGATGGGAAATATAATTTTGTCTTTCGTTCGACACAAGAAACTACTCCGAAAACTGCGTGTTCTTGCTTGAAAAAAAAACTTTATAAACTGACGAAAGAAAAGTAGTTGTTGGTTTTCTGTTATTCTTGTTATTTGGAAAGTTCATTTCTCTACAACTAAATTCAAATCATTATAATTTATTTAAGCCATGTTTCTACAGCTTGAGCAAACCAATCTGGGAAGTGTTTTAACAAAGGACAGAAAGTGCATCAGGATAGCGAAATATGCCTTCCCAAAGCTAAGCAAAGCATTAAGAAACAGAAACATTTCGTTAGAAACAAACAAAAAAGAGGACTTAACTGTTATGTGATATCGGTACACCAAGCCGAGGATATCATGTGAGCAACGATGAAGTTTTAGAGAAAATAAAAAGACACTTATATAGGATGCGATGAATAAATTGTCGATTAAATTACGCAAAAATGACGATAACACTGACAACTCATTTTAACAGATATATTTACCAAAATTACACAAAAATATCTTGAAATACAAAACAGGAAATTTATTCAATAAAATCGACTTGGCTTCAACCACGTCCACCAGACGACTTCAGAATCTCCTGCAACTCTTCTGGACGGTCTCCTTGTATATATATATATATATATATATATATATATATATATATATATATATATATATATATATATATGTCATTCACAGACAGTACTGTTTCGCTGTATCACAGCTCCTCAGTGCGACTAGACTTCCGAATGCCTCAAGCCAGGATTGAAACACAACTAATTTGGTGTCAACCAGAGCTATCTTCACTCGGTAGAGTTACACAACTAAATCTAGCGTATTGTTTTTACAGATGTAAACAAATGCCCATCAGCCAAAGTGCTCCATTCATTTTACTGAAGAGCTTTGCATTAGTGAAGGTGGCTGTTGTTTATAGAATTAGCTTATCACTCAACAGTGCTCAATTGAAATATATATATATGTATGTGTGTGTGTGTGTGTATATTGTAAAATATGCATATATATAAATATATTTTTTTTATAAATCATGCATATATATAAACATATCTATTTTAGAAATTATGCATACATATGTATATATTATAAATTATGCATATATATAAATATATTTTATGAATTATATATATATAAATATATATATATTATAAATTATGCATATATATAAATATATATATATCTTATAAATTATACATATATGTAAATATATAGTTTATGAATTATATATATATATATAAATATATATTATAAATTATATATATAAATATATATATTATAAATTATATATATATATATATATATATATATATATATATATATATATATATATCAAAAATTATAAATATATATACATGTATTTTATAAGTTATATATATAAATATATATATTATAAATTATATATATAAAAATATATATAAATATTATAAATTATAGATATATATAGAAATATATATTATTAATTATAGATATAGGAATATATATATTATAAATTACAGATATAAATATATACATATATTTTCTAAATTATATATATATGCCATAATCATTGCCTTCAGTTCATGTTTGGTATTACAAGTAGTTTTGTTGGTCTCTCGCACAGCTTTACCCCGCACATAATAATGATGGGGGTTGCAGTCTGGAGATATAGATGACCAGATGTAAGGGTTGATGTGGTCGCAGAAATTGTCATAGCTGTGTTCTCCTGCTTGTGTGCTATGGTGCAGAGTCATGTTGCCAGACATAGGTACTTCACGCCGGCCACCCACTTGACCCATGCAAGAAGTATCTCCTCAAGGCATTTGATGTAAGCTTCTGTGTTGAGTCTGAGGACCTCATCAACAAATTCGGGGGTTCTTTTCTTATCAGAATGATCAGAGTGAGATTTCCGAGCTGCCGTTACTTCGTAATCACCATTAGATACATCGAATTCTTTCCAAATCCTCTGCACTTTCCTCAGATTGACAGCCAAACTCTATAAAATGTTCGTATTGGAGCTTAATGACGTGAATGCCAAGCAGTAGCATGCCGTTTCCAAATTGAATTGCGTCATGGTACACTTTTTTTCTCATAGACGGTGCCTAACTGACTCTATTATACTGTATAGTCGACAAAATCAAAAACAGACAACCTGCATGCACGAAATTAAAAATATAAAATGGCGACAATTCTGACATCGCACTTTGTACTTAACATCTGAGACAATTGAAATTTCTAGAGCACATTATGAGGAAAATTTGACACGGTACATACTGAAGGCAAGAGTGACAGAGGAAAACTAAGAGCTACAAAGGACAGGATTTTGTGGAGAGCCATGATCGTCTACGTCCAGAAATGACCCAGCGCATAGAAGAAGAAGAAGAAGAAGAAGAAGAAGAAGAAGAAGAAGAAGAAGAAGAAGAAGAAGAAGAAGAAAAGAGCCACATTCTTATGGAATGGGGTTTCTTCTTTACTGTAAATACTGTTGATAAGGTTAAAAAACGAGTTTACAAAATTCTGCAATAATGATGAAAATTCAACTATAATCTTCCTCCCAGTTTTTCTCTTCTCCTTTAGCAACACTTTCCCCCACCCCCAGGGTCAAAATACTCTTAAAATTTACATTTCTTTTTTAAGAGAAACACAAAGTGTCGACTTTAGCGTCATAGTAAGTTCTTCACATCAACCACCTCGCTTGTGTTCCGAGTTCGTTTAGTATAAATAACAATTTATGTGACGAGTGATGGATAGAAAGTTCGTCTCACATACCATTTTGCTAGAACACTGCCTTCGTTGCCCAGTGGATACCCCAATATTAGAACTTATATGTCTGACTAAAGTAAACTTAACTAATAAAGAGATACGCAAATTGACCTTACCTTTTGATGGTTTGTTCAGAATTACATTATTATTATTATTATTCGTTTATGTACCGTGTCTTTTCAGGATGTGAGTGATCCTGGTTCTTCGTGACCTCCTGTATTTTGCTACTCTTTGAATTTTTTTTTATCTTTTACTATTCTCTGTTGTGTCATCTATTCACACAAACTCGTTAAGTAGGTTACCTTTCTTTCCACTGCTTCGATTGTGTTTACTATTCCTTGTATGTATTAAATTCTCTAGGCCCTCTTTTCTCATTATGTGTTCCAGAAATTTTAACTGTTTTCATCTCTATACTTGTAACATCTCCGCCTAAACTCTGAAATTATATTTACTATTTACTTATTTTTTTCTCAATAGGAGCAGATATATTAACACTATCGTGCGGCTCACACTCCTCCCTGATCTTTTGAACAGGGTTAGAGTTTCATCCCTTGGTTCCTGTTTAGGATTGGGTCTCCGGTGCTTTCCAAAGTCTACTTCCATTCTATACTTCTAACGTCTCTGACTGAAGTCTAAAATGTTATTCACTAATTCAATCTTGACCTCTTCAAGTCTCGAGTTAGCAGTTATCTTTCCTGCATAGTCCCAAGAACTTCACTTCTTACCCACACAGTAACCCTCTACCTTAATTTGCTCTTTCACTTCCAGTATCCCCTTGCGTCTTAGTAGCATTATCGCCTTGCATGGGGTGAAGTGATTAGAAAAAAGTACTAGTTTCTTTGTTGTTTCCATTTTTCTTCAGATATCCTCGTTGCTTACATGTTATGTCAATGGCATTCTCAGTACTTATTTATAGAACCACTTCAGGTCTTTTATTCAGCTGTGAGGAAATAGCATTAGCTTCCATATAAAATTAGATTAGAGAGATTAGATACTATATAGCCGTTAAGTACTCTTTTCTTTGTTTCTAACGATATTTTCTCATCTCTGAATACCATGCTTAGTTTCTAGAAGACATCTTCTATTCCTATATGTCTTTGAACTCCCGCGTCACATTTTCCAGTTTCTCTTACGACACAGTTAAATTTCTTTACCTGTTTGTTCTTGACATCTCCAATGTATAGCGGATTACGGCACAGTGGGTAAAATCGTTGTTTGAAGTAATCCAAAAAGTGACTTGACGCAAAGAGTTGTGAGTTCGATATCTGGCCACAGCAGAGGGGACAAAAACTTGGAGAGTTGAGTTATTAAATGGAATTAACTGAAAATGAGGCCATCCAAAAAAGGCCATAGCACGTAGACTTAAAACAATCTGCCTCCGTGGACTAAATAAACGTTTCGGTTCGAAATTCCAACGTATATCAACTAAAAAGGCCGGAACGTCGTGAATATGGCAATAAAATTGAGGACAACAGCCCGAATTATGTAAATAGTGTAAATAATAAATGAAATATACAACAGCGGCGATATACCGGAAGACCTAACTAGATCCATTTGTATAGCACTGCATAAGAAGCCAGCTGAAAAGGAATGAACTTCATTGGACAAGCAGCCTAATGAGCCTTATAAAAAAACTTATCACTCACATTCTGATAAATAGAACGTGCATCAGAATTAGACAATTCGGATTCGTTAAAGACACTGGAGCAAGTAATGTTATATTTTTGGCTAAGAATGGTATCAAAAAAGGTAATAAAAATGCAGAATGATGTATACCTGTTTTATAGATTATGCTAAAGCGTTTGATAAAGTACATCATAAAGAACTATTGGAACTGCTAGGTAAGGTTGACATATTTGGGAAGGATATTAGAATAATCCAGAACCTATACTTGCAGCAAACCGCCTGCATCTATAATATAAAGGGGTGACTTATTCAACCTCTGCAATGAGGTGATTCTGAGATAATTAGAAGTCCTATCGGGATTCATCATTAACGGTCATAATCTTAACAATATAAGATATGCAAATGACACACTGTTGATAGAAGACACAAAGGAAACTACAAGACCTTCTAGAGAATTTAGTGAAGGAAAGTGAGATGAAAGGACTAACCCACAATTGCAAGAAAACAGAACGAATGGTTGTTGACAAAAGGAACAGTACACCATGCAAATTACAAATTGGAGTTACCAAAACCAAACAAGTACAGTAATTTAAATATCTGGGAAAATTTTAACACAGGGTGGAAAGTGCAATACTGAAATCCGAAAGTGCATTAGTATTGCAAAAAATGCTGTCCAAAAGTTAAGTAAAATATTAAGAAACAGGAAAGTTTCGTTAGAAAGACAGAAAAAGTACTTATATGTTAGGTAATATCCGACCTCCTATATGACAGTGAATGTTGGCCAGTCTTCTCACAGATGAAGAATAGAGTGAAGGCAACAGAAATTTGGTTCTACAGAAGGATGTTGAGAATATAATGTACCAAACGTTAATAACAACGACGTTTTAGAGAAAACGAAAAGACACGTATGCTTAACATCTGAAAGAGACAAGTTGAAATTTCTTGGAACACATAATAAAGAAGGTGAGTCTGAGTGGAACTTCTTCCTTACCAGTGGAATACGTAGGGAATTATGATAATTTTAAACTGTACATGATGTGGCGGGTTCTAGCTGGGAAGGTCTGAGCATGCCATACTACTATTCTTTGAAGTGGTTTTATAACGCAACGTAATCCAACGAGATATAGCAACAATGCAATGCTAAAACGTAGAGTTCAAATATATCATTACATAAAGAAAGAACAATAATTTATAATTTAAAGATTTTTCGTCATTTTTTTCTCCTTATCTTTAATTTTCAATTGTGATTTTTACACTAAAATTGGTTTATTTCCAGTCCTACTTTGGTTGTATGTGCATTCATCTTCTTATGTAATGTCGGCCCTGTGTGTATGTTTTAGTTTATCTTTAATGTATAAAACGATTATTCCTATCGTAGCAGTAATAATTAAAACAGAAAGAAAAATTATAATATTAGCAATGGCAACAAAGATAATCACAAAAGTACTGTATCTTCTCAACTTAAAAAAAAATAAGAGTGATTATGGGTGGCCGTGTATGTGTCAGGGAATTTGATGACAATATATATAAAAGTTATAATTTTATTGAACCAACCAGAAGGAAAACATAGGCGTGTCATACTTATTT
Organism: Acanthosepion esculentum; assembly: GCA_964036315.1. Classification (NCBI taxonomy): domain Eukaryota; kingdom Metazoa; phylum Mollusca; class Cephalopoda; order Sepiida; family Sepiidae; genus Acanthosepion; species Acanthosepion esculentum. The sequence continues at coordinate 36,734,094 of OZ038484.1, forward strand.
TTTATTTATATCACATTGATGTATACAATATTTTAAATGAAGCTACATGTTATTTATGCAGTCTTTTAACATCTGGTGCTGGGGAAATAGAAAATCTCAAAGCACAAAATCCATTAAATCCGTTATCTTGATCGAGTTACCGTTGAAGTTAAAATTCAAATTGTGTGTGTACGGATGGGCGTATATTTGTCAGG
>OZ038484.1:36742763-36875263 GCA_964036315.1 Acanthosepion esculentum
GTTTCCACAGCTCAGAACCAGAGCTAACATTGCCGAACTCTTCTTTCAGCAAGATGGAGCACCACCACCCCCATTATATTTTGACAGTAAGGGACTACCTTAACCAAATCTTTCCACAGCGTTGGTTTGAAAGAAGGGGTAGCATCGAATGGCCACTACGTTCACCTGACCTAACATCAATAGATTCCTTTTCTGGGATGTAGTAAACAAGCTTTATGAAAGAAATCCCTACAGAGTGGACGAATTAAAAGAGTACATCTCAGAAGTATTTATTGAAAGTGATGCCGATCGGTATTTGTTTTGTGCTGTGTGTCATAATGTTCTGGAGAGAAATCCAGCCAAATCCATTTACATTCTCTTTCTTTTTCTTTCCATCATCATTATTTTTAAATCTCTCACCTTTTGTGATAACAGAAAATCTGCCAAAAATTGTGAAATGTTGTAAGAACGAGCACGTAAATTTACCGCGACTGAGCCAGTGATTAAAACACTTTCTAGATATTTTCGTCTTAATGAATTATACAGGGTTGAACAAACGTAGGATTATGGTGGCTTCACTATTTGTTTCACGTTTCCACAGCACAGAACCAGAGTTAACTTCGCCGAACTGCTCTTTCAGCGAGATGGAGCCCCCACCCCTTAAGCTTTGTCAGTAAGGAACTACCTTAACGAAACTTTTCCAGAGCGTTGATTCGGAAGAAGAGGCAGCATCAAATGGCCATTACGTTCACCTGACCTAAAACCAATGAATTTCTATTTGCGAGGTGTAGTAAAGAACAAGTTTTATGAGAGAAATCCCCACATTGTTGACGAATTAAAAGAGTACATTTCAGAAGTATTTATTGAAATTGATGCAGATCAAGATTTGTGTCATGCCGTGTGTCATGGTGATCTGGAGAGGTTCGAGGAATGTTGCAATGTTGAAGGAGGGAATTTAGAGCTAAAAAATGTAAGTATCATATATATATATATATATATATATATATATATATACATATATATATATATATATATATATGTATATATATATATATGATACACACTCGTGTGACGTTTGTATGTTCAGGTATGTAGAAAGGGTTGTTAGGGAATCTGTACGATATTAAATATACATGTAAAATTCATGCGCATGCGCACATGCTCACGCGATGATGGCTTTGACTCGATTTCGAATAATGCCATCACTTAATGTATTTCGCAGTTGTTGTTACCTTTATATTTCGGTAAACTTCAATGTGTAGCATCTTTGAATTTTTAAGTCTGCCCTAATTAGATGTGACCACATTCATTATACGGTAATTATGCTCCATCATCACCGATCGACCCCTGAATGTTCGCCTATCGCAATGAACCTGTGTCCTTTCAAGGAGATTGTTGTAACCGAGAGAAGGTTACTGTATAGAATAATCACACAAAAGTTGGTAATGAACGATAATACTTAGGACAAGAACAACACATACAAGATTCGCCAGCGGCGCGTACAAGAAGTAGTCAACTGCTAGAAGTGAGTCAATTGAATTCCACAATGAATCTCCCACTGCAGAATATCTACCAACCACCCCACGCAGTCAGATGTGGCACAAGGCCAAATTTAATGTGGGGTATCCGAACCCGTAGACTCGGAAAAAAATTCCCCGTAGACCCCGTATAAAACAGAGTCGGGTAGTTGTTTCCCAAGACGAGACTCTGCCCTTCGACAGAGCCTCGTCTGGGGATCCTCTCTGTTCGGAGGCAGAGAGTTTGACCAGCACAGCTGGAGACGAATCTCCGACTGCAGACTAACATACAGTATTTACTACTGTATTTGTGCGAATGGGGACATACCCATTATCGTCCATAGGTATGCTACTAAAGAGACCCCGTTCATTGAACGCCTATTGGGACTTAAGCTCAACCAATGCCCCAAGTGGAACTCAGACATACGATCCATCGATAAAGATGCTGAAGAAAATGGTAGATTCTCAGTAACGCACCTGACTCATTCTCAGTTTCATGACTGACTAATTTTCTTTTTTTTTACAGCTTATCAACTTTTAGCGGCTTATTTAAAGCCAGAAACTATTTTGAGATCGTAAGAACTTTGGGAAGATAATAATGAATTTTTACTGATACAAGTCCTACTAATAAACGCATAGGGAGAAGAAGTGGATTTATACCTTTCATAGCTTAGAGCACTTGGTATTCTCAAGCTAAAGATGCTGGGAAAATGGCCAGTTCCCTGTACCGCTCCAGTAAATACCTGATTCCTCGCGCTATCTTCTACCTTTACAAGAACCAGAGCAGGCAAAAAAATCGAATACTGCTGCCCTATATGGTCAGGAGCTACCCAGTCTTAACTTCCAGTCTCGAGAGAGTCCAAAAGCGGCCTTGTAGGTGATGAATTATTATCCACCCTCCAACCCCTTTCCCACAGAACGCTGCAACCCTCTCTCTACTCTATGACTATTTTCATGGAAAGTGAATTACATTCCTTGGTTCCACCAGTTATAAGCTTTACGGCTAAGAACTGCCATTCGTCCCACATCGTAGTGAACCACCCCCATTCCCTTCGTATTCCTTTGGTGAGATGTAAGTTCCACTCAAGCAGTTTCTTACCACGAACCGCTGCTTTGTGGAACTGACACCCAAGAAAATGCTTCCCTGATCACTACACTCTTAACCTGTTCAAGTCTAAGCTCAGCAGTTAACTTCCTCCATATCCTCATTAACTGTGACTTCCCTCTTACGCTGTAACCTTCTATTTGAGTGGCTCTTGGGCGTTGTACAGGGTGATCATTATTGCAAAAATATTTAAATTATGTGCCAGCATTCCCAGGGAAATTAACAAACATACATACGTTTTTTTTTTTCATAGATATCTATATACAAAAAGAGCTTGTTGGCTGAGGGAGATGCAAATTTTTCACTGGTGTAAATAATCAGTGTTCAAACATTTAATGCCAGAAATTTACTGAATTTTACGACCCTTCTTCACTTGGAAGATAGGCGTGACACAATTTTCCTTTCTTTCATGTACTCTGTGCCAGCTTCTAGATATTAAACAGATTGGACTGATACAGAGAGTAATTTACTAAGCGTAGTTTAGATGTGGCACAAGGCCTCAAGTATGTAGCACTCAGTGGACATCGAACTCACTAGTCAATCGTAACTAATCAGAAAGACAGCTGTACTAACTATTACAGCACACCTAATGGATGGATATATCGATATGAACAACATAGTACCGGGTGCTAAATAAAATGGCGGGTCGTAACAAATAGTTGCGGTGGGAAAGTCAACAAAGTGTAGTAGTAAAACTGTTTAGCAAAATCGAAAATATTTCCATGAAGTCTTGCGAACGTTACAACATAAATAAATACCCATCAAATATTAATAGTCGAGAGGGTATCCTAATAAAATTAAAATAAGCGTGTGGTCCTAATAAGCTACAGGTGTAAAATAAAATAAAATTACATTTAAATAGGTCCCAAAAAAAGTAACAAGTCTTGTGGGGACATGCCCATCATCAGTGTGTTTTGAGTGGAAGTGGGCTGGGCGTTAACTCCTTGGGTCACGAATAAGAATTTGCACACTAAAATGAGTTCATATCATATTTAAAAGCGGAGTAGAGGCAAATGATTTTCGGTCAGGAGCAGCACCTTCTTGGCAACGAGTTTTTGAGGGGCGAGGGTTATTTGGTATATACATATATATATATATATATATATATATATATATATATATATATGATGGATAGATAGATAGATAGTATGAGATATGTGTGAGTGGCTCTCGAGCCTTGTATTGGGTGAATTCAACTATATAAAAGAAAAGATGAACAAACAATAAGATTGGCAAGTTGGTGGTTACAAAGATAAGCACGTTTAGTTTTATGTGTATGTCCCTGTCTGCGCGGTTGTTGCGATAAATTACGTGTGACAAATGTGAATGAATTATTAATAAACAGAAAGAAATTAGGCCAGTCTTTAAAAAAAATATCTGTCATGGCATTCTCAGGACACACACGAATTCAGACTGGTACCGTTAATAGATAAACGCACGTCGCGATTTCAAATACATTCTAAACTAGTAATCACCCACCTAGTAAAATTCTAAAATTAAGAAGCGGGTTTTCTTTACATCTTCAGGACACCCAAGGTGGTGGATGCACACACACCTGGTTCTGTCAGCGAAGCTAATTGCTGACAAAATCTGTATAACGCATGCTCATAAAAAAATAGTTTATTGATGTACATTTAAAACTTCAGGTGTAAATGTAAAAAATATGCAAATGAACAGTAGGAAACAACTTCTATATTTCTGTAATTGGCCGGCCTGTAGTTTTTTTTTTAACTGAAACAATCAAAGCTTCTCCAAGCCACGTTGGATTGCGTGTCTTTATTTCATTACACTAGAATCGCGCTTTATGATTTAATTTCTTTTTTTTATGATAATATTGAGAATAACGAAAGCTTTGTATATATCGTATATGAGGGGGCGCCTCGAGGTGATGTATAGGTTAGCAAGCTTGTCTCGCTAGAACAATTACGACTGAATAGTGAGTTCGATCCTCACTGGGTGCTCCCATACTTTCGGCCTTGTGGCACACCTAAGCTAGGCTTGGAAAATAACTATATCGTATATGTGAGTTTCACTTGAGGTCTGGGGGAGTTTCGGTCTCAATAGGGGTTTAAAGCAAGGGAAAGTCTTGAGAGAACATCCGTTTATTACGAGAGGGGAAAAAGTCAGGATCTGCTCAATGATGGAAAGCTTTTACTTAATTTATACATGATTGCTAACTCGTTGGTCATGGTGTTAATCCGCTCCGAACACCAAGCCAAATAGATCAGACTATAATATTTTTCACCATAAAAACGAATTCCAAATTTAGTTATAAGTCAGCATAATAATAGTCATTTTATTTCTAAACAATAAAATAAAAAAGTTACTTTCGTTTACAGTGCAACCTCGGTTCTAGAACGTCTCACATGTCGAACAAATCGGTTATCGAACAGAAAATTCGAGATGAAAATGTCTCGGTTCTCGAACAACCTTGTCGGACCGAGTTAACCTGAACGGAATAATTTCTGAGTCGAGCACCATGTTGTATACATTCGTGTGTTGTGCCGTCCTTTTCTTTTCCAATTTTATTGTACTGTGACTTTTTTTCTCTACATTGATTCCTATTGGAAAAATAGTTTCGGTTTACGAACATTTCGGGTTACGAACGGCCTTCAGTAACGAATTAAATTCATGAACCAAGGTTCCACTGTATTTTGTTTCAGACCATATTTTTGTTCCATAGTTCATAGTTCTGATATGTCTTTTTGTTCATTAAAAGTGCTTTAATGCTGATAATTAATTGAAAGATTAAAATGCATATAACATTTAGTACACCCTTGTTAAGAGGGTGGGAACTGATGGTTCCGAAACTCTGCCAAATTATATATTAACAGTAATAAGACCTTAGTAAAAAATAAATAAACCAAGATAAAAAGGATTAACTTTTCGATCCAAATTTATTATGCTCATAAACTTTAACTTTTCTTTTTTCTTTATAGCAGCGGTTTCGAAGCTAAAACTTTATGAGTGGAACGTTGAGATTTGAGATAGGCCTCCAGTTCTGGGCGAGACATGCACGATAACAAGGACTTAAATAAAGATCGCCATGATCACTTCTAAAGAATTTGTAAAGAAATTTTTTTTATTTAGTTTAATTCCTCCTCCCCTCACCCGTTATTTGACCAGTGATGTCAGTTCACTGGTGGATGCAGGACACATTTATCATTTTTTCGAGTGTGTTCTTCGTAATTGTTGTTGTGTCTGAATGAGTGTGTGGTTGTGTGTTGGCTTGTCGATTGGTTGGTTTTTAATTTAACAATGTCCCGCATTAATTACGTCCAGTTAACTGATACTTCTACCACAATTAAGGATTGTGGAGTTTTTTTTTTTGTTTTTTTTGTTTTATTAGTAACACAATTTTGTTTAGTTTCTTGTATATATAGTATTAATCACATTGTAAATATTCAATTTTAACAGTTATTTTATTCCCCACAGACAAATTGCACAGAAATGAACTAGTTAGAACTTCATAGAGAATTTGAGGTATTATGATGGTTGTAGCAAGAATGGTAAGTAAGAATGTGGTCTATTTACATTGTTCGGACTATCATCCTCATCTTTGTTGTCATATTTATCACAACGTTTCGGCCGTTGTACGCTCCGGCCTTCTTCAGGTGGTTGGAATGTCGAACTGAACCCTTTATTTCGCTCGCTGGTGTAGACTGTTCTAGTTCCACGTGCCATGTCTAATGGATGTCAATTATCAGTTATCTCCTGTTAATTCCCCTCTCCAAATTCTCCACCGCCTTAACCAGGTATTGAACTCACACTCTTTGGGTCCTGTCACTGAATCTAACTAACGCCTGTGCCATGTGTCCTTGAGGACATCTGTGTATGAATTTCTGAAGAATCTGGTATTTTGGTGCAAGGAATATTGTATAGTTTTTGGGGATCTGTGATTGTTGCTAGGTAAGTTTAAGATAAGACAGATGATGACCAGCCGTCCCACACCCCCAACTTTGGCCTTATGCCACATTTTTTGTATTTATACAAAAATAAATATCATTTGTAAAGTAATTTTCTAGCGTTCACTGCTACACAGGAGGATAGACATGAAATAGGATTTCAGTGATTTTATTTGTTTCTAAGTAAATCTTCCTATAGCTTATCACTTCGCTTAGTTCCTGGAAAGCACCTTTCTCTATTCCCATATAACTTCTGGGTCCTATTTTCCGTCGTCTGTTATTATACTACCCTGGCAGTTGATTCTAATATCACGAATTCGAAGCTTACATCTTTAACTGTTTCGCTTGCTATTATATATCCTGTTTCAGAGTTAATGTTTTGTCTTTTCTTCTCGCTTTAATTTGCAACCTTTTCTAATAGTTTTTTGTAGTTTCCTTTCTGAGTCCGCCACCTGCGTAGTGTCATCCGCATGTCTTAGACTTGAATACAGATTTGAAAACAGTTTTTTTTTTTTTTTGTTGTTTTTTTTTTTGCTTTTGGTGGGGGTTAATATGTGATGAATAACAATAATAGTTTTCTTATGGTTATACTATGATTAATGGGGATTATTTGAGTTTTTATTTTCAAAATTTCTTTACATAATTGCATTATTTACATTATTCGATACACCTAAATTAGTGAATAAGGACGTAGGTTAGATCCAGTGACTAGACTAGTTGTGAGTTCAATACCACGCCACAGCAGTGATGAACCAAAAACATGGAGAGTCGAGCTAAAGGGAAATAACTGGGACACCCGGAAGAGTCATGGCACGTGGAACTAGAACAATCTAACCCGGTAGACGAAAGAAAGGATTCGGTTCAAAATTCTAATCACCTGAAGAAAACCGGAGCGTACAACGGACGAAACGTTGTGAATATGGCAATAAAGATAAGAATAACATTGCGAATAATGTAAATAATGCAAGTAATCATAATACCTTATCTCAGATATATAGACAGATATCCTTTACCTAGATATTAAAAAAATATATAATTGTGCTTTGGCCAGGCATGAGATGGTCCATCCTTGTTAACCGCATTATTCCTTTCATGACGATGGAACCATTGCATTCAGTAATGTCAATATGGCTATGGTACACGACCAACGACGAAGTAGTTATACCAGCAGCATGTCCTTTTGTGACGTACCCTTTTTAATTTCATTATAATGGCCTACTATAAATTTTAATAGAGATTTGCGCATATGGATATTTTTACAGAAGTCTTTTTTACAGATAATATTAGAGCATTGATGTTTGCGCAAAACGAGTGACTTGTTCAGAAGATTTTGAAGAGTGATATGATATCATGAGAATATTTTCAGATGTCGTTCACAAAGCTGTCGGCGACAGCTTTTCTTTTCTTTTCTTTTCTTCTCTCTCTCTCTCTCTCTCTCTCTCTCTCTCTCTCTCTCTCTCTCTCTCTCTCTCTCTCTCTCTCTCTCTCTCATACACACACACACGTAATTCAATTTTACCAAATACCAAAGAAATATTAAGCGATTTTGTTAACGGTTCAAACCCTGTCCTAGTTAAATAACTTGTGTAACTAAGACTTCAAATCAAAGGTATCTCTTCATATAGCTGGTGTCTTTAATATCCAGGAGCTATTATTTGCAGCCCCATTCGCAGCAAAACTGTTAAGGATTTAATTGTATTTAACACTTAGCGTATCAAAATAAATAAAATCTGAGAGCTTAACTGACACTCTTGAAACTGTAAAATCCTCTGAAAGTTGTTACTCCAGAATGAAGTAATCTACTTATAAAATATAAACTTTCTTTGAACAGTTTCATATATATATATATATATATATATATATATATATATAAACCCTTCTTTAAATCTTCTCCCTGTTAAAGGTTAATGCCCCACCCACCTTTGGACCTCCCTGCCTCTCTCGTCTGTTACCCCTCTATATAGATCCCATGTCCTCCCACATTCTCACACATATACTCTTACTAATATTTTCCCGGAGTTGTTTTTTCTGTTTTCTTTTTGAATCTGTAAGTCTGATGAGTTGGATCATTTTTACGCTTCCAATGGAATAAATTATGACCATGGAATATTAGTGTTTAAGTCTTTTTATTATATCCTTACTCTGTCCTGGACATCGAGTTCTACCTGGATCATATCCTCTTGGAATTATTTTTATACATATATGTATGTGTATATATAATTGCATATGTATGTGTATATTTACCACTAATATTGTCTATATATATATATATATATATATATATATATATAGAGAGAGAGAGAGAGAGAGAGAGAGGGGGAGAGATGTATATGTATGTATGTATATATACCCTGTGTAACAGCATAATTGTCCATCCCACAAAATGTTTAATATCTAAAAAAACACGAAACTAATTGAGTTTCTTTTTTATAGCTTTTCAGATAAGACGTTTAGCCATCTTGACACCATTTGACGTAAGAATAATTGAAAAATCCTTTGAGTTATTCAGCTAGAAAGAAAACAGGTAAAAATCGTTTTGTGTCAGCCCCACTGTCTTCCCGAACTGAGCAATGGTGAGAGGAAAAATCATTCAGGCCTTCAGTAATGATACCAACATTCATACTCTGGCTTCCATCTTCAAATCCATTCAAGAACCATCCAGAGAATGGTGAATTAAGTTTTAAAAAGAGCGAACAATAGAGAGGAAAACTGGGTCAGGAAGTCACAAGAGGAAGGGGGATCATCATTTCAACTAAATAGAGCTAAAAAGATCAATTAGGAAAGGTCCAAGTCAATCCATGAGTCGTTTGGTACGTGAGAGAGGAGTTTCAGCTATGACAGTCCAAAGATCATAGAAAAAAAACTTGGAAATTAAATCGTACGTGAAACCTGTGAAGCACCTTGTTATTCCAGGACAGAAACTTAGAAAGATAGAGTGGGCGATGATCATCTTGAATAACTTGAAAAATCCTGAAATTATATATATATATATATATATGTGTGTGTGTGTGTGTGAACTTTATTTCAATCCTTCATGAGCTTCCGATCCTTAGCTATAATTAATTAATGATGAACATGTTATTTTCGTTTATAATTGATTTCATCACGATTCTTCAGTTAAGCTTAGAGAGTAATTATATATTCTTATTGCTCAATATAGAATCCAAGTGTGTTATAAAAACCTTGGAAAATTCCAGTAATATATCTTTAATTATTTCTCAGATACAAAGTTTCAGAGCTTAATCTAGCAATTAGACAATTTTGCTGTTACACTATTTGGACAATTTTGCTGCTACACCCATTTTATTAGTTCATACGTTTAGTGGATATTCGTATATGAAACAGACGCACCATACTTATTTTTACTTTAAACATTGGGATAGAATAAGCGACAGTGTGTTTTACGTAAATCGGCTTCTGTATTAGACAAATCTTAATAAAGATAATGTGCTCTCAAGCAGGAGTCAAACTTTAATCCTCCTTTGTAGGAGAAAACACCGTTTTTTATCTTTAGGAGGAGGTGTACCATCCTTGAAAAAGCGTAGTTAATGCCTTAATGTATTGTGACGCTGTTCGTGGCCAATCGGCTAAGTACTGTGGATATGACATTGGTTTCTCCTGCAAAGGGAGATACAAGTTCGAATCTTACTGGAGTGCACATTTTCTTTAAGATGACTCGAATACGCAGGCCGATATACGTGATACACACGTTTAAAGTAAAAATAAAAATGGGTCTTCTATTTCAAATACGAGTATCGACTAATATGTAATTTAGATTGTGTCATAAATAATATCCGTTTTTTATAGTTTACTTTTTTAAGAATAATTACATTTAATATATTTATATATTCACTATTATTTACAATGATTTGTCACTTATCAGGCAGCGCCTTGATCTATTTTGAATAAAATTCTGTAGGTTTTGATATGAAAATTTTTTCGATGAGCTCTTGAATCTGGATTTCATAAAAGAAAGTTTACCCCATCAAAGCAACCTACTGCGGGAAAAAATTTGCCTCGTCAGTCATGTATTGCAAGATACATGATCGCCTAAGCGTGTATCACGCATGGCACATAAGTGAACTGAATCTGTGTAGGGGCTATGGTCGGAGGGGAATCTGCAGTTTAGGAAGTGTAGAGACGTTTTTGCATCCTCAATGAAACATTGCAAGAGCGTGGTAGCAAGGAGAAGTAAAACATGAAAATAAAATTAAGTCTACACGATATCGATAAATTCATTAAGAATATATATTTGAGATGATGCGTCTTAACTTTCCTCTAGCAGAGCCTGATACTAATATTCTTAACTTTCGTAAACAGAAACTATGATCTGGAATTGGAATGAACGCAGTGATGGCACCTTGCCTAAATCCATCATAAACGTTCAGGGTGTGGAATTAGTAAATAGTAAACACTTCCAATAGCCCGGAGTATGGATCAGTTATAAGAAATTTAGCATAGGAGATAAGGAAATTGAACATAGAATAGACTGTGTTAGGAATAGTTTTTCCCAACACCGTAAATTGCTACAAAATATTAACAAGGACGCCATGCATGCCGTCAAACCCGTTCAGGAATATCTAAACTGTCAGCTGTATACAACCATTTTCTGAAATTAAACATTAAGAATGATTTAGAGCCAATTAAGCCTGCAAATCTAAAGACAACTCTTTTTTTGATCTTGTGAACTGGAGCTGTAGAATTGTAAACAAAGAACTCGCTTAAATAACAAAAAAGATCAATTAGAAAAGATTCAACTCAATCCATAAGATGTTTGGCAGGTCAGAGAGGAGTTTCAGCAATGACAGTCCAAAGAGCAGAGAAAAAAAGACTTGAAAATGAAATCGTACGTGAAATATTAACAGGGACGTCATGCATGCCGCCAAACCCGTTCAGGAATATCTAAACTGTCAGCTGTATATAACCGCTTTCTGAAATTAAACATTAAGAATAGTTTAGAGCCAGTTAACCCTGCAAATCTTAAAGACAACTCTTTTTTTAATCTTGTGAACTGGAGCTGTAGAATCGTAAACAAAGGACTAGGTCAAAAAACAAAAACATCTTTTGAGGACATTCAACAGCAACAACTAAAATTGATATCACATGTAATTGCTCCGATGAGCTGCTTTCGCTGGTTCCTAGGCCTCATGAATTTAAACGTCCTACGAGGCTGGCATCCAGTTCCCACCCCTTCACCGTTGAAACTGTTAGATGTAGACGTCTCTTCTACTCCAATAGCTTCATGTCTCGCACATCTCGCCTGTGGAACTCTCTTCCTTATTCCTGTTTCCCTGACAAATACAATCTCCAACTATTTAAGTGTAACGTCAATCGACATCTCCAGTTGCCTTGATCTATCCACTTCCCTTCTCCACATCCTTTCACCTTTCATTCCTATCTGCTCTCGCTCCAAATCTTCTGTAACCCCCTTGCCTTGATCGATCCACTATCTTTCTCCACATCCTCTCCTTTACCACTCCTATCTGCTCGTCCTCCAAACCTTCTGTAACCCCTTGCGTACTAGTGGCTTCCAGCCTTGCTTGGGGTGATAAGCTTAAAAAAAAAAAAACTCGAAGAGAAAATAATGACATAATAAAATTGTTGACGTTTCACATTATTTCAAACAAAAGGTTAGGAAGGATGCCCCATCATTATCGGAAAGACTATAACAGCGAGTGTACATGAGAGACCCATTTTACTAAAAGTCAGAAACCACATCACTTGAGGACTTCCAACAGTAGCAACAACGAAAATGGATATCATGTGTAACTCGAACATAAAAGAATAATATTTTTAATAATAAAGATGTTCACGTCCACAACTACTCAAAAAAGAAATTTTAGGAAAGAACTTCCATGTTCGGAAAGAACGTTACGATTTAGTGGACTTCAGAAATCCATTTGATAAAAAAATTGTTTTAATAGAAAGATTTGATAAATTTCAACCGACGGTTGCACTGGCTGCTGGGTTAATGAATGCCAAATGTTTTCGGCTAATATTACCATTATTAAACGACTCTGTACTAATGTGTTTGTTGCATTGTTACCAAAATGTGCTTCCATAAAACGCATCATCAGCTGCGTTATACTCTTATAAACAGAATGCCAAAATGACGAAGTAGATTATCTTACTGATCTTAAAGTAGACTGGTTTCTCCATATTCCTTTCGTTATCTTTATTCTGCCTTTTTGTTTTACCGCTCCCCTTTTCCCACTTTTTTAAAAGGTGTGGCCAAGCTCTTAAAATTTAGTAGCTGCCAAAGTAAACTTAAAAATATAAACACGGAATTTCTATCTGCTCATTTCACCGCCATCACGAAATCATATCTTCAGCCAACGTCTCCTCTTGAATATTTACTCCGTGCTTATGACGTAAGAAGAAAAAAGATTGTAAATACCGATACCTCCTGTATTGTGTTACGATGTACTTCATCCTATAAGAGCAAAAAATTAAATAAATATTAAGAAAAAGGAAAGAAAACAAACTTACCTATTATCTGATTAAAATGAAAATGTCTACCACTCTGGAGTGTCGCCTTTTTAATCACACATCAGATTTTCTTTTCGTTATGATTTCTAAAACGATAAAATAATAAATGTTCGTCATATTCTAGCTAAAATCTATTCAACAAGAATAGATTTTAGTTATTTGTAGAAACCAATATAGTGGACGTCGCAATCTGCTTCTGCTTTTTTTTTTATTATTTTAACTTTTCTTTATTATTTATTTATTTATTTTATTTTTGATATTTTTAAAATAAATTAATGCCACGTGATTCAAGCTCGTAAATATGGAAACAATTACGTGTAAACGTAATTAAGTAATCAGCAGGAGTCCTGAGAACAATTTGAGATTTATCGAATTTATTAATGCATTTTCAGTTGAAGGCCTTATCATCAGAACTTTCTAATTTAAGACCACATTAGACGCCGTGTGTTTTATCTTCTGTTCATTCCTGTTGTTGGAAGGAAAATACCTATTTTGTCTACACTTTGATTAAAGCTGGCGTCTTGGCTTTTATGGGAAATAAAATCTTACGCAAAAATAGTAGTTTGATCTTGAATTTTTCACAGTAGTCTAGTAAACATTAATTCTGAATAATGAAATCGTTAATAGAAGTCTTTTCTATTAAGTAAAATTGAAATGAGGAACAATCCAAGATTTGAGCAACGATTTGAATACGTACGTCATTATCAGATAGGTAATAAAATTTGGGAGGTGTTACAACAAACAACAGAAAGTATAATAGAAATCCGAAGGGGCATTGAAAACGCGAAAGATGCCTTCTAAAAGCTAAACATTAAGAAACAATAAACGGATCTTTTCTGTTAATTCACTCCAAATAATGGAAAAATTTGCTTATCGCAAATATTAATTCACCCGAAGAAATTATAAATATTCAAAAAAAATTTGGTTTGTTTTTTTTTATAAAATTTTTGGCACTCTTTTGAAATTATAAACTTGAAATCAAAATTTGTTTAGCGTGCTTCGCAACAACTCCAACCTTCATAATGAAAAATTACCAAAAATCAGGGAGTTATTCACATCTCGTAAATGAAGAGGATATTCGTGCTACTTACAAGGAATTTTTTACAATTTAAAAACAAAATTGTTTTGGGTTTGTTTATTGGGCAGAGCGCGGACTTAGACCCCACACTTAGAAATAGCGCAACCGAGTTACCCATATTTGAGGCGATCGCAAAGGTCAACCCAACCGGGGTGCAATGGAAGGACCTCGCTCTTAGAGAATTTGCATTTTAGTAAATATAAATTATTTTTTATTTTGGAGCGAATTAACAGAAAAGATCTCAAGAAACATTTATTAAGAAAAGAAAAGTGCTAAACTGCTATGTAATAATTCTCCTCCTCCTATATATGATAGTGAATGCTGGACAATTCCTATCACGTCTGTGATAAAGGGTTTGTACAGAAAAGAAATTTCTACAAAACGCGCAAAAGCAAAATTAGAAATGCAGTCAAATTCGGGAAAATTTAATAGGTGCTTGTCTGAATTTTAGGTCACTAGAATCAAAAAATTGTATCAAATTTCAACATGGTCTAGATAATGGCCATTGTCTGAAAAGAATAATTTCATTCAAGTCTGTCAGTTAATGTACCTTAACTCGATATATTTATGAATATTCATCGTATTATTTTAATGAGTATTTTTTGTTTGGTTGTTCGTATGAAGTAATGGCGATCCAGAACATTCGTCTAAGGAACACTCGTCTAAAGAATATATGTCTAAGAAATATTCGTCTAGAGAATTATGGTCTAATGTGGGATCTATTAATATACTAACAATGTGAGGTAATGGAATAACCCGGCACCCCCATGAATGATTACACTGTAGGTAGTAAGTACCTATAAAGCCGACTGTCTCCGAGAGAGAGAGATCGATCTTCCAATTAGTGGCATTCACTACTAGATTGAACTAAGTGTATAACTACCGTATTTCATATTGTACTTGTTGTGTACAATAAACCTTTCTTCTATTATCTACCTGGTGTTGAGTATTTATTCCCTTAGCACGGAATATAACACAATGCATGCCGATAAATAACCACATGTATCCTCAGTATTTAATATTGCTATAAATAATTATTATCCTGTAATATAGTGAATATCAATAAAATTGGGTATTTTGTACATGAATGAAGTGTTAATTTATTAAAAAAAATATTATTATAGACCAATGGTGCTTAGGCAAGTATTCCTTAGATAGGTTTCCTTTAGACAAATATTCTTTAGATTAATCTTCCTAAATCTGAATCGTCCTGGGTATGACAATAAACTACATCCACTTCCCGGGTAAGACGATATACCATGTCCAACAGCAAGGCCTCTGATCAGGAGGTTTTGAGAAGCGTGGAACCACCTCTTAATTGCTGCTGTTCCCAGGTCCACCCTGACCCGGAATGGTAGCACCTGTCACGGTTCCAGCTATGGGCAAATAGTTAACCCACAAACTGGGGTCAAAACACTATGAAATTGTAAAAATATATTTCTTTGTGAGAAAATTATTACCAGCAATAAATTTTTGAAGAAAAAATTATTACCAGCAATACATTATTACCAACTATACATTTTTTAAAAAATGAAAAAAAATATTACTAGCAATACATTTTTGGAAAAATTATTACAGCAATAAAAATCTTGTCGGCATTAGATAACCCATTGAGGTTGATATGCCGTAAAACAAGCCAAACCAAACTAAATCCGAAGTAATGAATATCATCAACCTTATTTTGAGAATAATTTCCATCGTGCAAAGTTTTACCTCATAACCGACTCAAACATTTACTAGATAATTATAATCCAGTTTCCAATTCCAGTAACAAATCGTTACGATAAATTATATGTAGCTTCATTGGGGTTCAGAAAAGACCAGCTAGCGTTTCACGTGAAGATTACATTTTCAGACGTAGTCGAAGTGATAAGCGTAGGTCTTTTTCCTTCATTATTGCATTTTTATGAGGTCTTATATTATCTATTCTGCAAGCTCGAATTTAGTTTCCTCTATAATTTTCTATATAATCGGACTGCGGGACGACGACCAGCAGGCTTCCATGGAGAATTTCATGGAAGATAAAGTTTTGCTTCTTTTTTATTTTTTTTTGCTTTTTCTTTTTCTTCTCTCCTAGGCAAATGTCAGTTTCTAACAAATAAATCCGTCATTCTACGTAACCAAGGAAACACGCCATTAAACAACAAGCATTGCGATGGCTTGGTTTCCTTCTTCCGTTTGATCCAAACACTCCTACCAGAAAAGCACTCAGTGAATTTGTCAAAAAAGGAAATCAACCCGCAGCCTAAGTAAAAAAAATAACTTGACTATTTATGATAAAGAGGATTTTGATGTCGAATAAACTACAGTGATTTCAGACAAAAAAAACATAAGACAACTGGAGACACTTTGAAATGACAGATATGGGTGGAGAAATTAGGAACATGAGGTTGTAATATACAACGTACTCTACAGGTCAAAAGTTTGGTTAAACACTATACATTTAACAATTAGTAAGTTTCATGCCTTCTTTGGTTTAATTAACTTCCACTAAACTAGGATGCGGAAACTATTTAACCCATTTGTGCATGGCGCCCAATTGTTTAGAGAGCTTTTTTTGTTGTTTTGTTTTTTTAAATAAATTCACCCTAAGCAAGGCGATAATGCCACTAAGACGCAAGGGATTACTGGAAGTGGAAATGAATGAAAATAATTTAGAAGGAACCGGAAACCCAATCCTAAACAAGAAACAAGGGATGAACCTCCACTCCTGTTCAAAGAATGAGTGGGAAAAGGACAATAGGCGAACCTATCGAAAATTTTAAATCCACCAGTCCTAAGATTACCCTTAACTAATAAGGTAAATTGGGCAAAAAGAGCTAACATTTTAAGGAAACCTTATGCAGTAATGGCTTAATTTCGTTGTTATAATTATTACTGAATATATGATAAAATCTTTCAAGAAGAGTAAGCCCCTTTGGTTAAAATTAGTTTTAAAAAACGCACGCAACCTTCAATTCTTAGGCTATTCTTCGAAATCCAGAGGGCCGTCCTACACTTTTAGTCTATCGCGTAAATTTAATGAAGATTAGAGTTTGCTGAAATAAATAATTAGCATTCTAACCCAATTAAAACTGAGAAACTTACGATTGCTTAATTTTAGTACTTGTAAAATCACTGTTTGCATCTGAACTTTGCACAATATGCAAATTAGTGAAGTGAATCTCCGAGCTTTTAATGAAATGAAAAGAGTGCTGATTTTGAAAGTCATTAACATTCTCATTATTGAAATCTCCAGAAATTATCTCTTGTGTCATATTTCATTTCAACTAAATAGAACAAAATTGCAATCTACTCTGGCATTTATTCTCCCATCTAAATGATTTATGAACTTCAGAGAAGTTACAAGTGTTGGGAAATTTCTTTTTCTTTTCTCTTTTCGCGAAACGATCAAAAGATTTTAATTAAGTGCACTTCCGATAAGCAGGACTTGTTTACATGGAAACGTGTGAAGACTTTCTATTTGTCAAAACCAGCTATAACCTAAGGGATTTACCCGAAGAAAATCTTGCCGCATACCATATGTGAATACCTTCTCGTGTATAGAAGACATAGCGTAAATTGAGAAAATGCTGTATATCAAAATGAAAATAGCTAACCGCATCGTCTCTGAATTTCAGTAGACCATATTTGGCGATTTTTGTTTGCTAGTATTTAACTATCACGATCCGTATAATTTTCACGGTTTTCTTATGTTTCCAATTTTCTGAGGACACATAATTTTTAATTTAATGATTAAATATGTTCCTTGCGATTTCCACAACAAAATATCCGTGTAAATTCCAATATCGCGTCGTTAAACTATTGAGCTTAACAACTTAGTATTATAATAACAATCATAATTATGAATTCACGTCATTATTTAAAGAAGTAAGAGGGTACAATTAAAGCAGTAAGAGGGTACCATTAAAACTAACTTACTATTTCACTGACACTGTCATTGAAAAATGGATAACGTATATGCGCGCTTTCGCTCTCCGTCTCTCTCAAATATTGTCTATGATATGTCTTTACTCCTTTCCCTTCTGTCTTTTCTTGTAATGAAAACGGAATGGTTCATTACTTATCTGAGGTAATGGCAGTGCTTACACCGCGTGTGAAAATAAGAACATGCATAATTATGCTTTTCAGACAAAGAAAAAACGCTAAGAACATTGTATTATAAAGTGAGTTTTATTTTTAAATTTCACTACAGTATATTATTTTGAATTAACGGGTATTATACAAAAATTAATGAGTTATTATCTTCAAACCCAGATACATTGTTGGGTTGGTGGTATTATGTATACGATTACCCATTGTACCCAATACTCTCTAATAATGTCTTGAGTATTACGTTCAGTATTTTAGAGGGATATGATTTTCTACAGCATGGCGGAACCTTGTAAGGTACGCGTCGATGTAGTGCATCAATTTTGAAACGTAAAACAAGAAAAGGCTAAACATCAAGAAGACAGAAACTACGGCCATTATCAAAGGAGACAACTCAAGATGCGAGCTGCGAATTGGAGGCGCCAAGACAAAGCCATTACAGAAGTGTAACTATCTGGGAAGTGTTATCAGAGACGACGGAAAATGCAACGCATAAATCCGACGGTGCATTGGAATAGCAAAAGATGTCTTTCAAAATCTAAGCAAAGTATCAAGTAACAGGAAAGCTTCGTTAGAAACAATGAAAATAGTGCCAAACTACTATAATATCAATCCTTCTATGGCAGCGAATGCTAAACAAGAGATGTGGTTCTACAGAAAGATGCTGAAAATACCATAGACGAATCGTGAGAGTAACGAAGAAGTTTTAAGAAAAACGAAAACGAAAAGAACAGATAGGCTTAAATTTCTGTTGTAATTTTTGGGGCAGTTAACGGGAAAAGAGGGTTTGGCGAATTTGACATTCACAAGAAATATTGAAATTAGGACGGGTAAATAAAAATTGTAAAATACCTAATGAGCGTCTGTAAATGGTTGGCAAGACAAAGACAGGGAAGGAAATTAAGGGAACAAATATTGCTTTGTGATAGAAAAATAAAGGAAGTTGTGGAGAGTCATGAAGGAACACGGTACATAAAAGAAGTATGATGAGTACTCTGTGATTAGATTAAATAACTAAGGATATGTATAATCAAATACCTAAGGATATGTAAGGATATGTATAACTGACGATGAAAAGATATAAAAGAGAATATTCAGCTATGTGGAATCGGTCAGAATGATTCGGCATTGGTTCATCGATCAATCAATGCAGTTAGACAGGGTTGGTAAAATAAGTTAGGTTAATCTAAGTTTGGTTTGACTTAAATCCCTGGCTATATGTTAGGCTACACCAGCTTGTACTTCCGGGTATAACATGGGCTAGGCTAGAAAATGTTCACCTAAAGCAGAATATACCGACACCTTTTATGTATATTATTTTATCTACAGATAACAAAAAGATGTATACTATTATATCTACAGATGATAAAAGATGTACATTATTATAACCACAGATGATAAAAATATGTATGTTATTATATGTACAGATGATAGTCAGGGACACTATGAATCATGCAGTTTTACACATTCTTAAAGATTACCTGTGTGCTTTCTATAGCTCACCATTTTATTTCGATTTCTTGGTTTGCACATGAGTAACCTAACTTGATTTGATCAAAATGATTAGAGACTGGTCAGTTTGTGATTAACCACTTTTGTGTATGCAGCTACAATTTAATTTCTTATAGAGAAGTTTTTTTTATATTCTATAGCATTCTGTTTAATTTTACTCAACAGCTGTATTCATTGAATAAGATTCGTTCCTTTTTAGAAACAGGGATAACTGCCTTGCTGTTGAATGAATTTGTATCAGATACTATTCTTTTACGTGTCCCTTTAGGACATGTCTGATCACGACTCTCCACAATTTATTGTCCTTTGTAGCTCTTAGTAAAGTTTATCTTTTTTGCTATCTCTCCTAACCCCTGTTCTGACAACCACTATACAAGCTAGGTAACTAGGTAGGTTATGCGCTAATTTTCCTCTGGCTTTCAATATGTCCTGTTAGTGTCAAATTTTCTAAGCCCTCTTTCCTCATTATGTGCCCTTGAAATTTCAACTGTCTCTTTCTAAGTGTTCTTTTTTGCCCATTTTTTAAAAAACTTTATCGTTGACCACTTTGCATGCATCAATAAAGTTCCCAAACTGTTAAGAAAGCAATTATTGATGCTAATATTATACCTGGGTATAAATTGTATATTTATTGTACTTTAAATACAATTTTGGCACAAGACCAAATGGGGAGTGGGTTGAAGTTTGTAATCACTAAATCTTCTATACTTAGCTAATTTGTTTCGCGACCCATTCATTCATTACAATTTACTCATTCAGCACAAGAACACATACCTCTTCACCCAATCCTACATTTACCAAAATACCACATACTCACAGGGAAAATTATTTTTTCTAAGCGTAGAAGTGACACAAGACCAAACGTATGGGGCAACCATTGAGAATCGAACTGCCTATTCAATCGTAATTGATCTTATGAGACAAGCTTGCTAACCATTACACCACGTTGAAGCGCGCTAAAAAGAAAGTGGTTATAAACTGACCTAAGGATGCATAACTTAGACTAGGTTATTTTATACTCCGAGATATGAAATAGGCTAGCCCCAATCATGCCCCGGGGGTATTCTGAACTAGGCTAAAATATATTCGGGTATAGTCTGGTAGGTGTTAATCTGGACTATTACACCTGGCTCTGCAAGTTTGGCATCAACGTTAACAGAAAAGTGAATCTGATGTCGTTAAAATCCTACGAGATTGAAAGAAGAAATCTCATCCCTCGTTCAACCTCTCATTCTCTCTCTATTCAAAATTCTAAATAATGCGGTAACTCAGCAACCAAGAACTAAAAATACTTGAACTCGATTTCGAAATCCACCGTGCCACGAAGACGTCTGACGATCAAGCAGTTTGTTAAATTTACATCATAATAAGACGAAATAAAGTAGTGGAAGATGATGGCAATGATTGCAAAATAATGTTTCATAAATATATGTGCATAGTTCTCTTTTCAAACTGTACATCATTCCATTATTTATATCGTCAATGCCCCGGAGAAAGAACCTGTCAAGAGCCATAATAAAAATGTAAAATGTCAGCTTTAAGCTGGCAAGCTGAATGCAATAGAATATTTGCTCTTCCGGTCGGATCAAGCTGCTATTTAAAATTGCAATAACGCACTGTAGTGTGTAAAAAAAAGTAACGTCGATTCTCTTTATTAAAAAGATGTTGGCATTACTTCAGTGTGTATCTATAGTTAGACGATTAAACACTTGCGCATCCATACATGTCTAGAGGATAATATCATATATACATTTTTATATACGAAAACAATATTGGGCAAATGAATAAAAAAAAAAAGGAAAAAATTCGGAGTAACGTATTTTATCGTTTAGAAGGACTTCATCGGACTAATGAGTTCTTGATTGAATTATATATGTGTAGGAAGGGAGATATAAAAACGTAAGCATCGGATATGTAATTATGCACCGACAAGAAACGCTAAATATTTTAGAATGTTGAAATTCTAATTTTTTTAATTTAAAGTTTGTTTTTTTCTCAGTCGTATCTGGGCAGGCAGTTCGAGTCGATCTCATTTATGCCTTTTCTCTTATCACTTTTCTTATTAAGAATCCAGCATTGGATTAATAGTAGATCTGCCAGGAAAGATATCTTAAGAACCTGGATGAAGTCCTTCTAGAGGTCGAAACGCGTTGCACATATTTCCCCACATTGTCATTCATCTGTCTAATACATGTGTATATATATATATATATATATATATATATATATATATGTGTGTGTGTGTGTGTGTGTGTGTGTGTGTGTGTGTGTCTGTGTGTGTGTGTGTGTGTTTGTGTGTGTCCACGCGCGCGTGTGTGTGTGTGTACGCACGCGCGCGTGTGTGTGTGTACGCACGCGCGCGCGCGTGTGTGTGTGTGTGTCGATGTGTGAAAGATTTTGCTTAATATTCCACTTAATATTGTCTTTGTGTTTCTCGGTTTCATTAATTCTGCTTAATAGCAATTAGGGAGTTTTCAGTTCTAGCATATCCTTAAGAAATGTGCTCCCAGACTGACCCCATGTTCTCACAAAGCTCTACAGTAGATACCTTGTTGTTTCTTGCTTTCCAGAAAATCCAATTTGGTGGTTCCTGTTTTTAAGATCCTTCAAACTATCGAACTATTAGTCTTCTACTTCTTTTCGTCAATGTACTAGAAGCTCTAATCAATTCCGAATTAGTTAAACACCTCACCTCGCAAAGTTTTCATTAAAAAAAAATGTCTGTCAAATTTTGGATAAGAATGGTGAAGATCGGACTGTTTCTTTAGATATCATCCCAAAGTCATTTGACGAGTCCTGGCATGCTGATCTACTTCGCAAGTTCAAGTGTTATATTTTTAGCTGATTTGTTTTTTTATTTAAGAAAAAAAAAACAAAGTTTACATGAACGGCCACTCTTATAGATCTTTTTTTATATTAATGTCGATTCCCCCAGGACCTTGTCCTTGGACCTACTTTGTTCTTTATTTTCATGAATGATATTCCCAATGTCATTAGTTCCACACGCGGTATCTATGCTGATTGCAAAAATGTTTAACCCCTGTCCGATAGATTCGATAAAATCCAATTTACATTTGATATGGAAAATGACCGTCAATTTGTTGTTAACCGGGGCAAGAAATGACGTTTTAATTTTAAAAACGAAAGTGCTTACTCTTAGCGATCCGTTTTTCTTTATATCCGCATTGGTTGATCATAACGTTTAGAAGAACAACTCATATTGAACTTTCTCGGTCTCACGTTTTCCACTGGCATGCAGTAGAACGATTATATTGTATCAATTGCTAGGTCTACGGCCAGGAAAATTGTTCTTATTAGACAATTCTACTCGCCAGTATCTGTTTTGCGCATTTATACGTCTACCATTCGCCCAGCGACATTATTTGAGATCCAATTTTGCACTCGGTGGCTTTTTGGTTACCTTCTTCAGGGCTCCTCTCTCTTTTGACGTTCTGAGATGACAACAACGTTGGTATCTCTTATAGCATACATATCGTCTTAAATCAAGATTCTGATGGCCATTAAATTCGCTTCGTACCTGTGATATTTCCTGGTGTGAATCACATACTTTACTGAAAATGAGATTTCCTACCAGTCATGCTATCAATTCTCATCAGGATGAGGTGAATAAGCATCGACATATTAGCAAAATCAACCATAAATGTTAGCTGTTAAGTACAAAAGAATGTTATTCGGAGTTACTTTTATTTACACGCGCACACATGTATACAAACCCACATACACGAAATCTATGCATAGAATTTATATTTTACGTTTTGTGTAATACATGCATACGCGCTGTGGCAATTTTACAAGTTCCTTATCAATTACCTTGATATAGCGGAGTGCTTTCCGTGCTCTAATGACTCAGAGAAATATGCTGGTAGGAGTTCATCTTCAGCAGATCAAATCTAACTAGACAGGTCAATGGATACGTGCTAAACAAAACCATAGTTACTTCGAGGTTCAAATCTCAATAAAAAAAACATCTGGAGCGTGCAGCAGATCTACAGTTGCATAGATATGCATACATCAATAAATTGATATACTGGCTTAATATGCAGAGATGGATAGCGGATAGTAAGCAACAATAGAATGGGTCAACCAATTCTAGTTAGTTGAATACGGCGGCTGCTAGTAAGAGTGAGCTACTACTAGTACTGAATCGTACTTACAATCCAAGTGTGAAAGCGAGTACTTTTGGGCGATGAATTATTCTCCACCCTCAACTTCTTTCTCTCACAGGCGGGGTGTGGCAATCCTCATGCTACTCTGTCGCTA
Organism: Acanthosepion esculentum; assembly: GCA_964036315.1. Lineage (NCBI taxonomy): Eukaryota > Metazoa > Mollusca > Cephalopoda > Sepiida > Sepiidae > Acanthosepion > Acanthosepion esculentum. The sequence continues at coordinate 36,766,722 of OZ038484.1, forward strand.
CGACGATGGAAAGTGCTCGGACGAACTACATTCCTTGGTTCTTCAAGGTCTAACTTCCACGACTAGGACCCGCCATGCCACTTACATAGTATTAAACCACCCACATTTCCTCCATATTCCATCGATGAGAAATCAGTTCCACTCAAACAGCTTCTTCCCGTGAACCACTGCTCTTTGGAACCGACTCCCAAGAGGATGTTTCCCCGATCGCTATAATCTTAATCTGTTCAAGTCTAGGATTAACCGTTATCACTGCATCCTATCCATATAAAGTACCTCTTAAAATAACCTTCTACAGCGAGTTGCTTTATACAGGGTGGGGGGAACCTTACTGTAAAAAAAATAAAATTGAAAAATAGTATCACTAGTAAACACAATTCTTCAGACTACACCGCTCGTCTCGTGAGCCATCAATAAAGAGCGTCCCACCAGTGTGAAGTCAGATATTGTTTTTGTAATGAAGATCGTGGGAGATAGAAGAATGGTATATAATCCTTAATAACGTTTGTGTTCGCTCAAAATAATAAGATCGTAATTGAAAGATCATTTAATAACACAAGAAATTGTTAAACATAATATTTTTCCAGTTGCGCCCTGCCCGCAGACAGGCACAACTGAGTTGCGCTCTATCCAAAGACAGAGACGCAGCTGTGAGATGATCAGAGAAAACCTCATAGTCTCGGGAGGATCTCCCGAAGAGCTGAGGGTTTCTCCAATAAACTCCGATTCTCATTAATTAAAATTATAGCTAAACCGTTTAAAAAAAAAAAACAACATCTCAACAACACCATTGATGACTGAAAAAGGGTTTCATACGGATAGAAAATGAGTTATGAGCCGTTATACAAAAATGGAAAGGGGTATAAGACAAGCATGTGTCTTCTCACCGGACTTATTCAACCTATACAGCGAGGAAATTCTGGGTGAATTAGAAAGTCCTACCAGGATTCATTATTGGCGGCCACAATCTTAACAACATAAGATATGTGGATGACGCAGTGCTGATAGCAGACACGGAAATAAATCTACAGAAACGCCTACGGAAGGTACAGAAGGAAAGCTAGAAAATAGCATTAAACATCAACTGCAAGAAGACAGAATTCGCTGGTTGTTAGCAAAAGGATGAGCCCAAAATGCAAATTACAAATTGGAAATACGAATATCAGCCAAGTACAAAAATTTAAATATCTGGGAATTGTTTTAACATAATACGAAAAGTGCGACACTGAAATCCGAAAACGCATTGGGGATAGTGAAATATGCTTTCCAAAAACTAAGCAAAGTATGAATAAACAGAAATATCTCGTTAGAAACAAAGAAAAGTGTAAAAAACTGTTATGTGCACTGAATGCTGTACAATATCTTCATGAAGACGAGAGTAGAAGCAACAGAAATATGGTTCTACAGAAGGATGCTGAGGATACTGTGGTTCGAATATGTGAGCAACGACAAAGTTTTAGAGAAAATAGAAACGAAAAGGAAACTTATACTTAATATCAGGATGAGACAATTGAAATTTCTAGGGCACATAATGAGGAAAGAGGGCTTGGAAAATCTGATACTCACAAGACATATTGAAGGCAATTGGGACATAGGAAGACAACGCATAACATACTTAGTGGGCTTGATTATATGGATGATGGAACAGAGTTTAGGAAAAATAACAAAAAGAGAAAAAATATTAAAAGCTACGAAGGACAGGAAATTATGGAGAACCATGATCCCCTACACCCTGATGCGTCACAGCAGATAAGGAAAAATATTTAAAATATGAATGATCTCAATCTGGAAAAACATCTCATAACACAACATTTTATATTTTCATCTATCGGAAAGTCAATATTTTACGGTATTTTATAAATTATTATTCCATTCTAGTCTTTCTATGAACTTGTTCTGATGAGATTTCTTCTTTGGTACCACGACTTCACGAATTCAAGAATAGTACTAGATTGGCAGCTAGGTCTTTTAAGTTCCTCGTTAAAGTTACTCGATGTAACCGTAAGTCTATGCAAATATTTTCTTATTCCCGCTCCCGCATATATCCATTGTGGAACTCTCTTCCGGTTTTTTGCTTTCCAGTTATCTAAGTTCATCAAAAGTTTAAATGCTCTATCTAGTCCTGGGATTGACGATAAACTACATCCGGCAGCAAGACCTCTGATCGGGAGATTAGAGGTTTTGAGGAGCATGGAACCACCTCTTAACTTCTGTTTTTTCCAAGTCCAACCAGACCCGAGGTGGTAGTACATTTTAGAGCCCCTTCTCTGGGCAAATAGTGAATCCTCAAACAATTTTTATAGTAGAAATACCAGCAATGCATTTCTATTAAAAAATATAACAATACATTTTTATAGCAAAATGACCATAAACACAACACTTAAAAAATGTATAAAAATACATTTTTGTAGTAAAATTACATTAATACATTTTTTTTAAATTACCAGAAATACATTTTATGATCTACAAATTATATATCTAAAAACATACGTTAGCTCTGAAAGTATGGCATTATGTACAAAATACATGTAGCTGAAGTAATAGCATTAAAATATTTACATTTCGACATTAGATAACCCACAGAGGTGTTGATATGCTGCTAAACAAAATCAGACAACCAAATGTTTTCTTTAATCCTGTCCTTTCTTGTTAGTTGTGTTTCTTTCACTCTGAGTAATCCCTTGCATCCTAGTGGCTTTATTACCTTGCTTATGGTGAAATGAATGAAAAATAAAACTTTGACAGGCTGTCGTTAAATGATTCTCCTTACTGACAAAAAAATCGCTTTTAGAGGTTCGGATAATTTACATTTTTGAGAAGTGCCTTAGCGGAAACAAACTATCGGTATATTCAATATATCATCGGGTTATGAACAAATCCTATTTTTTGAGGGGAGATGGGGGAAGACGTAACTGTGCAAGAAATATTTAAGTATAAATTACGGCGAAAGCGAAAGGATATTAGGCATCAAAATCACGTGTTAATTCAAAGAGAAGGCTTATAAAATCTCACTTTTCTTTTCCGACATCTAAGCAAAACAGCAACGTTAATTAAGGGCGTTGTCTTGGCTGACCGCAAATCGGGGAGTCAAAAGATTAGTTAAACCAAGACAGGCGTAAAGCATCTGTTATCAGCTGCCATTAAATTTAGTGGTCCAACGATAAATGATGACGATGGCGAATAACTTTTCAAAACGTGATTATAAATAGTTAAAGTAGACATACACAATATACTTTGACGAAAGCTTAGCAAGCGATTTGGATAAAGAACAATTTTCCGTAGCCATTACTCCAATCTTTCATTTTTGTATTTAGTTTTTAAACAAAGACCAGACAAACAAAGAGTAAAGGAACAAGAGCTACTCTTAGAGTAACAAAAGACAAGAAGTTGTGAAGAGACATAATCGCCTATGCCCTGAAAGGTCACAACACATAAAAGCTGTTTATATTTTACCGCCACTCATCATGAAGAAAAGCTCTTGCTGTGCATGAACGAATATAACGTTAGTCAAGTGATGCGTACACGGCAACACCAGGAAAATTCTTAAGGAATTGAGCGATCAGTGCTCTCCACAATTTCCTATTCTTTGTAGTTTTGGTAACTTCCTATTCTTTATAGTTTTTCCTCCCTGTTCTGTCATCCATTTATCCAAACTTGTTAGGTTGGTTACTTGTTCTTTTCTCCTGTTACTCTTGCCGTCATTATCCCCAGTTTGTGTCGAATTCTCCAAGCTGTCATTCCTAGAAATTTCAACTCTGTATTTCTAAGTATAAGTGCCTTTTTTTGTCCGCATCATCCATAAAACTTCCTCGTTGCTCACAATACATGATATACATAGCATCATTCTGAAGAACCATATTTCTGTTGGCTCAGGTCTCTTCTTCATCCCTGAAGATAGTGTCCAGCATTCATTGCCATACAGTGTCCAGCAATCATTGCCGTATTACATAACAATTCAGTACTGGTGTCTTTGTTTCTAACGAAAAATTTTCCGTTTCTTAACATCTCGGTTAGCTTTCAGAAGGCATCTTCCGCTATTCTAATGCGTACTTCGGATTTCGGTGTCACATTTTCCGTCCTCTGTGAAAACGCTTCCCAGATATTTAAATATTTCATTTTTATCCAACGTATTTTTATTACTTCAAACATTATTATTAGTGGACACCCGAATTTAAGTAGACGCTCCGTTTATATTCAGTATATATTTCGTCTACCGGCCTGCATACTCGACAAAACTTTATAAAAAAATGTGGTCACGCATAATTGTATACACTAAAAATAACATTTGAAATAACACATACACACACATATATATATATATATATATATATATATATATATATATATGGGAACATTTTCTTCATTAAGCTTTCTTAAGTACACAGGCCCCTAAATAAATTATATATTTTAAAATAAACGGAGTGTCTACTCAAATACCGATGTCCACTAAAAATAACGCTTGAAGTAATATATATATATATATATATATATATATATATATATATATATATATATATATATATATATATATATATATATTATATAAAAACTGTCGGAATGTTCTTTTTATCCGAGCGCTTTCGGCTATACATTTAGCCATTTTCAACGATTAAATATTTTAACTTTTAAATACGAAATACTTCGTTGCATATATATATATATATATATATATATATATAAAAATATACTGACGATTGCATCTAGCATGAAACAGACTGTCACCTCTAAGTGTTGACTTCTATGTTCACTTTTATATTTACACACGCTCTATCTCTGATATTGAGCACTTTTTCTCAGAAATATAGCACACTTTAAGACTATATATATATATATATATATATATATATATATATATATATATATATAATAAATAGTTTAATCTCAATGTCTTGTCAGGTCATCTTCAATAACTTCTCTCTCACTATATATATATATATATATATATATATATATATATAATATGGATAAAACAACTGAAAAGTTGCAAATTAAAAGAAAAAAATTGGGTGTTTTTTGTGAAAGTATTTATTTATATGTTTATTTATATATATAGTGAGAGAGAAGTTATTGAAGATGACTGACAAAATATTGCGATTAAGCTATTTATTATATTTTTCTTGTATTAGTAGTGACTGGTGTAGAATTTCAATGTCGGTTTTCTTTGCCGAGAGAGTCAAATTTCAGTTTATCTTTTCTTTGTCGAGAATGTCAAATTTTAATTTCTCTTTTCTTTGTTGGGAAAGTTAAATTTCAATGTCTCTTTTCTTTTTTGAGAAAGACAAGTCTCTAGGTTGGATATGGCAATTTTGTCCTAGATTTAGATATTCCTCTTGGTCATCTGTTAATGTATAGGCGGTTAGGTTTATTTTTTATCACTATTAGGAAGTAGAGCGTTTTAGTTATGATTCATCTGTGTTTAGCTTCGTCATTATTAATACTCAGGGTGATATGGCATTGTGCTTCCATATATCCGGTTTCGGTCAAGGTCTTAGTATTTCGTTATATACTTTGATTTATTTCCCCTTTATTTATGTATTTATTTGGATTTATTTTGAGAAAAAAAAGCAAAACAATCACAATCAAAGCTTATTTTACAAAACACAATACCAACAGGTTGGACTTATTTTTTGTTTTTTTTATAAAATTTTATAGGTGTTCGTAAGTCCGGGAAGTTGTTAAACAGTTAAGTCGTTACGCGACGTGTGGCTGTTTCAATTTTTAAACTTTCTCAATATATTGAGTATTTTTGCACTCTCTCATATAGGGAGCGATTTGAGAGAGACTTTTCTCGTAGAATAATGCCAAGCTCAAATGTCTCTCGTAGCTCATTACTAATGTAGTGATGTCAATTCTCACCGGATATCCTACACCTATAGACTGATTCCAAAGTAAGCTAAACTTAGTAAGGGCTTATATATCGAGAACTGACAGCCAAATGTGGATATGTCCTAACTGTTTAAGAATTGTTTAAATGGAGCTGTTATGAATAATCAAGAGTGGTCTCCCCTTGTTTTATTTCTCTCCTCTTTGAGAGAGCTATTTCTGCTAACTGGGACTATAAAAGGACACTATACGCGAACCTTGTATTCTCAGTTGAATAAAGCTTTCTTAAAGCCTACACATGCGTACTTTTGTCATTACAGAAGCATTAACAGTTTCGGTTAGGAACGGTCATTTAAATAATGGACATGCACATTTTATAATGATCTTAAACGGACCCTTACAATAAGATAAGCACTTCGAACAGACATAAAACGAGAGGCATTTGCTAAACTACTTTAGTAAAGTTCAATAAAAATGCGAGGCAAAATCTTTCATAGATAAAATTATTGCTTATTCACTTCTGGACTTTGCCAAATTATGTCAGAGTGAAGATTCGTAGCTTCGAGGACTTTCGTTGAACATTGAGCTTCTAACTTGTTCCTCGCGAGTGGAGTGTTTATATAGTGTTGTGTCATTCGTCGTCTGCGTATATACCCTAATATTAATTGACTTCCTGTTTATATGTTTGAAGGACATTAATCTCCTTTGATGCTCGATTCTACACATGATGGCTACCGGTCATCATCTCGTCCACCCGCTGATACATTTGGCTCTTTTGCTATTCTGATGTGCTAGTGAGTGCAAAGCTTATTTCGATATCTCTTAGGGAGATGTCAGGTCACAATGTAGTCGCCACAGATCAACTCTTCTTGGAAAAAATGGAGAACACAATCGCAACTGAGGAGAATTATTAATAGATTGTAACACATTTATTTATCAACTCTTAGTTGCGTCTCTGTCTTTGGGAAGAGTGCGCTCAGAGGCGGTTCCGTCGAATGATAGAGTCGCAACTGAGGAAAATTATACTGAGTGGTGCCCTCTCATTGCACAAGAGAGAGTGATCTGTGCTCGCACCGAGGCCAGCGCAACAGACGGTTGCGAGGGCTCGGGGAATTTTTGTTCTTAGCCCCGGTGTACGCGCTCAGGCTCTGCACATTAAAGTGACCTTGTGTCACAACGCGACTTCCTGGGGAAGGGGAGTCGAGTAAATACCAAATTAATATAGAGCTGGGGCTTTTTAATCTCAGAATTTGTGGGAGAGTTGAACTCCAATTTCGTATTTATTCATATAGATTCCATAATATAGGTTTTACTTAATGAGCTTTATGTTTCTTTAATTCTTCAAATGTTGAATGTATAACTAATTTTAATTTCTATTTTCCAATCTTTACACTATATTAATTTTATCTTATGAAATTGTCTCCCTATCTCTCACCCATGAAACAAAAATTATTGTTTATATATGAAAATAAGGATTTACGTACATCAAATCGTCTTCAAATTAAGTGACAACAGAAGAATTATCGTACGACTTTTAAAAGGTAAGCTTAAACATTAATTCAATACTTAAATGCAACAATCAATTTTAAGTTATTCGGTAGTTTATTGATGCCTATCGCATCTACTCCTCCCTAGCTATTGTGATGATGGCCAGACCAAGAGTCCTCCACAGGAGCTAGCTTAAATACCGCCCGATAAGACTTACTCCCCTTGAACCATGAAAGCAACGATAATTGCTAGTATAATATATTAATATATATTTTAAACCTCGCATAATCTGGCAACTCTGAATCTGAGCTCAACGAAAATCGTTCCCTGCGCCTAACTTTTCTATGGCTTTGAATGAGCTATGAATCATAGAAAATGGACCAGTGGGAGCGGAGGAGTTGCTTGAATACACACACGCATAAACACACATACAACTGTACTTTATATATAAGATAGCAAATTCTTCAACCGAAATAACTTCAAAAGCGGAAAGAGAAAGTATACATTTGATCTATCAAAGAATTAACCGAATCACAGTACTTTCTACTTCATTTTCCATGAAAACAAATATCTTCCTTGGTGTAATATCAGAAAAGAGAGGGACAATATCTATCATTTAACTTTCCATTCATTGAAAAGGTTTAACAGCTAAATGCGTATATATATATATATATATATATATATATATATATATATATATATATATATATATATATATATATATATATATTTATATATATATATTAACTCTGAACGAAAAAATTTATTGTCATGATTATTAAACTACTGAAAGTTTCCATCCATTTGAAATCGATGATAGTAAATAAAAGTACAATAAATGCGTTCAATTGTAAAGGTTTTTTTTATAATGAAAACTGATGGGCGTCATTTTTCCTTTTATCAACAGTTTATTTGACGCCAAAAATTTGTAAGAAATGGTTTCTGCTTTATTTGATTTTAAAGAATTTAACCGGAAAATATATAGCCGCTGTTGTTAGAAATGGTTCCAAAAAGTATCATTCAAGCGGATTATTTGATAAAAGATTCTGAACTTGATTATATGTTTACTTGTAGCCAAAATTTCTATGCATTTGTACATGAATCGTTAAATTAATGCAAACAGGATTCTCAATGTGTGTAAATATATATACATATATATATATATATATATATATATATATATATATATATATATATATATATATTACTATCATAAAATTATGACTAACATTTTCATATAATATATGCGTGTTAGTACGATATAGAATCCGAACAAAATTTTTAAAATCTTTTTTCTTGGCAACGCATTTCGCTTTTGTTAAGTGTCAAAGTGTTAGAATCAAAGAACAGAACTGCGTGTTTTTGTTTTTTGTATTAAAATCGTTTAACGCTAGTCATCCAAAAGGAATACTACTTATTTCCTGTTCGCAGTTTTATTATCACCAATTCCATTATACTTTATAACCTAGAGTTCTTTTCCTGACTTTCATCATAACCGGAAGTAGTGTCAAATCCCTGCGCTGTTGTAACACTCCTACGCCATAAAACCAGCAGCGGCGGGCCGCTCCTCGGACGCTAGCAGAAAATGATCAGATAGTATCCGGACCAGCGACTAGCAGCGATCATCAGCGCTCACCAGCAACCAACTGATTCCCGCCGACCAAGTCGTCTACCAATCCTCTCGGCGATTCAGTTTTCACTCTTTGCTGCCCATCATCTCACGGATCACAGTGGTTTCAGCTGGTTACCCTCGGCTAAGACTGCCTGCTAGTACCACCTCAACACGCCGACCGTCTATCGACCTTCTATGACTACATATCGTCCTTCGACACCTCCCAAGCTGTTTCGTTTTCATCTTCTGATTACTAACAACCGTCAGCCCTGGGCTACGACTGTGATCTAGTACCAACCTAACTGTCTATCAACCTTCAGCCCCACTCAAGTTGTTCCCGTCATCTAACAGTTAACTACCAGCACAACCACCAAGGGTATTTAAAACATTTGGATTTTCGATTGTATTTTCTTTCTTTCTTTTTTCCAATAACAAATTTTGGCATATTTTATCTAAACTTCTTGTTCTCCTTATCCGTGCCTTGGCCTGTATCGCTTCTTCAATTTTAATGTCTGTGCGGTTCGACTAACATCGACATTCGAACCCCACAACAAAAGAACATTTATAGACCCAACATTCACAATATACACTGTACTAAAATGTCCATTAGACATTTTTGCCTGGGAAAAATCATGGTTAGATCTGGAACAGACTTCAGCATCATAACCTAAAAAGAATTTTGAAATCTTTGTGTTTAACATGATTAAAAGAAAATACCTTATTAAAAATTGCTGGAGTTTGACGTGCGATACCACATAGGATCCAGAGATAGATTGGCGGACCCGAGTTCAAATTCTGATCGATTCCATTTCATTCAATTCGCGCTAATGTCTTCTCCACTTGTAGAGTCTTCTGTCGTCTCTGGGTCCCTACGCTATTGCGGTATCAATGAAAATGACGATTTCTTTTCCTTATTATTGGTAGCAGCTTGAATTCTAAGAGTCAGCGGGAAGATATGACGTCACGGGAACTCATGTTTCCCGCTGCCTCAGTGTTCTTCCGCGGATAGTCTTAATCGGTCTCTAAACTTAAGTGTGGGAAGTATATCGACGCTACAGATATTCTTGCGGCCCTCTGTTGAATTCCCATCATTTTGGACTTATACCAGACAAAGACAATCCAACACTATCAGAATACCACACTCACGAGGCACTCCGGCTAATCGCTGACCATTCTGTCATTGGCCTTCGCATTCTGTAATACTCCCTGCTACTGGTTAAATAGTGACTCACTAAATATAGTTTAGATTTGGTCCAAAGCCGAAAGAAGGGAGCAACCAGTGTGGATCGAACCCAGTACTCAATCGAAATTGATTTAGATCCAAGCTTGTTATTGCAACTCGTCGGAGTTCCGCATTCTATGGGTTAACTAAACCAAACTGTTTAATCTTGACTGACAACCAGTCTAGGAGGAAGAAAACTGTACATTCCAAACCGTGGAGAAAGCAACGGGAAACCGCTCCACCATATTTCACAAGAATGCATAGCAGTTCACAAATAATTTTTTTTAAAGTAATCTGTAATGAATCTTAATCGTCTACGTCCCGAAGTGACATGGAATTTATATATAATAATAATAATAATAAAAATTACGTTTAGGATCGAACACAAATATCAGTACTGATTTGAAAAATCGCCTTTCTATCCATTACTCCCACGAAGAGTTACTGCTTTTTTGCCTGAGTCACACGGTGAGGATCGAAATCATTTGAGAGTAATAATCTGCTACACTAGCTTGCTGATGATTACTCCATGGAGGCACCCAACGTACAAGTATTCAAGCTGAAATAGACACACACACACACATACACACACTTGTTTGTACATATAGAAATATACCTATCCTCCTCTATGGCAGTGAGTGATCGATAATTTTCTTACGAAGTGAATCAAAGGGACAGGGATGTAGTTCTATAGACAGATAATGAGAATACCATGGTTAGAACAGGTGAGCAATGAGGAAGTTTTTTTTTTAAAGCACTCGTATTTAAAATTATTTTTAAATTTCTGGGTCACTTTATGAGGAATTGCAGTTTGAAAAACTTAATATTCACAAAGTAGTGAGGGAAGGATGGGTAAAGGGAAACAGTGAACAGCTTACACAATGAGCTTCAGGGAATAGTTGGCAGAGCAGGAAGAAGGATGGAGGAATAATAGCCTCGTCAATCTAGATTTTAATATGGAACCCTTGCATGGCATCCAACTCGTTTAGAAATATCGAAATAATCATGGTCGTTTTCTCAGACCAGTTCTTTAAAATGACTTCAAACGAATAAATCCTATTTAAAAAAATCATTTATCACCACCTGTAGACTGGCGCTACAAAATCACAAAGAGTTATGATCATGATCATGATCAGTCCTTTGATGGCTTCAATCGTCGGGGTGGGGACCTAAGGGCAGAAGAAATAGACAACCTTCCACAGGAGGATCTGTTGGCGGTAGCTCTCAGGATTTCTGGCATTAGCATATCTGTCCACTCCTTGATGTTGTCTGACCAGCTCTTGCGCTGCTGTCCTCACTTGTGTCCGACTTCAACATTGCCTTTCGCGATGGTATTGCAGAAGCTGTTATGCCGTGTGACGTGGCCAAACCATGACATCTTCCGACGCTTGATAATGGCGAGGAGAGATTCCTGATGGTCTACGAGACTTTTGACTTTGCTCCGTACATAGTCATTGGTCTTGTGTTCCCAGCTCTTTCCTCTGCTCTTTCAACGAGTTTGGAATGGAAAGAGTTTTTACTAAATAACAATGACCTATTTGAACAGCAACAAAAAAACAAGAATAGATATCAGATGTCTCTAGAAAAAATATTGATATAATTAAGCTGTTAATTTTCCAAACGATAAAAAAACATAAAGCTTGGAAGGAAACTCTAATCTGTATTAGAAAGATATATAACTGAATTCGCCGCGGCTAATTTATTGAAAAAAAGTAGAAAGATTTTATACATTTCAGTCAATGACACTAACTGTTTGGTTAATGCATACGGCATGTTTTCTATGTGGAAACGTCTTATTTCACCTTTACAAGGGACAGGAAGCTGTAGAAAGCCATAATCGTCCACGTCCTGAAAGGATGCAACATATATGGTGATGATAAGCCTACCAAAATATATGCACATTATCCTCATAAACAGACAATAACGATCAAGAACAAAAAATAGAAAAATTTCCCTCGCGGAACTCAGAAAATGAAAGTAGTCATTAAATCAGTGACAATATTTCTTTCTTCTTATTGCCATGTTGGAGTTTACGATTTCGAAGAATAATGCACAAATAGACAGCGATATGGGAATGTTTCTTTCTTCATTATTGTTCTGTTATTATTATCATTATCATCATTATTATTACTATTATTTTTCTATACGTACGTAAAAGAAGAAACTGAACGCTTATGAGAAGGATTTGGTTGGTTGATTTTGTCTCATTAACATCTCTATAGGTCATTTAATGCCGAAATCTAAATAGTTTGAACGCAATTGCATGCATTCAAACACAGAAAAAAATGTATTGTTGGTCATTTTACTATAAATAAGTATTGTCATTTTAATATAAATAGGTATTGTTGGTCATTTTCCTATAAAAAGGCTTTGTTGATAATTTTACTATAAATATATATTGTTGGTAATTTTACTATAAATCTACAGGGTACCCAAACAAATTGATCATTTAAAATGTGAATACACTACATATTACTACATATTCTACAGGCAAACGAAATTAAATAGGCCTAATTTTGAACAATAAAAAATATTTGTCAAAATTCGAACAAAATATTCAAAAGGATGTAGATTCTATAACCGATTTGACAGAGCTTCGCAAATGTTCAATATGAGCACCACCTGTGATACAACACACGCCAAGTCAGTAGTCCAGCTCGTGTCAAATAGGCTGTAGCATGTCATGCGTAACATTTTCCCGTTCATCAGTGCGGACTTATCTTAATGAGAATCTACCAGGAAGATGGATCGGGCGTACCAGTGATAATGACAACGTGCTGTTGAAAAGACCATCACGTTCAACTGGCTTACCTTGTGATTTATTTCTATGGTTCTATGTGAAAGGACAGGTCTATATTCATTTTCTTCCTACAAGCCTAGAGGGACTTAAGCAGAGGATCACTGAGGCGCTGACGAATGTTACGTAACACATGATACAGCAAGTTTGGCAGGAGCTGGACTACTGACTTGACATATTGAATATTTGCGAAGTTTTGTGAAATCGGCTATAAAATCGAGACCCCTTTGAAGATCTTGTTCGAATTTTGATAAATAAATCTTTTGCTGTTCAAAATGAAGTCTGTTTAATTTCGTTTGCCTGGGACATGAAGTTAATCAAATATTCGTATTTTAAATTATGTCAATTATTTGGTTGGGGACAACCTGTATATTGCTGGTAATTTTTCTATAAAAATGTTTTTTTTTTTTATACTTTCATAGTGCTTTGTTTTTGTTTTGGTTGGTTCCACGCTCTTAAAAACCTCTAGTCACTCGATCAGAGGACTTGCTGCCGGATGTAGTTTATTGTAATACCCAGAACGAAAAAGGAAAAGGAAACAAAGCAACTTAATATTGCGTTCATCGACGTCTAATCTTTCTGTATTCGAAAGGAACGATAAATCTTCATAAAAGTTTACATCACGAAAGATAGCATTTACGTCGTTGATAAGATGGTGTCCGCCAATAATAAATCCTGGCAGAATCTCGCGAACTAAACCGACTTCTCTTCCTCCCCCTTTTTAATTTTTGTCGCTGTGTTTATAGAGTATACACCCCACGGATGGATGGGTGTTTTATCGAGACATCATCTTGTCATCCAAGGCTAAAGAACTTCTATATACCCATTAGGCGAGCTATTGCTAGCACAACGGGACAGTTCTATTTGCCTATTTTCACTCACATGGTTTACGCAAACCAGTGGTATGGTTTTCAGGCACTTACCAGGGGCATTGCACGTTGAGAGCATCTCTTCAGGCCGACATTGTCCTTCACAAATCGACCTAGTGAGACACGAACCCTGTGCCTTTTGGTTGGAAAGACACGCACCCTCGCTATAGCTATAAATAAAAAAAATTATTATTTCTCAGTAAATATTTCTCTGAAAAAAAATAATCAAATCAAATTCTATGCTAAAGCCGGACATCATACAACTGCATAAAATAAATTATGTCGCGGGATTTTGTGCCTACCCTGTAAAAAGCAACGAAACGTTAAATTATACATACTAAGAATCTTGTCTGTTTTTACAGTCAACCTTAATACTACCTTTATACCCTACAATAGTTCTCACTGTAGCTCGAGTCATTTCCACCCACTGAGTCGCCCGTTAGTCGCCGGTAACACATTTAATATGGCGACAGGTAATTGTCCTCCAAACGTGTTGTCACGTGATACATAAACACGTCGTCAGCAACGATACCGTTTGCCTTGACTTACGCTAAAATACATTGAAATATGATCCAAGAAATATATTGCGCCTAAATGCATATAAATAGGTGCACGTAAGCATACATACACGAAAATGTTGGCATATGAATGAGTGAATGAAATTTTCGAACAATTGTAAAAATTTGAAAAGACGAAATCAAGTTTAAATTCATGCAAAATAAGAAACGTGGCGTGTAATTTCTTTTCGTCGACGTATTTAATCATTTTGTTCATTTTTATCCATTATCAAGATTTCTTCACCAAAAATTAGTTCAATCAGTTTCGACTGTTTGACAGGTGTTTTTTGTTTCAGACTCAAATAAGATTAGTAAAATCTATATCTATCTACCCGAATTAATTAATTAATTATATATATGTATGTGTGTGCGTGTGTGTATATATTTACATATGTATGTATGTATATATATATATATATATATATATATATATATATATATATATATATGTGTGTGTGTGTGTGTGTGTGTGTGTATGTGTGTGTGTGTGTATGTATGTGTGCATATATCTACGTATGCATATATTTGTGTTGATGTATATGTATATGCGTGTGTATATATATATATATATATATATATATATATATATATATATGTGCGTGTATATATGTGTGTGTCTGTGTCTCTGTGTGTGTGTGTGTGTATGTGTGTGTGTGTGTGTGTCCATCGTTTAAAATGTTCTTTATGTGCGGGTGCAGAGTGCTCAATATCGTAAATAGAAAATTTGTAGATATAGAAAGTGAAGATATAGGCTCCAAATCTGCATGAAGACTAACAATTTCGCCCTGAAACTATCTTCAAATCATGTTACAACTCTTTTCACAGGTTCTTTATCTAGGTCACTGGATGACTAAGAAGTTGAAGAAAGAGGAAACACAGATCTTTTCAGGTTTTGTTTCGTCACAATTCTTTAGATTATTTATTTATAGATTAGTTTGACTTATTATTTTACATACTTTATTTGTTTTTTATATTTTCTAAGCATCTAAATTTAGTTATTTCAAATAAAGTGTATTCAATTTTGGTCATTGCATCTTAGCGTTTCGGATGTGGGTAATGTAATATGAATATCCGTCTGCATTTGGAAATCAGTTCTGATCTTTTGTTCAGAAGTTTATCGTGTTTTCTAAATGTGATTATTGCTATTGTTGTCTCTTGTCAAGGGTTAAATTATTTTTTAGGTGTCGTATGTTAGTGTTATTTTCATGTTTTTTTGTGTGTCTTATTTTTTGCTTTTGAGTTTCTACATGAGTTTTGACAAAGTTGTGCTATTTACATTTTTTTTTGTCATTGTAGCAAATATAAATGGCATTCTGTGTGAGTAGCTTCTGTTTTCAAAGACAAATTGGTATTCCTGAATAATTTTTCTGGGTTTCATTTGGATCTTACTGTATCTTGGTATATTACGTTAGTTTGTAGGCAGTTACCCTTTAGTGGGAATTCATACTTTGTTTTGCAATTACAGGTGGGGGTTATTAGTGTTTATGGTGTACTGGTGATTTTCTTTAGTCTGTGTGTTATGTGTGTGTGTGTGTGTGTGTGTGTGTGTGTGTGTGTGTGTGTGTGTGTGTGTTATTTTATTTTTTATATGTTTTTGGTGAAGGTATAGCTACTTTTCAGAGTATTTCTGTTGAATATTTTGTAAAGTTGGCTTGAATTTGGAAAGTTTCAATGAGTTTTGTGGATATTTTACCTATATTTGTTTTTACATTTTTATTATATGGTATGTTGAACCATATGATATTTCTTTTTCTGCTGGATGGAGTTTTTGTCATGTCAAGTGCCAGTGTAAGTTTTACCGGAAAAAAAACTTTTCGTTCTATTTCATACTCGTTGTTGACTTTTCGTTTGATGAGTTGTCGGATAATCTGTGGCTGATGAAAAGCGGAGTTTGTTTGACTAATAGTGGGTGGATGGATAAATGAAGGAAGTGTGTACTTGAAGCGAATTGTCGTTTGGTATTTTATTTTATTTATAAAGTAATATTTAGTATGATTCTTCTTAATTTTGATGATGTTTTATTGTTACTCCATTCATTTATGGTTAATACTTCTAGTATTTGTAGTCGCTTTTCAAACCATTTTAAATGATGTAATACTTTTGTGTTATTGGTAAGTATTTGTCGAACATATATATATGTATGTATTTATGTATATACATATAGATATCTGAGTAAAATTGAATTGAATAAGACGAAAAACAAGATATATAAATTACTTGAGGGAAAGCTTTAGTTTAACATGTAATCCGGCGTCAGCATAAGAACAATTTTATTTGATTAAATCAAAATCCACATTATCAAAAGCAAAAAAGTTTTACGTAAAGTGTCTAAAGGTTTTTTTTTAATTTAACTTTTATCGAAATTAGATTCTGACAAATTTCATAGAATTTGTACTTAATAACTTGAAAATCGATCTGCACACAAATGCACAGAACAAGGTTTGGTTGAATGATCCTCAAGGTCAATCCAAAATGGCGGAAATATGGAACATAAACAGACTTGTGGAATGGAGCGTTAAATAGAGTTTATGACGCATACACGAAAATGTTTCTGGTGTTAAACCGCTTACTGATTATATTGGTCATTGTCCGTTCACATGCACAAAGAACGCAAGGTAAATTTTGATTTTTGCCTGTTATGTACATTTATAGAAATGACGAACTTGCCTGCTGGCTATTGCTAGATTAATGTTGTTTTTATTTTATTTTATACCTTGTGTTATTCGTTTCTTTGTTCGTAAGCAACCGTTTGCTTCTTTGAATTTCTTTGTATATCTTTTCTCGGTTCTTTGTCTGTCTTTCTTGATCTTTGATTTTTTTTTTCTCATATTATTCTCAATCCATCTACCGAGATATTTGCCTGTTGACTACTTATTCATGCATCAAAATACACTTTTGAGTTAAATACGTGCCGTCGAGAATAATTTTTTAACTTATAAAATAATCGTGCCGGTTCAAATAAACTTTCCAACAGGGATTTCTTATATAAGTTTATTAAAGATGGGACAAAATAATCGTGCCGTTAAGAAAATAATTTGAAAAACAATAATCGTGCCGTACCAATAAAATACGTGCGAGGTGAAAATTGAAAGAAATAATTTAATTATACCGGCACTTGTATTTTTTACACAAGGGTATAACTCTATAAAGATTTCCATATAAAAGCTGATGTGTTTTCATATCAGTATAAATATATACTTACATGCGTTATAATTCTAAAATCCCAACTCGACAAAATTACATATTGTTTGTTCATATTAAAAATAGTGCATAACTATATATATGCATATTATCTTATAATTCTGCTTGTCCCCCATTAGTTCCTTAGTTGACCCCTACGTACGTTACACCCTGCCAATACCACATAAATAATGGACTATTCTGTTTTGACTGTTAATACGGAAAAGACATACCAGAGACGCTTGAAACCAAGTAGAAGGAAAGAGACAATAAGTGATAACATTCTCAAACGTTTGTTACAGTGAAATGGAAATAGTTGTCTTTTCCAATTTTTTTTTATTTCTCAAGTTGTTAAGCTCAAATGTTTAACGATACGACAGGGTTATTTCTACGGATATTCTATTGTCGTAGAACTCGCCATTAGCCTATCCAATCATTAACTTAACAATTAAGTCGAATCAGAATATTGTAAAACTGTAAAATTTTTACGAGTATTTCTAGTATAATATGAACACATACGTACACACACACAAACAGGAGCTAAAAACTTTAATTCAATTATAAAAATTAAATTGAATTAAAGTATCAAGCTCTGTTTCATCTTCAAGCAAAATTTTTGGAATCCAAAAACCAACTCCTATTTTTGAAATATGGGAACTCTTACGTAGCGATGGAATCATATTTTTTTAAAATAATTACATATATATATATATATATATATATATATATATATATATATATATATATATATATATATATATATATATATATATATATATGTATATATATTGTTAATGGACAGAGTTGAATCAGACCAGAAAACAAAAGTATTAAAAGTGATCAATACACGTGTGCAGCAAACTCTCATGTGTATATATATATATATATATATATATATATATATATATATATATATATATACATATATATATATATGTGTGTGTGTGTGCGCGTGTATATATATATATATATATATATATATATATATATATATATATATATAAATATATTAATAAGAACACCGGATTATATATGTTATCGTTCTTTCTCTTTATTATAATATATATATATATATATATATATATATATATATATATATATATATTACTTAAACGTTATTTTAGTGGGTACTCAAATTTATATATATATGAGTAGACGCTCTGTTTATTTATTAAACAGCATATTTATTCATTTTTCTCTACCGACCTGAATGTTCAATAAATTTTATTAGTGAAAAATCTCATATACGAGTATCCACTAAAAAGTAACCAAAATCTGTCGGATTAGTAAATATAAAAAAATACCCATCTCCTTTTTGAGAAATATATATATATATATATATATATATATAAAGAATAAAATGTTCACCTTATTCACTACCCGGTTTTCAACCGCAATGTATCATCAAGTGGTGAGATAAATTATATTATCCAACGCCGCGCAACCTGACACAGCTATCGGAATTATTCCCGCCTACTAGATATTTCGTATTCATTTATCTCCTGCCTAGCAGTTGAGCACTTTTCTTACGACATATTTATTATATAGCGCTTCGTTTTCTGTTAGCCTTGATATCAGCCACGAATTGGTGTTCCACACCATTTGGTGAAGATCTTTTTGAATATAAGTACTGATATAAACAACTATGCAAGAGTTCAAAATCCAGCATTCGCTGAGAAATATTCTAACACCCAACAGGCATGATTATATGCTGATATACACTTTCCAGTATCTATATCAGGTTGTGGGGCGTTGGATAATGCAATTTGCCTTACCCCTTGATGATACCTTGCGGTTAAAACTCAAACAGTGAATGAGGTAAACATGTTATTCTTTTTATGATATTAACCTGCTCTCCACGTTCCATTCTGAACGGTGTAATGAGCACTTTTTAAATATCCGTGTTTGGCCTGGAATTGTTCCTGCCTATATATCGATTGAGATCTCTAGAGAAGAGAGTGATTTTGAAAACAGTCTCTGCTACTGCTATTAACGCATTGCTCTTCAACTTTGAATTGATGTCTCCTAGCTACTGGCGTATTTCGTATAGCAAACTAGCTTAGGTAAGATCTCTGACTAATGCCAAATCTAGACCGATTTAGCATCAGTCAGAGATCTAGTTTCGATTCCGGCTTGAAGAAATGGGATGTCTAGCCACACTGAAAAGCTGTGATACAGCGAAACTGTCTGTCTTTGGATGACGATATATATATATATATATATATATATATATATATATATATATATATATGTGTGTGTATATATATATATATATATATATATATATATATATATATATGTGTGTGTGTGTGTGTGTGTGTGTGTGTGTGTGTGTGTGTGTGTGTGTGTGTGTGTGTGTGAAGGCGGGGTCTGCTGAAAAACTTTTAAACCCGCCACAAAAATTCTGGTTATTCATTTGGTCATATTTTGTGTCGTTTGCCAAACGAAGAACTTTTAAAGCACACTCTCATATATAGTAAATACAAATTAGCAGAATTTAGGTGCTGTGCAAACGCTCAGGGAATTTAAACAAATTGATTAATGTTGTTATCTGTCAAGTAACAAAGCGTTTCTTGTGTCCCGCCGAGCATTTCGTCCCCTACCTCAACCACTACCACCACCACACAAGCTAACACACACACACACACACACACACACACACACATATATATATATATATATATATATATATATATATATATATATATATAAGATCTGCACGGAAAGTATCCAAATATTTTAAATATCTCGCGATGCGGCCTGGATGTAACTTGAAAACTAGTTAAAGAGGAACTTACTACGTAGGCGTGAAAAGATGCTAGACAGGGTTAATCAATCTGTAGTCATGCGTGTTAAGTTATTTTCTGTACATAGTATATTAGTGAGCCAACCAAAATGAGCTGACTCATTTTATAGTTTACCAAGAGAAGGTTAACCAATCAGAAGACTTGAAATATTCGATCCGATGTGTATAAAGGCGGCCATTTTGTTGTTTTTTTCTTGTCGGAATATCCACTGCTAACCTGTCAGATGAAAGACCTGAAGAACTATGCTTTCCTACTCTCTCCGAATATCCACTGCCAACCTCTGATATGGAAGACCTTAAGAATTCCTGAACAGCTGCTACTGTTGGTGCTGTTTCATTGAACAAATTACTTACTACGTCGGATTTCTACATTCAAACAACATTAAACATGTCTAACAATGCGCCTTTGTTCGACTTTGTGTGACCGTCGCATTCATCATGGCAGTGCACCTACAATTGATTAAATAATTCTGTTTTCCTATTTAAGTCTCCTCTGCGTAATCAGAACGTTCCGTTTTTTTTTGTTGTTTTTTATTTTTGTTATAGTTCTTTTTTTTTTAGTTCTCCTTCGTTTTCTTTTCTTTATTTCTCCCTTCTTAAGATTCTCTCGTTTATCGCCCATTTTGCCACTTGCTCTAATGTTACGAATGGGGATTGTTTCTTTGCTTTGTCGTATATATATATATATATATATATATATATATATATATATATATATATATATATATATATATATTCAGCTTTACTGTGACTGATTGGATACAGTCTTCAATACTGTTGATGCTTCTTTCTAATTTTCTCTATCCTCTGCCGGTATCGTCTCCCTGATAAAGCGTCTCAAGAACCTTCATTTGTTTTCTGGTCCGACGATCAGTCGACATAACTGCTTCATTATACAAACTTATATATTGCTATTATTTTTATTCCTTCCCAGATCTTGTTCTGTTGAGGTCATCGATTACGAAATTACTTTCAGTATCAGTCAGTTATGCGCCATGCGTGATACACGCTTAGGCGATCATGTATCTTTCCATATATGACTGACGAGGCAGATTTTTTTTCCCGTAGTAGGTTGCTATTTCTTTCTGCGGTAGACCAGTTGCCACCCAAGACTATAGAAAGATCCTAGTCTGTCCTTCTCTTTACCCATAGCTGGTGGGAAAAGAAGAGGATTCATACCTTTCCCAAGGGTACTAGCACGTAAGTGAATGTAATGGATTCGACTGGAATTCGAACTCGGCTCTTCGATTCCTCAATCCGAGCCGCTATCCATTACTGCCAGTATAAATAATCGATAAAATCCTGGTAAAAACTACTGATTGAATTTTACGTCTCAACTGCCATGTCCATAAAATTAGCCCAACATATATTTTAGAATGATACGAGACTCTTCGTGCTTATTCATTTAGTATTACTTACTTTTTGTTGTTTTTCTAATTTCAGTTATAACCCATAATTTATTCTTCCATATATTATATTGCATTCTTCAACACTTTTTTCGACTTCTTTTGCTTAATTAATATATATGCTTCCTTCGGTTTCCTTCTCACTTCCCAGTACTAATATAACTACTGTTAAAATGATTGCTATTACTATTCCCGCAGAGAAATCTGGTGATCATATCTGAGAACGCTTGACAAGTCCACTGCATATCTCCATCATTCTCGTGCATATTTTCGCCGACTTGAACATTGCTGCGGTCTTTAACTCTATCTTTAACTATCCTGTGACCAAGTGCATGATCGCTGAAACACCAGAAAAGACTTCCTATTGACCAGCTCCCTCCATCGTCCTAGACCCTTGTAACTCGTTGAGATTATTTCAGTACAGTATATGTGCTGTTTCCTTCAACCGTCCTATTATCTAATGCTCTTAGCTTATGGCTGTATCACGTTGGAAAACCGGTTCTCGTACGATCAACGAAGTTAACCAATGTCGAACCTGGTTTGTATCTAGATGCGTAACTACTTGGGAATACCAGGCTTTATAAAGGGCTGGTGTGATGGATAACTGCTCGAAATTGGAAATTGGGGAGCTGTGTTTTAATTCCAGTCGGTTTCGTTATATTCACTTACACACCTTTGGAAAAGGTATGAATTCACCTCTTCTTCCCCAGGTATGGGTTAATTAGTAGGGCTTGTATCAATAAATCAATATTATCTCAAAAAATTCTTATAATTTAAAATTCTTTTCTGGATTTAAATAACCGTCTAAAGTTTGATAAGCCGTAAAAAAAAATAATCAAACCGATGCTTGCTTGTTTTTGTTTTTTGTTTGTTTGTTTTTTTATAGGAACCAGTGCACTTTTTTTCTCTATACATGATCAACTATACCTGATTTTAACATTTCTACAAGAATTACAGTTTTCCTATGTTTCTCAAGTTTCATTTTTGGAGTCGGTTGGTTTTGCGCTTGTACTCTCAGCTACAACTGTATGAAATATTGTAAATGCAGTTTTTTTTATCATGGACTAATTAGTCTATTTGGCAATACTAACCTGCTGAACTGCATATTCTCAAGATTTTTTTCTTAAAGCGTTCTGTTTTAGGTTTGAATTTTTACAGCAACTTTATCTAAACCCATGATGGTGTTGCTAGCCGCATTAAATTAAGGACTTAAATATTCTTAAATATCCTCGTCAGATCTAGACTTCCATCTGGATGCCATACATGGAGCCAAACTCGTTCAGAAATATCTAAACTTGTGGATTGACGTTAAAGATTCACAAAGAACCGTAACAAACAACATCACTTGAGGAATTTCAACAACTAAAATGGATATCACATGTAACTCGAAGAAAAAGTAATGACATATCAAAATGTTGACGTTTCACACAACTTCAAGCAAACGGTTTGGAAGGAAACCATCATCATTACTGGAGAGTGCGATAACATTTTCTGGACTTGATAAACTTTTTTTTTCCTGAAAAATTGCTTTAATAGAAAGATTTTATAAATTTCAACCGCAAATTAGTACTGGCTGCTCGGTAATTGAATGCCGAATGTTTCCTTATAAGGAAACGGATAATATTTCCATTAGCATTATATTATATAGAGTATTTGTTTTTTGGGGGGAGGGGGAGAGATTCCTTTATACTCGTCATCCTTTCTTCCCATCTGATAAAAAAAAACAAGGAAAACGAGAAATTTAGACTGAATAAAACAAAACACAACACAATAAAAAATCAGACAATAATCTTAAAATATTTTTTAAATTATACTATTTATTGTACAATGAAACTCCGTTTATTTTATGTTTTATTTACATATTGTGGTCCCTGGAATATTAGAATTTAAATTACTTTTCCATAAAAGAGACGCGCATCTCCTTCCATACCTTTTTAACAAACTGTCTTCATACTTTCTCCTTTCTTCATTCATCTTCATTACACAATGGCGGGAAAAATAAACATTGTCACACAACTCTGCAGAGAATTGATTCATCAATCACGAAACTTTACATTGAAAACGCTTCATTATTTTTCAATGAACACACATCTTCATTTTTCTTATACATATATATATATATATATATATATATATATATATATATATATATATATATATATATATATATATATATATATATATATTTCTTGGTTGACAAAATTCCTGACAAAAATCAAAAATGTGCCAGTATTTTAATCCTGATTTTGCTTTCGGGCATTTTCTTTTTTCTATCCATTGATATTAATGCTTAACTGTCGGATTCTACCTCAGTTTAACATGACTGTTTTTCCCTAATTTGTTGAGTTGTTTAGTTCTCTGATTTTCTCACATTTTTAGAAAAAAATTTTATCTACATGATATGGGCAAAAGATAAAATGTCGATGTAAGTTTAATCTAATGGTAAGTCCATTTGTGTGCCTTGTTTTTTAATTGTAACTATTTAAAAAAAAATAACCCTAGAAAAGAAAAGAAAAATATTATTTAACATTGTAATGTGTCTTCTTTGAAGTAGAAACTTTTGAGGTTTTTATTACAGGGAATGAGGAAGAGATTTTTCATATAATTTCGAACAAACAACAAAATGTCTTGTCCGCGGGCAAAAAAAAAAGTTAAATTTTCGCATGTCTCGTGTTAAGATCCTTCTGAACGGAAAAATTGAAAAGCGTATCTACATAATTTTGAAATTATAGGTAATATATTCATGTAGAAATTCCCCTTTTCTCAACAGTTTCTCAACTGTCTTAACCAGGTATTGAACTCACACTCTTTGGATCCTGTCACTGGATCTAACTAACGCCTTTATCCACTGTGCCATGTGTCCTTGAAGGGAATTAGAAGAAGATAACTGACATCCATTAGACATGGCACGTGGAACTAGAACAGTCTAACACAGCGAACAAAATAAAGGGTTCAGTTCGACATTCCAGCCACCTAAAGAAGGCCGGAGTGTACAACGGCCGAAACGTTGTGATAAACATGGCGACAAAGAAGAGGACAATAGTCCGAATAATGTAAATAGTGTACATAATACCATAAATATCATCTCAGAAATATAGACAGATATAAAAATCTTTTTTAAAAAAAATAATTCTTGCTTTTCTGTGTTATAGTTTCTCCCGAAAATCTTTTAGTTGACTGTAGTGTTCTCAGAAATATCATGTTTCATAAAATCTGTAGTTATACAAATACAAGAGTATAACGACACAAAGGTAAATATTTATAGTGAAAACTATGCTAGCTTTAATAAGATTTGATAAAAGAAGCAGCTGATTTCACCTCTAGAAGCAAAACTCTATATGGAACTAGTATTTGATTCATATACCCAAATATATCTAGAATATTCTTTACGAACCACCTGACACACTAAAAGAAAGAAAACGGAAGCGGTTTGCTTACTTCAAATTCTATTCGATTACCAGAAAACTAATCAGTCAAAATATTTCGAAGTTTTTGTGCTAAACTGTTCCTGTGAAAAAAACAGTCATTGAAAATGTCGATAGTCATTATGCAACCGTCCTGGGTATGACGATAAATTACATTCAGCAGCGAGGTCGCTGATCAGGAGGTTTTGAGGACCGTAGAACCACCTCGTAATTGCTGTTTTTCCCAGGTTTGCCCTGACCAGAGGTGGTAGCAATTGTTAGCATCCCAGCTATGGACAACTAGTTAACCCCCAAACTGGGGCAAAAACATTATGAAAGTACAAAAAAAAAATACCTACAATACATTTTCATAATAAAAAAATAACCAGCAATACATTTTTGTAAAAAATAAATAAATAAATATTACTAGCAATACATTTCTGCAAGGAAAAATTTACCGGCAATACATTTTTGCAAAAAAAAAAAAAAATTACTACTGCTCCCAAGAAAATGTTTAAATTTCGGTATTAAATGACCCATAAGAAGTTGATATGCCGCTAAAAAAACGGACAAGCAAACATTAGGACAAAACAAATACCGTACATACTCGAGAATAGGACACTTTTTTTTTTCATCAAAATTTCGATAAAGATCAGGGGTACGACCTATCCACTCGATATCATAGAGAATCTGAAGTAGACTGTGGGGCATCAATAGTCCAAACGAATACCCTGAGCTCAAGCCTAAGCGAGAGCAAGGGAGAAAATTGATTTTTCACTAGATTTCGATTTTACGCAATCGTCTCTTCCAACAGTACCACGTCACACATCGAATAAAAGCGATCGATCTGCACTTCTCATATTTACCATTTATTATCTGATTTACGACCAAAGACTATCATTTTCAAGTGATTTTAGGACTGAAATGATTACCGTTATCCAAATTTTCATCTAAACAGAGCAGTCCGCACTCAATAAGTAAATACTACGCAATTACAACTAATCCCTTTTTATGTTTTAATATATGCAAGCAAAGTTTTGAAATAAAGGTGAATATTTGAAAATATTAGTTATATTTACGTTTTAAAAGGGTCATGTAACTCCCCAGTCAATCGCAAATACTTATTTTAACAATCCAAACCTATAGTGCTTTTTTGCTTTAAATAACGATCATAAAAATTCACATTATACTCAAGTATATACGTATTTCAAACCCCGTTGTCTTGCGGCGAAAAATATGAGGTAGAGGGTGCTCACTAGCCATACTAAAGAAATTCTGTTAAAGGCTACGATATAAAAACTATATTGTGAGGGTAAAAATTCCAGGTTCGTATCTGGCAAGATTAAACCCACATTATAGGGGATGAAATACTCTTTTAAAACTGCATGCGTATAAAACTTTTCAACCCTTGTGTCGGGATATGACACCCTCTTCAATTGCCCTAAGGTAGCATGGAAGAGTAGGTTGGTGAAATTTGCGTGACAATATCAAAACGAAAGATGCCACATCCGGGCACTCGCAATACGATCACCTGATTGCGGTTGTCGAACCATACCAGGAGATTAGATCAGTAGCCCCTGTCTGATGCGACAGCCGCGATCAGAGGACTGCTCTAGCAGCCTCGGACTGGTGCTTTACATGCGGCCAAAGGAAAATCAATATGACCACTCAAAATCAGGTTCTTTGCAGATAGCAATCTGCCGTCGGCTACGATCATGTAAAGACAATGACAAAAATTAAACCTCAAAGATAATGTTAAGTTTTGTTTTAATATGTGCATCTTTACGCTTAATTATAATTTCAAATAATAAACATTAATATTTACACATATTTCCTCTCTATCACACTGACTGTAGTCAGGATCATAAATTCATTGTGAATTCCCCAGTCCTTTCGACGGCTGCATAATATGCGGTAGCCAGTGCTACATACAATTTTGGAGTTGTCTTTCTCCTAGACTGATTGCCAACTACGGCTAGAGAGCTCAGTCTCTCCTGCTATTTAACCCATAGTTTGGAGTAGAAGAGATGGATTCATAGCTTACCTAAGGGTATTTGTGTGAACGTGAATGTAACGTACTTACAGGACATATCGAAGGAAAAAAGGAAATCGAAGGCAGAAGGTCACCCCTACCGGACCAGATTGTGTGAATGGATGATGGGATGGCAGTAGGAGGAATGGCAAAAAGACAAACGTTTCTAAGAGTTACAAGGGATAGGAAGTTGTGGAGAGCCATGATATCTCATGTCCTGAATGAACACAACTCAAAATGGCGGAATTAGTCAGAAAGGAAGAAAAATGAGGCGAACGAGTGCTGAAGATAGGTAAAAAAAAATCTTGGAAATGGCGGGAGACTACATGGTATGTCTACACATCACTTTATTGGCGTCGTATTCGGCGAGTGAAAAATTCTAGTTTGGGGAAGGAAATCGGGAATTTATTTTTTCGAATATTTTCGATCCACCGTTGCTTGGATGCGTGTCTGTAAAAAGGATCGACCTTACGAAGAAATAGAAATAGAACCGCCCCTCGTGTTTCAAATTCCGTTTGCGACTAATTTAATTACTCACAGCCAAACAACAAGTACATAAACCCCAATTTCCTTTTCTTTATCCACTATTACTTATTTCGACAGAATCTAATTCCAAACTCAGTAAACTGCAACAAGTAAAAAGTGAATAAAATTGACATAAGCTGCCTATTGTAACATCATTGTTAGCAAGCTCGACTAAGAAAACAATTTATTAGTGATGTGAGTTCTATTATTACTAGTTTTCTCATGACTTTTTGCCAGACCAAACAAACTTAATAAATACCGATAACGGGGCGCGATTAGATTCCAAACAAACCAATTCGATAAAATGTGAGTTTAATTCCTACTGAGTGCTCCATTACTAAGACTTTCTACGCAGCTAAGTTAAGCCAGTGGTCAGTGTTGAATCTGATGCAAAAGGCCGGAGCCAGTGCTCAGTGATGAATCCTATGCAAAAGGGTGGAGTCAGTGGTCAGTATTGAATCACAGGCGTGGTCAGTGTTGAATATGCAAAAGGTTGAAACAAGTGGCCGCTACTGAATCAAATGCGAAAGACTGGAGTCAGTGGTCAATGTTGAAT
This sequence comes from Acanthosepion esculentum, assembly GCA_964036315.1. NCBI lineage: Eukaryota > Metazoa > Mollusca > Cephalopoda > Sepiida > Sepiidae > Acanthosepion > Acanthosepion esculentum. The sequence continues at coordinate 36,794,999 of OZ038484.1, forward strand.
CACATGCAAAAAACAGTGGTTAGAGTTGAAGGCTGGATTCAAATGCTGATTTTTCATGCAAGCAGGACAATAATACTTCGAAGACTGGCACAAGATATTCTTCATATTTGTACTTTGCTTACGCCAGATTCAAACAAGAAAAATTATTTACAGTCTGACTTTTCCCACTTATCGTTTTTTTTATCACAACGTTTCGGACGTTGTGCTCTTCGCCTTTCTTTGGGGTGGCAATAAGAACATTAGGCTTTAGGCCCCAGGTTCTAGGATTGTCCAATAAGACAACCTCGAGAATTAAAACGTCAGTTCAGGAACTTGGTTGCATAGAAATTGTGAGTTCAATCCCTAGTCCGAGTAGTGCAGACTCAGATTCAATGACGAACAATAACTAAGCAGTACTAAAAAAAAAACAAGAACAAGGTAAGGAGAACGAGAAATAAAGCGTTCAGTTCAAAATTCTTTAAAGATTATCCAGATCGACAAACACCTGAAGAGGGCCAGAGGGTATAACATCTGAAACATTGTGATAGTTACAACAAAGATGAGGACTGTATTTATTTAATGGCAACAACGATAACTTATCATTCCAGAAATTAAGACAAATTTATGTTGCTATATTTGTATTGTTTTCTTTTCCCCTAAAGCAATTCGCTTACTCCAAGAATGTCCATTGTTTTTATGTTTCTGTTTAATTCTTTCCGTCTAGTCTATCCTTTACCCTTTGAGCCCTGCGTTCCTGAACAATTTTAACCCTTCTACCTGTGGTTAGTTACAGGTGTTTACGTACTGTTCAACTTCTGGCTGAGCATTAAGTCATTTTTCACCACCACTGTTCAACTGGTGACTTGGCATTACGTTATTTTTCTCTACCACCGGTAAAGTGGTGGTCAGGGCTCACAAGGTTAAAGAGGTAGAGGTGAGATTTAACTTATTTGTGTTCCGTACTTGCAGGGGTAGCTTCCCTCCTCAGGTTTTGAATACACAATTGTACTTCTCCTAGTCTGGTTGCCAACCAAGTCTAAAGAGCAAAGTCTGTCCTAATATTTAACCCATAGCTGGGGATAAGAAATGGATTCATACCGAAGGTATCGTCGCTTAAGTGAATATAATGAGCTCGATTGGAATTCGAACTCAGCTCTTCAACTTCTCATTCCGAGCCGCCATATATTACATCTCCCGACCATCAACCCCTGCTAGGGTTAAGGTTAAGACATCAGTAGCAGAATGTTGAATGTGGTCAATAGCAGAATCTAACAGATCAGATTTATGACATTAAACTACAATGGCGTCATACAAAAAGATCCTTCATACTGGACAATTGATAAAGCCTAATTATTCCGAGTCAGGTGGAAGCTGTGGGAACACATAGATTAGCGCCTTATGTCTCCTAATTTATGCGCAACCGAATCCCCTATGAGAGTCGTCCCGACGGATGGCCTAATACAAGAAAAAATGTAAATCGTTTTCCGTAACAGACTAATCACTGTTTGGGTTGATTTCTTTTTACAACGCCCCAACATGTGCTGAAGCTTCCAAAGGTTAAAAATAGTTTCGATTGACAAGCGATGCCAACCGTAGATTAGGGATTCCATTCATTAATCTGAATCTTTCGACATTAAAATTTGAGTTCCATCTCTTCCAACAACGCCCTTGGGTGGGTGTTTTCATGAAACAAACTAGTGTTCAACAACAGTTTACATAAGCAATTTGTGAGGTATCATCGCACATTTGAAGCCGGATCGAATTAGCAACCACGATTTTTGTTTTTTTTTTTGTTTTTTTTACTACACCCTTGTTTGTGTAACCTCTTTGTATCTCTTCATCATTGCTTGGTCGACAATCAGCAGGGAAAACATTAAAGTTCGCAATTCTAAAAGCAAAATTAGCTAACCACATAACCACAAGTTATTTCCTGGTGTTACTTGAATTCATACTACGGATCAATGTTTGGACAGCGTTTCGGTATAAAACTATTGAAGGCTATCAAACATATCTATTCTACATGCATTCTTTCTATATACCTACATACAAATTTATTTTTAGGTTGAGTGATAAATAATTTCCGTGTTTAAAAATTATTCATCAAAAAATAAAGTATAATTACATTTTATTCATATATTTTATATATTCACCATGATTTGCAATGACTTGTCACTACTTATCAAGCTGTTTTTTTGACAACTTTTAAGTAAAATTCCACAGGTTCTGATATGAAAGCGATTTTGAAGAATTGTATCTTGTATTCATTAGAGAAAGTTTTAGCCATGAAAACGTTTTAAAGGTAGTTACTTTTCTCTTGAAATAAAGCGCAGAAGTAGGTGATTGTCTCACATCGATTATGAAGAATTATAATGGTAGAAAACCTGAGCACTGGCATTTGAAAAATATAGGATCCTCGAAAGATACCATATATATATATATATATATATATATGTATGGAAAGATACATTATATATATATATATATATATATATATATATATATATATATATATATATATATATATATATATATATATATATATATATATATATATATATATATATATTCATGAATGGACCACTTTGGTTGATTGGCATTTGTTTACATTTGTGAAAACAATACGCTAGATTTAGTTGTGTAACTTTACCGAGTGAAGATAGCTCTGGCTGACACCTAATCAGTAGTGTTTCAATCCTGGCTTGAGGCATTCGGATGTCTAGTTGCACTGAGGAGCTGTGATACAGCGAAACAGTACTGTCTGTGAATGACATAATATATATATATATATATATATATATATATATATATATATATATATATATATATTGTTGACTATAACAGACAATGAATATCTATTATGTTGGATCATGAGCCGGTCTAAACTCCGTATATTTGCTTTAATTCTGGGTGAAAATAAAGACAAAAATTGTCCAACATCTGGATATATTTTATTAAGTTGTTCCTTGATCTAAGCTTTTGGCTCATGAGCCATCTTCAAAGTTGTTATGCGGACATTTAAACAAAGATATTCACCACGAAGATGATATTCTGTTATGTCGACATAGAAGATAGCTTATGCGACGATAACGGTCGCGGAATAGCAGACGCAGGTCGTAAATTCATAATGCGCTTCTTTCACGGTGAATATCTTTCTTGAAATGTCCGCATAACCATTCTGAAGATGGTTCATGTGAGCCGAAAACTTAGATCAAGGAACAACTTAATAAAATATATCCAAATGTTCGATAATTTTTGTCTTTATTTTCACCCGAATTTAAAGCAAACATACAAACATTAGAATGGCTCATGATCAAATATAATAGACATTCATTGTCTGTTATATTTAACAATATATGTTTAAATAATGATCTGATGCCTCAATACACTATATATATATATATATATATATATATATATATATATATATATATATATATATATATATATATATATATATATACAAATGCAATAAGAACGAATCAGATATAAATTCAAGCCTTCATAATATTACTTTAAAAAAGGCTCAATACAAAAGTAGAGCTATAATTCTTTAACATATTTTATTGCACTCCAACATATATATCCTCGCTACAAAAATGCATTAATGTTTCGATGCAACATAGCATCTCATCAGGCGGTGTTAAAATGATGGTTAACCATCATTTTAACACCGTGATACAGCAAAACAGTCTGTCCGTGGATGACAATATATATATATATATATATATATATATATATATATATATATATATATATATATGAAGAAATATAGTCTTAAAGTGTGGTATATTTATGGGATAAAGTTCTCAATATCAGAGATAGAGCGTGTGTAAATATAAAAGTGAACATAGATTTTTAGACCAATTAGTCTTATTTTCAGAATTATCAGAGTTGCCTGACGATTGCACTAGCATGAAACAGACTGTCGCCTCTAAGTGTTGACTTCTATGTTAACTTTTATATTTATAACTATATATATATATATATATATATATATATATATATATATATAGTTAAATTTCCCAGAAATAATTCTGAAAATAAGACTAATTGGTCTAAAAATGACAACCCAAAAAGAATTTATATTTATATATAAGAATTTATATATATATATATATATATATATATATATATATATATATATATATATATATATATATATATAAATTTCCAAGAGGATGAATCCAGGTAGAACTCAATGTCCAGGACAGAGTAAGAATATAATATAAAAGGCTCAAGCACTAATATTCCATGGTTATAATTTATTACATTGTAATTGTAATCACGATCCAAATCATCAGACCTACAAATTCAAAAAGAAATCGGAAAATATAACTCCGTGCATAAAAAATAATTTTTTTAGTGAGAGTGTATGTGTGGGAGTGGGAAACATGTGTGAGAGGGAAATGTATGAAAGCTCTAGAGAGAGGTGTAACAGAAGAAAGAAGAACAGGAAGGCCTAAAGGTGAAGGTTTGAGCTTTTTGTATTATATTATATTATATTATATTATACATATATATATATATATATATATATATATATATATATATATATATATATATATATATATATGGGGGGTGAAAGTAGCATATTGGTCGTATGTGATCCATGTCGCTCCCACTGTAATTCATCTATAAAACAAATAAGGGGAAAATGAAACAAAGGCTTGAGAAACAAAAAGTATTTCCCGCTTTTACGAACATGAATATTATTTCTGCCAAGAAAATAATATATTTCTAACATGATATTATAACGTCAATTTTGCATTACAGCGGTTAATGATCTCATGTCGTTAGACTCTGAATAGACTTCCGTGCCCCAAGCAATCAAATAAATCACATTCACTTCCCTCATACGTGATCTACCATACATTTTTTTTATTTGGGGCACCTACCTTCAAGCTTTTGTTAAAAGCCTATTCTTGCAAACAATACCTAGGACAGGCACTTCGATTTCCGCTATTGTAGCCTGACGGCAGTCAAAACAAAGGTGCGTATCTATCTATCTATCTATCTATGGAAAATGTTACAGTTATCTATAGATAGATGTTACGTTTCCTGAGGCAACAAGAATTCATTGAAACATGTTTTATTGAATTTCACAGACAAGGCCTGTGTATTGAATTTGTATTACATTTTCGTGTTTGCTTATAAACTATTGTATAACCAGATTAAAATGATAACCAAATTGTACAAATTTATTCTAGTACTGCCAGATACATCCTGACTGAAAATACCACGAAAAAATCATTAAAAATATAATTAATTGGCACATATTTCATTTGTACATATCGCTACATTAAGAATATAATTCGTTGGCATATGCCACTTCGATTTACCATTTATTATAAACATTTCAAACATTTGAACTAACCATCGTTAATAATACTGGACATTACCTTTGTGTTATTTTAATGTATTCTCATTTCCTTTAGAACTATTTTAAATACTTTATTGATTACACAACCATCACACTTTCCCGTGGGTTAACATGCCACGTCTCAAAACTTAGGGCAATTCGTACACATATTAATCAGCTGATTGCATCGATTGCACAAATGCATAACATGTCTATTAACATAAGACGATAAATGGTAGATAATACTAAAGACTAATAGTTGTAAAGAAAATCTCAAACACTTGTCTTTTTGTACAAAAGATTAAATACAACGGCCTCCACATTTTATAATGTGTTTAAAATTTTTAAATGTAGTATTTGGTCTTCAAGCGCTGTCATTTTAGACAATGCCTAACGAACTTTTTTATTATTTAAAAACGAATATTCCTTATATAAAAACAGTTCTTCACGTGAAATAATTTGCATTCCTACATGTACGTTTAAATTAAGCTAATAACTTTTTCTAAAAATGCTAGACGAAATTAATGTTTCTGTATTGTAACTGATATAATCAAAATTCTTGATAATGACAAATGATGGTCGAAAGAACTCAAACATTACCAACTCTAAAGAATTAACTTTTGAAAATTGATCAAAATATGCGGCAACTCATACGCAAACTGTAAAATATAAGAAAATTCAAGAGACATGTATTTCAGGTTGAATTAAATAAAATATGTTTGAATATGTGTGTGTGTATACAGACAGACACACACACATATATACAAGTTTTGGTTGAAAACCATCATAGGTTCTTCGTTTAAGATTTTTCATTCAATTTTCCTATAGATCGGAATTCTATTCTGGTTCTTGAGAAGAATTTGAACAGAAATTGTCCAATATTTTCATGGCACTATCGGTTTATCGAACATATTTTGTGCGGTAATTAGCTTTGTCTATAGGTATGCAGTGTATTTCGTTAGTAGTTATCGTGTGTCGCGACTTGCCGCGTGGCCGTGTAATTTGTCACGCATCAGTTTGTGATGCCGTGTTGTTGTTTTAACACTGACAAACGCATGAAGCGCGACAGTCCCAAACCACAAAAGAAACCCAGTGAATACATCGAGACACAATTATATATATATATATATGTATATATATATATATATCCCTGACGAATGGATGGAGTGATTACTGAAGTCTACGAAAGTTTAGCGGAGTCGGAATGCTGAAGGTAACACCAATCATCTAAGGGACAAATTTTATATTTGTATTAATTCTTATATATATATATATTCCATTTATTAAAAAAAACTTCGATCTGAAGACATGAATATTTGAATGTATTCATGAAATAAATTATAACCGAATGTTTTTTTAAGGATAATCTGTACTTATATATATATATATATATATATATATATATATATATATATATATATATATATATATATGTAACTATACTCGTCTCGAAAAACCTTCGATTTCTTGAATTGCCAATAATCAAATCAATATCGAAGGAAAAAGGTTTTAAAAAAAGAGCCAGGAACATATATATATATATATATATATATATATATATATATATATATATATATATATATATATATAAAACTAAAAATTTGTCAAAAAGTGGATGAGCGTCTTGTAGGAGCCAACCCACACACATATATAAGTTGTATGGATATGAGTTTGTGACCCTGGTTCACAAACTCATATCCATACAATTTATGTTAGCTCTATCACCGATATTTAGTACTTTCCACTGAGTGCCGCACGCACACACACACAGACACACACACACACACACATATATATATATATATATATATATATATATTGCTAAAAGTGATATCTTGCACGTATGTACGCACCTAAAGAAAATGAAATGTGGACACAAAATAGCACATGCGGAATTTGAACCCGTCTCCCTGATTTCATTTTCCGCGCCAATATCTATTACACTCACCGAACTACTCGCAATATACTTCGATATACCTACAAAATTTCTCGGGTATTTGTAATAAACGTTTTGCTTCGATAATTGCACTGGTTACACGTGGAAGCGATTCACGCATTAAAAACAAGAAATGAATTTCTTTATGGTAAATATTTATATTTAAATCCATATAAACTTGCATAATAGGTTGCATAAATAAATACGATTTTATTAACGACAATGGATGATATCTCTCAAACAACAAACCGTGCTTGTAATGACACTTCCTGACACGCATAACTATTTAACGGCCGCCTTTTTAACCAACTGGCGACCAACTGAATAATTTTATCAATAAAGCCAGTATTTTTTTTTTACTTAGCCTCGTCGATCGCCCACTTGTAAACTTATGTATCCTCTTTTCCTTTCGCTCTTCGTAACCCTCTTGCTATCGCTTTGTTTCGAGTGAAAAGATTAAAATGTAAAAGATAGACGGTTGCATCAACCTCTGTCCTTCTGTACCTATTCTTGTTACAAAACATACAAAGTTTTTATACCCATTTGGTTTGTTTTGATTTGGTTGTTAAATGGCATATCAACTCCTTATGGGTCATTTAATGCTAAAATTCTATTTTCTTTTGAGCTTTGGTAATTTCTTTCCAATAATGTATTGCTAGTGATTTTTTTCATTTACTTTTTATTATGAAAATGTATTGCTGTAATTTTTTTCTAATTTATTTTTATATTTTCATGCTTTGACCCTAGTTTAGATGGGAATTACTATTTGCCCATAGTTAGGACCCTAACAGGTGTTACCACACCGGGTCAGAGTAGATCTGGGAACAACAGCAATTAAGAGCTGGTTCCACACTCCTCTAAACATCCCGATCAGTTTTTTTTAACCCTTTGAGCCCTACATTCCTGAAGAATTTTAATCCTTCTGCCTGAGCTCCTGAGTCAAATTCCGCAAATAATTGGTATGTAATGTTTCACGGTAGATATAAAAAATAGTTACAATCTTACCCACCTTTCAACCAGTGACTCGGCATTAAGTCATTTTTCTCTACCACTGTTCAACCGGTGGCTAGGAATTACCTCATTTTTCTCTATCACCGGTAAAGCGGTGGTCAAGGCTCAACGGGCTAAGGCGCTATATTAGTAATGTGTTGAATGTGTTTCTGTCTGTTAGCATTTGTCTTTTATTAAATTTTTGAAACCTGCTCTTTCTTTTTAATAATCCTGTACCTATATATATATATATATATGTGTGTGTGTGTGTGTGTGTGTGTGTGTGTGTGTGTGTGTGTGTGTGTGTGTGTGTGAGAGAGAGAGAAAGAGAGAGAGAGAGAGTGTGTGTGAAGGGCTAATGGAAAGTTCTTGCTCCGATAACGAAGTTCTTAACATCATCCCCCAAAAATTCTAATCATAAGTCAGTGGGTCAAGTCTTTGAAAGATTTCCTTTCTTTTTTCTCTCTCTTCCACGGTGGACTCACAAGCGGACATTTGGTATTTTTGGAACTTTTTACCAAGAGAAATGTAATGTATTTTGACTAAAAATAAACAATCTCAAAATTACAGAAATGGTTCCTCTCCTTACCGCAAGTATTTGCCAAGGTATGAAAGTTTGAAGTTATGTATTATAAGATGATCAGTTCTGGAAAGCTGCTTTTTTCTATCTCCATTTGTGAGAAAAGTCAATGAATGCTGTTAGTGACAAACAGATTTAAGTTCAATTCTTTTCAAAAGAACGACCTATTTCAAGTGAAGTTTGAGATTCAACATTCAGTCAAATTAACAGTTTTTTTTTATCATATTTCGCATGCTTCATTGTCTTTAACTACCCAACCTCGAATGAGGCTAACAAAAAAAACTCTTGACAATTTTTTCTCCTTTTCAGTGTAAGTTCACAAATATCAAAAGCGTTTAGATTTGTAACATGCAAGAAATTGTACTCAGTTACATTCATGCATTAAGTTGTTTCTTATTCACATTTGACGCCATTATATGCCGGATACTAAATGTCAGTTTTCGACATAGCTTTCCTTGTAATTATCAGAAAATCATGATCTAAACCACTTTTCCTTTGACTTTGGAATGCTGAATCAATTTTTGACGCTGAAAATTTCTCCAACAAATTCTAAAAGAGTTAAATGCCAATCTTTAATTTCTTTTCAGGGATTTTAGCTTTTCATAGCAGACCAGGGTTTCCATACGTAAATGCCTGTTTTTGAATTAGATATGTAAAAGTGTTGTTTTAATCGTCTTCTTAAGTTCAAATAACATTAATACACTTCCGTAAATGGGATGAAAATTATTCAGGGGGTTTAATAGCCGAAAATGTCCACTTGGTTCTATTTTGCAATCCTACCGTGTCTTCTTTCTTTCACTGACTGATTCATTCCTTATTATCTTTATTGATTTCTTTCTCCTCGCTCCTTATATAGTAGGTATTCTTTTAAATAACTTTATACAGTCATACAGTATGCGTATGATATACATACAATATCATTCTTATAATAATCCGATTTTTGTTTTTGTTATTGTAACACAAAACACCACGTCGTAGAGCAATTTCTGTTAGCGCATTTTCCATCTCAGTCGGGTCACCAGTTTTCTTCTTTTTTTTAAGCATTTCATCCCAAGCAAGGCGGGAGTGCCACTAGCACGCAAGGGGTTACAGAGAGTGGTAGCGAGAGTAAAGCGGCTTGATACAGGAAAAGATGAAGAGAATGACAGGGAATAGATCAATGTATCTAGATATATCGATTGACATTACATTTGAATAGTTCGAAATTATAGCTATCAAGGAAACAAGTAATAGGAAGAGAATTCCACAGATGGGAGGTGCAAGACATGAAGCTATTGGCGTATACGGATACATTTAACTGTTTCGACAGTGAAAGGATAGGACCGAGATGCCAGTTTAATAGCACGTTTAAATTCATGCTGTCTGGGAAGTAGCGAAAGTAGCTCGTCAGAGCAGTTACCGTGAAGGTATTTGTAGAAAAGACAGAGGGGGGTCGACGGCATGTCTGTGAGAGAGCGACTTTAGATGAGATGCCAGATCAGGGCCATTCACATTGCATATCCGTCTCTGGATCTTGTCGAGGACCTTAAGGCGAACAGCAGGGACGCCAGACCATATATGGCAGCAGTATTCCATGCAAGGGCGAATGGTTGATTTATAGATTTGAAGTATGGACTCTTGCGAGAAAAAATTTCTGGCGCGATACAAGGAACCAACTTTCCTTGCGGTGGATGAAGCTATTGATTCAATGTATTTGTTCCATCTTAGGTCAGCGGACAGTGTGAGACCACGCAGTAGCAAAGAGGTGCTCACGTGGAATTGAGCGTCAGACATTCTAATGGGAGGCAGGGAGGGTTCCCTGTGGTGAGTAATAGAGAGTAGTTTTGTTTTTAGGGCATTAAAGTTAACCAGCCAATTCGTGCTCCAGTCTACAACCGATTGGAAGTCCTTATTTTTAATTAATTAAACACATGCTGACAAAGATATATATCCAAGGGAGATAATTCTATGTCTATTAAATGTTAATTACGGGGTTGTTTTTCTTGTCTTGTCTGCGTGAGTGACATACCAGTAACTCTAATTTAATAATAATAATTAATGATAATTAAAAGTTACTGATAATTATCATCCTCAAATAATTATAATACAAATTCTAGAGCGGTGTAGTAACTTAATATCGAGTTGAAGTCACCGAACGCAACATTTAAATGAATAATAATAGTAATAATTTTTAATTCTTAATTCATTTCAAATTTTGAATCAACAACGATCAATTACAACTGTCTCCTATTTCAGTATAAATTTAAAAACAGAAAAAACAAGCACCCTGTATTCTAAATAGCCCCCGGTACAGCTTTAAATTCAACTGATTATTTTATACACATGCAATCCACTTTAAAATCGTTCAACTAACGCTTGCAGCGACGTCTCGTGCAGAAACTGTTAAGTACTCCGCGTAAAACCGGTTACATATATTAAGAGAGAAGGAAATACTCGCATGAATGAAAGGGTTTGTTTGTGACAGCTGATCGATTATTTGTTGACAATAAACTTTGATTTAAAATAATTGGAAGTAGAAAGTTTTTTGTTGACTGTCGTCATCTGAACAACTATTAGGTTCACGGATTTTAAAAAGATAGCTGTTCCAGAAAATTTTGAAATAATATATACACATTGCACGTTTACATATGCACGCATGTCTTCTTTTTTTTTTCTTTTTGTAAGTTGAAAGTAACTCTATCAAACATGGTTTTAGGCTATCAATATTCGATTTACAAAGAAAAGCTGTCTACAATACATGTTAATAGAATTGATTACTGGCTTGTATGTTCTTCGGAGTTACTTTTTATCCTTTATGCCGCCTTGATCCATTAACTATAGTTGATAGGAATATTCCACATTGGGCTTGGATGGTTCATTTTTAAATGGTCGAAAATATTATATATATATATATATATATATATATATATATATATATATATATATATATCTTCGGCAAAGTCTTCGAAGCCATTATCAACACCGAAGTGATTAATCACCTGATATCCCATGATCTGCTCTCAGACAAGCAGTATGGTTTCCGCTTTGCCCGATCTACAGCCGATGTGCTTACGGCCATCACTGAATTTGTCTACCAAGCTATTCATAATAACGGTGAAGCTCGTACCGTGGCCCTAGACATCTCCAAAGCATTTGATAGAGTTTGGCATGCCGGCCTTCTTCGCAAGCTCCAGGGTTATGGTATCACAGGTCGATTGTTTGACCTAATACAATCATTCCTGTCAAACCGTGAATTGAAGGTCGTTCTCAATGGATTCATCTCCAGCTCCTATCCCACTAACGCAGGTGTTCCTCAAGGCTCCATCCTAGGCCCTACTCTGTTCCTCATATTCATAAACGACCTTCCTGACGCCATAGATTCCCAAGTCGGCATCTATGCGGACGACACCACAATTTACTCCTGCCTCAAACACAAATCTAGTGATGCTGACAAAGTTAACCTGGCAGTTCGAATAGAAAAGGACCTCCAATCGGTTGTGAACTGGGGCAAGAAATGGATGGTTAACTTTAACGCCTCTAAAACGAAACTGCTCTCTATTAACCACCACAAGGACCATCCCTGCATCCCATTAGAATGTCTGAAGACCAACTTCTCGAGAGCTCCTCTCTGCGGCTTCTCGGTCTCACGCTGTCCGCTGATCTGAGATGGAACAAATACATCGAGTCAATTGCATCATCCACCGCAAGGAAAGTTGGCTCCCTGTGCCGAGCCAGGAAATTTTTCTCCCCGGAATCGATCCTCCAAATCTATAAATCGACCATTCGCCCTTGCATGGAGTATTGCTGCCATATATGGTCTGGAGCCCTTGCTGTTTGCCTCAGGGTTCTTGATAAGATCCAGAGACGGATATGCAATGTAATTGGCCCAGATCTGTCATCTCGTCTGCAGTCGCTCTCTCACAGACGCGACGTTGCCTCGCTCTCTCTTTTTTACAAATACTTTCACGGTAATTGCTCCGAGGAGCTGCTTTCGCTGGTTACTAGGCCTCATGAATTTAAACGTCCTACGAGGCTGGCATCCCGTTCCCACCCCTTCACCTTTGAAACTGTTAGATGTAGACGTCTCTTCTACTCCAATAGCTTCTCGCACATCTCGCCTGTGGAACTCCCTTCCTTATTCCTGTTTCCCTGACAAATACAATCTCCAACTATTTAAGTGTAACGTCAATCGACATCTCCAGTTGCCTTGATCTATCCACTTCCCTTCTCCACATCCTTTCACCTTTCATTCCTATCTGCTCTCGCTCCTAATCTTCTGTATCCCCCCTGCCTTGATCGACCCACTGTCTTTCTCCACAACCTCTCCTTTACCACTCCTATCTGCTCTTCCTCCAAACCTTCTGTAACCCCTTGCATGCTAGTGGCTCCCAGCCTTGCTTGGGGTGATAAGCTTAAAATATATATATATATATATATATATATATATATATATATATATATATATATAAAGGAAGCGATTATAGTAGTTCCAACGAGAGAAAAGTGTGTATATTAAAAAGAAGAGAGAATCAGTAAACGTTTTTAGTTGTAATGTGGATTTTTAAAAAAATATTATGCTTTATTTTCCATAATTTTACTACACGTGTTTCTGGTCTCGCGGTTGTCATCAGGCAAAGGGTGGAAATTTCCACATATTATTAAACATAATTAATTATTTTCCTTTATGTTTTTCGATGTTAAATATTCTCGATATGAGACATTCTCTTTTTGTCTGTGTGTGTGTGTGCTTTAGTGATCCAAATGTCTTTCATGAACCCATAGAACTGTGCCCCCACGAGCCATGACTACTATCCCCAAGCTGCCCTACCCAGAGCACTAGAAGCCGGTTCAAGCAAGGATATACAAGTGATAGAAATTAGGAGGATGATTTGAGATAATTATAATTAAGTAACTTATCGAGTCTAGAAGAAACCTCAACAGAATGCAGAAAGCACTGGCCGTTTCGTCCTATATGTGCGCATCCACTACTGAGAATTATATATACATATATATTTGTTTTCATATCTGTGAATATATATCTGTCTATATTTCTGAGATGAGGTATTATGTACATTATTTACATTATTCGGACTATTGTACTCATCTTTGTTGCCATATTTACAACGTTTCGGTCATTCTTGGTTGAACTGAACCCTTTATTTCTCTCACTGGGGTAGACTAATAGATGTCAGTTATCAATTTTCCTGTTAACTTTTCCCACTATTGAACTCACACTCATTGGGTCCTGTCACTGGATCTAACCAACGCCTTTATCCACTGTGCCACGTGTCCTTGAGGACATCTATGTATGAAATTCTGGGTATTATAAACCTAATGTCTTCAGCAACCATTTTTACCACTGCTCATATTGCAATTTTTTCTATCATCAACGCAGTTTTTACCAGAGCTCATATTGCAACTTTATTGTTATTATCGCTTTTCTCTGGTACTCCTTATTACTGGTTCCCATATTGTATTCATTCCTATGCTTGGTCGGCTCAGGAGATTTTTGCGGTCTAGCATATGTGCCGATTCATTAAGTTTACGAATTTTCAAATGGTGTTCCTTGTCTATTATCTCAACCTGATTCCACAGAGAGCAAGCATAGAAATTTTCAATTACGAGTATCCATTAAAATATCTTTTGAAGTAATGTCGGATTAAAACTAATATTCGTCAATTCTTTAAAGATATATATATATATATATATATGTCTTGAACAATAAAAGGATATTAAAAATTAAATTTTCAAACATACTGGTTTGTACATTAACATTTTTGTTCTATTTTTTAAAATTAGGTTCCTCGACGAGTTTCAACCAGAAAATATCCTGTTTATTAGTAGCAATCAACTACAGGAGTGAATAACTGTCTCTTAATAAGGTGAACTTTGCCTGCAGTTTTCATTTGTTAATCGCTACTTTTTGGTCAGTCCTTGTATTTGTCAAAAGCGTTTTTCAAGTTCTTTTAAGAAAAGGTTGGGGGACTCATGAGTCTCGGATTTATCTTCTTAGTCATTTGACAGTTTTATTGGTTGCTTGGAAGAGGATGTGTGTGTAATGTGCATGTTAACTTTTAGTTTTTTTGGAGTGTGTGTGATGTGTGTATGTGTATATATTTGCGTGAGTGTGCGAATGTGGGAGACATCATCACCTCTGCAAGCATGTCTGTCTTGTGTGGATGAGAAAGAGAGAGGTTAGGTGAGCCTGCTTGAGCCCTTTACGGGTGATGTACTCTTCTATGTAGTAACAGTAGGGTATCTTCAACTATGCAGAGATTATAATGTGTGATAGAGAAATATGGGGGAGTGATCTATGATGTTATATATTAATTCTATCTGTGCTGTTTAGTTTGCTGTTAAATCCGTCCGGACAAAGTAATTTGAGACGCAAAATCCATTTACACACACAAACACACACACACACACACACATATATATATATATATATATATATATATATATATATATATATATATATATATATAATATCACTTGATGCTTTGAAGGGATAATTACTCCAAGGAAAATATAAGTCCAAAGAGAGTTCAATGTAAGAACAGAACACTATAATAATGAATACAGAATCCTTAAAAATCCATTCGGTCAGGTTATAATTTATATCGTGGACCGCAAATGTCCATCTCTTCAGAGAAGTTATACATAACTTTTACTTATATAAAACTAGTCTGAAGAGTTGGAAATTTGAGTTCCACGAAATAAATTATAACCTGAGAAAATGTTTTTTTAAGGAGTCTGTATTCATTATATATATATATATATATATATATATATATATATATATATATATATATATATATATATATATATATATTATTTACTTTATTTCCAATCGGATTATTGTCCTCATCTTTGCCGTTGTTATCACAGATTTTCAGCCGTTGTGCCCGCCGACTTTCATCAAATGCATATCGATTCATACAGGGAATTCTAAACTGAACCCTTTATTTAATCTACGGTCGTAGACTCACTATGCAACCAAATTTTGAAATGTTTTTTGTCTTTGGTCTGTAACTATTATTTCCTAATTTTTTCTGTATAGAAATCAAAATAAATAACTAATATTTTCTTCAAACTTTGCTTTTGTAATCGAAACATCGATGTTGGGAAATGATTCAGAGGTGTGTTGCTGAAGGAGAATTTTTTTCGAACTTTCGAGAAGTTTCTAAACGTTTCAAGAACTTTCTTGCAACATAGATTACAGTATAAATACAGGAAACATATGCTCAACAGTTCAGTTTACTTCTAGCTCTCCAACTGCAAACAAGTCGTTGTTGATAGATTCATTCGTCACAGATGACATCAAAAGGTTGTAAGCAGCCGGCAGACGCATTTCGCTGTGTCTGTAGCGAATTTATACAGGCATGAGCGAAAACGTACTCTGTGGTAACATCCGATAAAATGTGAAAGGCCTACAAGGCATATTTCGGAAAGCCTGTCGGGGATCAAGACAAAATCTGGATACCTTATTTTATCTGCGAACTCTGCACAAGAACACGAGAATGTAAGATGGAAAGTTTTGCTTGTTTGGATAGTGGAATTTTTAAGTGTAAATATTTTAGATTATTTTTTAAGCCGGTGTTAATGAAAAATATGTATTAAATATGTTTCGACGATCGCGCATTAAGATCCACAGTATTATGAATGTTTTCTGCACTGAATCACTGGCAAGAGTTATCATATATCCAGACCTTCTGTCATACATCGCCCGAGTGCCACACTGCCCTAAGCACCCCGTAACTACTCCTCCAAAGAGAGAGCAGTATTCCTCAGAAGTCAACAGCAATACAAGAGAGAATGAAATTATTGTTTCAAATAACAGAGGCGTAGATGGGGAGAGAAACCCAAACTGCCCCAACTAAAAAGACCTCAGCGATTTGATGAGATTTGGGGCGCTCAGCTTCCAATACCGAGCTTACAGTAATGGAATTTGTTAGATGAAAGTGTGCAAGTCGCTGATCAGAGAAAGTGTCAACAATATTTTTCAATCTTTTTCAAGCAATGTGACCGGTCTTTTTTAGGCAATTGTAATTGCTTGTCACCGCAGCGAGTGGCGCCTCTTCATCCACAGCTAATCCAGAAGCCCCTAAGCCGTAATTCTGCATAACCGGAACATCTATCCATCTCTTCCACTGGCTCGCTCGGTGCAGCCCAAAGAGGAATACAGCAGTATCAAGATCTTGCTAGAATCCTTGGAATATGAAGAGTACGGTTGGAAGGTTATCGGAGATGGGTGTGCATACTTGTATGTCTGTCTTTCTGTCTGTAAGGGAGAGAGTGAATTCATGAATCAACTGCCTGTGCATTAAAATGTATTCCAAGAATTAAATAAAATTGAGATAGATGCATTTGAAGAGACTACGATAGATATACTCGAAGAAATTATTATATAGATAGATAGATAGATAGATAGATAGATAGATAGATAGATAGATAGATAGATAGATAGATAGATAGATAGATAGATTTGGATTGGATAGATAAATAAATAAATTTGAAGAGACATAGAATTTACTAAAATAAATAGACATATGAAGAAACTTAGATATATAGATAGATATGAAATAGAATAGATATAAACAGAATTGGCAGGAATTAGAACTTGACTCGGCAATTTCACGATTTTCAATATCCGCATATATATATATATATATATATATATATATATATATATATATATATATATATATATATATATAAATTAAGACAACTTTAGCTTCAAACCAGATTCCTGACATTTTAATTGAAGCATTAATTCACGAGCAATTGCTTCCGTTACTCACTATTATTCGGGGCACATGTTTCTAACTCTCATTACTGACGTGGACTTGTTCAATTCTAAATAATTACTGTTTATTTGCATTCATATTCGTTTACGTAATGAAATTAGACGCATTAGAGAGTTCCATTCAACCTTGAATCCTACTTTCTAAGAAGAGCCACGCAAGGCTGTCCTCTAAATCCGATTATGTGTTAAGCTATTTACAACAGAATTCTGCTGCATTTTAATGTTCCTTCGTGTGTCTTTTTGCATACATACGTCTTCTAGGGCTAATGCATAAAGATTGTTTTCTTCATTTTTTCAGCATTAAACTTCTAAGCATGATATAACTCAGATTAGTTCAGATTAGTTTCAGATCCCACGTAAAGGTATTCCTACACTACTTACATTTTTCGGACTATCATCCTCATCTTTGTTGCCATATTTATCACAACGTTTCGGCCGTTGTGCGCTCCGGCCTTCTTCAGGTGGTTGGAATGAACCATTTATCTCGCTCGCTGGGGTAGACTGTTATAGTTCCACGTGCCATGTCTAATGGATGTCAGTTGTCAGCTATCTCCTGTTAATTCCCCTCGCTAAGTTCTCCACCGCCTTAACCAGGTATTGAACTCACACTCATTTTGGGTACTGTCACTGGATCTAACTAACGCCTTTATCCACTGTGTCATGTGTCCTTGAGCGTACAACGGCCGAAACTTTGTGATAAATATGGCAACAAAGATGAGGATGATAGTCCAAACAATGTAAATAGTGTACATAATACCTCATCTCAGAAATATAGACAGGTACTAAAGGTATTCGTGCTGAAATTTTAAAGTTGCTTCGCATGTCTTTTTGCATACATACATGCATCTTTTAAGGCTACTGAATAAACTTTTCTTGTTCTTTTAAGCGTGAAACTTAAAGGTATGACAAAGTTCAGATTAGTTTCAGATCCCATGTAAAGGTATTCCTGTTGAATTTTAATGTTGCTTCGCGTATCCTTTTGCATACATCCCTTTTTATGGCCACTGAATAAACCGCTTTTGTGCTTTTAAGCGTGGAGCTTATAAAAATGACAAAGCTTAGATTAGACAAAAAATTAAGAATATTTTAAGTATGAAATAGGCTCGATCAGATTTCAAGTGTAAATGCCTTTATTTAAAGAGACCGATATAATACAGTCTACTGTTATATCCGTTTATGAATTCCATACCATAAATATATCATTACTATAATATTCAAAGAAAAAATAACAGAAAAACTAATGTATGCAACTCAGTATTAAGATGCACCCCCCAAACAGACCTTGAAACTTTGAACACACCACAAAATAAATATTCCCCTTGGGAACCTCGAGATGGTGTAATGGTTAGCAAGCTTGTCTCGCTAGAACATTTACTTTCGGTTTTGTGCCACATCTAAGCTACGCTTGGAAAATTACTAAATAAATGTTCTTCCACCTCAAATTATTGAAATATCTAAATTGAGAATTTGCTTGGCATGACCAGACTCGGCTAAATTTACCTGATGTTAATAATTAAAAAGAATTGTGTATTTTAACTGTGTCTTACATCACGGAACACATCACTTCCACAGTCGCATTGAATATTGGGAAAATCTATTGAGGTATACATAAGGGAGCATGCATATAGTATGACATGCGCACGAATATATATAATGCATACTAATATACAATGTAATTTGCGCATGCACAATATTATATAACGTAATATACACAAATATACAGTGTGTTCCAATAGCTTGGACCGATTTTAAATGGGAATTAAGTTTAAGAGTCTAATGATGTTTATTCTTTTTCTTTCAGATTTAACAACTTATGCCGTAGGCAATTTCAGCCATTATAAGGCAGAGAACGCTGGACATTCTGAAATGCAGGCAATAGAAATAAGTATACAACAGAAATCAAAGGCAATAAAATAATGATAATAATAATCAAACATTATTGTTAGGTAACAAATTCATAAAAAATTTTTTAAAGTCACAAGTGTTAAACAATTAAAAAAACAACACCTAGGAACAAAAACCCTTACGTGACCAATAGGTACTCAGAAGTAATGTTGCTGATGTAGATAAACTAAACAACCCACAAATATCTGAAGAGTTTAAGGAGAAAAGAAAGGAGAAACAGAGGCATTTACACTGGCTGCGCAGAAGCAAAGATAATTCACTAGGAATTACTAAGTAAATATAATAAAAATGATGCAGACTCAGTATGTAAGGGTGTTCCAATAACTTGGACCGATTTTAAATCTGAATTAAGTCTAAGCGTCTAATGGTTTGTTTTCTTTTTTTCTTTCAGATTTAACAACTTAAGTCTTTGGTAATTTCAACCATGGGAAGATTAACAATCAAACAATGTTATCAAAGTTATCAAAGCCTATTACGAAAATGGACGTGCAAACAGAAATACAATGAGAAGTTCCCAGATCGAATCATCTCTCGAAACAGCGAAGTCATTTAGCCACCACGATTGTGCAACTTGACGCTTTTAGATTTCATCCTTTGGGGTCATCTCAAAAGCAAGGTCTATGCCAGCAAGCCAACAACAATTCAACAACAGAAGAATGAGATAATAAGGCATATTGGTGAAATCGAGGAGCAACTATGCAGAGACGTCATCAAAAATTTTGACCATCGAGTGGTGTGCCGCCGAAGTCTTGGCGGACTTTTGGGCGATATTATTTTTCACACATAATTGACATGACCATGACTTAAATAACATGATCCAATAGAGAAATAAATAAATTTTTACCAATAACACTGATTTATTTACTGTTGATTTTGATCCGTTTTAATGAAACACCCTTTATAATGTAATGTGTACATGTACTCTAACATATAATTAATTTTCTACACCTGGAATAACATAATATTGTGTCAGAACAAACGTTCGCAGCATTTTTAAGTGAATTTCAAATACATTATTTAGAGTTTTTCAAACATATTTGCCATTTTCTTCTGGCACCTTTCGCCATCTTTGAGAGAGTCTCATGATTCCATTGGGATCTTTCTCTGTGTTGAATCGGTCTAAGGAGTTTCCCAGACTTTTCTCCTTTTTTTAATCATCTCAACCCAAGCAAGACAATAAAGTCACTAAGACTCATGAGGTTACTTCTGAGTGTTAGAGAAAAACATACTATTAAAGAGAGAAGACAATGAAAGGACAAGGATTAAGAAGAAAAAAGATAATGATTTACATTGCATTTAAAATTTTAATGATCAAAGTTGACAGGGAAACAAGAACCTAGATGATAGTTCCCCAAGCGTGAAGTGCAATAAAAGCAAAAGTTAGCATAGAACTTACGGTTACATTTAGCCATTTCAACTATAAATATATAGCAGGAGCACAAGACCACATGTGGCAGCAATATTCAAAGTAATGACGAATGGTATACTTATAAGTATAGATAGATTCTGGCCAGTAAAGTTGTCTAGCTCGACAGAGTGAACCAACTTTCATATCTGCATACTTAGCAATTGATTCAGTATATTCTTACCAATAAATATCAGCGGAAAATGTTACTCTGAGAAGAAGCATTGAATCACTCTCCTGGAGGTTAGCATCAGCCATGCTGATGGAAGGTAAAAAGGGTTCTCCCAGACGATTAAAAGAGTAGTTTCGTTTTTGAGGCGTTAAAATTAATAAGCTACTTCTTGCCCCATTTAACAACAGATTGTATGTCGTTTTTAGATCAGCTGCCAATTTGACCTTATCGAAGACTTACTATTAAGACAGGAGTGTATCGTTGTGTCATCAGCAGAGATGAAAATTAGGAGCAGCGTTGGTCCAAGAGTAGAGTCCTATGTGGCACCTACATTAATGCAAAAAGATCTAGAAGAGTGGCCATTCAAGACAACTTTCATTTCGAGACTTGATAAGAAAGACTAAAGTAGTTCAAAAAAAGTTCGTCCAGAAATATCATAACTTTTCAACCTGTGAAGAAGACCAGTATGCGACATCCTGTCAAATGGCTTCGAGATAACCAAAGCAACAGCCCGAGTTCCACCATTCTTATCTAAAGCTTGATAGACACTTTCAACAATAATCGTAGTTAGCAGTTGACATAGAAATAGAAATAGAAATAATCACATTAGCGGTTGACATAGAAAAGCGAAAGCCATATTGCTCATCGGAAAGAAGACCCTGCAATTCGAGGTGCTTAACCAATTCATTCGTAATTATAGCCTCTAGTACTTTGCCAAAATGAGGTAGATGGTTAGTAGGCCGATAATTAGAAGGATCGGATGTTTCGCCTTTCTTAAAGACTGTAACTACAGGAGAGCATTTCCAACAAGCAGCAGAAAACCAAAAAGCGGCAAGGCATTTATTTTAGAGTTTAGAAAGAAGAGGAGCCAGTTCAGGAGCACATTTCTTTAGGACTATTGCAGTGAGAGTATCAATTCCTTATACTTTGTGTGGATCCACTTTAGAAATGATAGAGTAAACCATGGACGGAGTTAAATGCCTATCATTCAATAGAGACTCAGTTCTAAGTGGAAAGTCAGAGATACTGTAGATAAGTCAAGAGTAGAATTTGAAGAGAATTGACCAGCAAAACATTCTGCTTTATCAGACTGAGTGAACAGAGTAGGAATAGAAAACTTACTCTTATTTAACACACTATCACAGAGACACCAATAGTCATGTGAAACAAGATTGCTAGAGGCTATACGGTGTCTCATTCTATCAACAAAGACTTAGCCTATTTGAAGACAAATTTACAATTATTTACAATTAATTTAATTACTAGCCTTCAAAAGAATTTAAGTTATTACCATTAAGAAAATTTTCTAATGATCGAAATAGGCGGTAATGTGAAGGTGCAAAGTCAGGTGAGCACAGTGGGGTAAGTAGGACATCCTAGCCAAGCTGTACAAATTTCTGTCGAATCTGGAAAGAGTTGTGAGTGTTGGCACTTTTCTGATAAAAGACGACAATCTTCCAATCGGCCAATCACGGACGTTTTTCATCAATTGATGCCTTTAATTAATCCAATTGGGAACAGTGTTTGTGTGAATTCAGTCTGATTTTCGGAAGGAGCTCGTAATACACAAATCTCTTACAATCTCATGAAATACATCTTCTTTCGTTATTGTAAGCAATCAATTTTTCATCGCCTGTGATTATTCTTTTAAAATATTGGTACTTTTGTTGCGTTTAGGTAGAGAATCCCAAATGAAAATTCGGCCCATTAGATGTTTTTTCTTCAAGTCATGAGGCATCCAAATATCATAGCGCGTCACATATCCAAATGTTTTCAAATGATTTACAACGATTATAAAATACGTGATGTTCCTCTACGAAGTCTCGCGTCGAATGACAAGGATTATTTTTAATCAGTGTTTCAATTTGTTCATCGTAAACCACTGTAGACCTGCCAGAATATTACTGGTCTTCCAAATGGAAATTTTCTGTTTTACTTATCAATAGTGTTTTCAACTATTACACCATCTTCATAAATGGCGCATATCTATTTTGCTGTTTGTATAGCGTATTTTTAATTTCGGAAAACAAAAGCGCCCTTATACCGTTTAACCATTTTCATAACATAAAAGCATTTTTTAATTATATCACCCTGTGCAAGGCCACTAGGACACAAGGGGTTATTGAGTATGCCAGAATAAGAGTAAAGAGAAACATTATTAATAGCAGTATAATCAAGAAGACAGGTGATAACGATTGACATTGCATTTAAATTTTTGAAGATCTAAGTTGGCTGGAAAGCATGGAGCTGGAAGAGAGTTCCACGGGGGGAAAGTGCAGGGGAAGAAACAGTTAAGATAGAAATTGCTGTCACATGTAGCGAATTCAGCTGTGAGTTCATGAGACCTTGACGCCAATCCAGTACTAAGTTTACCTTCATGAAGTCTAGGTACCATAGAGAAGAGTTTATCTGAACAATTGCCATGCGGAAGGAAAGTGACTGAAACCGAGACGCCAATAACGTGGCTGACTCTTCTTTGGATTTTATCAATGAGATCAAGGTAAATAGCCGGAACAACGGGACATATGTGGAAGCAATATTCAAAACAAGAATTACTTATAAGTATGTAAGATAGATTCAAGAGAGAAAAAATCTCTAACGCGACACAGTGAACGAACTTTATTAGAAACAAACCTAGCAATGAATTCAATATAATCTTTCTACTTCATGTCAACCGTGAACGTAAGCCCGAGAAGGCACAAAGAGATACTATCATGGTGATTCGTATCAACCATGCTGATAGGAAGCAGGAAGAGAGAAGTTGTTTTTTTAGAGCCGTTAAAATTAACGAGCTATTCCTTGTCCTAGTTAACAACTGACTGTAGGTCATTTTTGAGACAGGTGCCAATTTGACCATATCGATCCGACCAGTCGCGACAGAAGTAAATGGTTGTGTCATCAACACATATATCCAGTTGGGAACTGATGTCATCAAGAAGGTCATTGATAAAAATTAAGAACAAAATACGTCGAAGCATAGATCTGTGAGGGATACCTGCATTAGTACAAAAAGATCTAGAAGAGTGGGAAACTTTCATTTCGCGATTTGATCAGAAATACTGAATCAGTTCAAAAATAACGTCCTGAAATATCATATCCCTTCAACTTGTAACGACCGGTATGCCAGATCCTTTCAACCACTTTCGAGATATCCAAAGCAACAGGCCGAGCTTCAACATCTTACGTTTGATAGACTCTTTCAATAATAATCTTTAATATCCCGCTCCCACCCCTACACTGTGGAAACTGTTAGATGTAGACGTCTCTTCTACTCCAATAGCTTCATGTCTCGCACATCCCGCCTATGGAACTCCCTTCCCTACTACTGTTTCCCTGACAAATACAATCTCCAAAGGTTTAAGTGTAGCGTCAATCGACATCTCCAGTTGCCTTGATCTATCCGCTTCCCTTCTCCACATCCTTTCTTTTCTCATTCCTATCTGCTCTCACTCCGGATCTTTTGCGGCCCCCTTGCCTTGATCGATTCACTGTCTTTCTCTTCTTCCTCATCCCCTCCATTGCCACTCCTATCTGCTCTTCCTCCAACCCTTCTTTAACCCCTTGCTCGATAGTGGCCTCTGGCCTTGCTTGGGGCGATATGATTAAAAAAAAATATATATATATATCAGCAGTTGACCTAGAGAAGCGAAAGCCATACTACTTGTTTGAAAGAAGGCCCTTCGATGTGAGATGCTTAATCAGTTCAGAATTGTTTGAAATTCACATTCTACCTACGAATCGTATATAAAGAAGCGTTTTGGAATACGCAAATATTTCATTGTTATAACCTAGAAAGGGTTAATGAATGAGGAATAACAAAACTGGGGTTGGAAATGAAATGGTAATCTCTATAACATCAACAAAATACAAAATACAATTAGGTAAACCATTGTTAGTTGTGGACTACTTAGACAGCATATTACCCCACTTAAGATAGTGTCCAACGTATTTATGAGGATTAGAACATACCCATTAGTGTTCATAGGTACAGTATATAACAGTCATAGACTCCAATCATTAGTGAAACGGAATCACGTGTTCAAAACACCACCTATTGAAAAACGCTAACGCTACGAAATTTTGTTCCTACTCAACATTTATAATGTGTACATAAATAGACGTACAGTGACATTCATTCTCATATTATAGATGGCCAAATGCAGCTGTAGAAAAAGTCAGGTCAAAAGGTTTAACAGACCTCGTTAGAGTTGTACGTGTTACAAATTCTCTTTTCGACTGAAATGGATAAAAAGAACCATTTCAAAACATAAAACAAAACAGTTCTAAGTGAGAAACATCGGGAAAAATACGCCAATTAAAACTCCCACGCAAGAATTGGACAACAAACATCTTGACCCTTCCCCAACACACGGTTGCCACGTGGCTCTCGTCAACTTCAGATCAGAGGAACTAATTACCTAACTTATATGCGTGTGAGCGAGTGAAGCGAGAAAGAAATGCCAGGTTTTTCAATTATGACAAATATTTTAAGCGTAAGAAGACTGACTTCTCAAGGAGTCACTTTATTTTTCAACGGCCTTCTGAAAGGACAGTGATATTTTTTTTAATTTTTATTGGTTAAATGGACCTCACGTATCCAGGAAGTGAAACTTATTACTCACGACACTCTGGAGAATTCATTAACCATATATACGATTTATATATATATATATATATATATATATATATATATATATATATATATATATATATATATATAGTGGGTTCAAAATGTTCGGTGTATCTAAAGCAAGAAATGACTTCCAGAAATAAAGTAGGAAAGTAAATGGGCTTTTTTATTTCCTGTGGGAATGAATTCAAGATATGTGTGGAATGTTCGAGAGGGCACGGGAAATGATGGGTAACATAAAAGATAAACACATCAATCAAACTATTCAAATTCAACGAATTGAACACCGCCACCCATATATATGTGTGTGTGTGTACTTGTATACATATATATATATATATATATATATATATAGAGAGAGAGAGAGAGAGAGAGAGATAGATAGATAGATAGCTAGATAGATAGATATGTGTGTGTGTGTGTGTGTGTGTGTGTGTGTGTATGCAGCTAAGCTCCAGCATATCACGTATACAGGGTCCTCATTTACTTCGGGTTTAATTGATAAGGAAGTTCTATTCGGTGAAAATTTCTTCCCAAGAACCATTACTTCATAGAACAGACTCCCGATAGGATGCTTACACGATCACTACAATTTTAACCTCTTCAAGCATAGTTTCAATCGTTATCTCCATATAGCAGCCTCATTCAGTTACCCTCTACCTTGAGTATCTCTTCGGGCTTATATTGGGTAGACAACAATAACACACACACACATATAAACTATACGTTATTTCAACGGGTATCAAGGAAAAACTTAACGCATCATCGAAAGTTGAGCTCTCTCAGGAAGGATTATCCTTTCCACTTGCGGATTTGATATTATTATCTACATATATATAATATAAATATATATGCACAATATATATATATATATATGTATATATGCGCAATATATATATATATATATATATATATATATATATATATATGTACAATCTATATATATATATATATATATATATATATATATATATATATATATATATATATATATATATTTAACATACAGCGTGTGTTAGCACGTGCGATACCCTGTCTTCATCAGCCGCCGACCACGGGTGATATCACGGTTTCGGTGGCTATGGCGGGACCTCCACCCCTGGTGCCACCAGCAGCGTTTGCCACCGGGCAGGGTATGGAGATAAGCTAATTGATCGTTCCTCTTTGTAAATTCTTGTAATGAAATAAATAAACGATTGTTCCTCTCTGCAGCTTCTATCCGTAATGAAAGTTCCAGAACGCGTTTGCCGTTATTGACGCGCTCGTAAAAATCGTTATAGACGACCACGCACATATTTTACTTGCGCATGTTAGGTCACGATGTTGCGCGCGTTTTATTTCCTTGTTGTTTCGATCTCAACAAGCATATATATATATATATACAACATATATATATATATATATATATATATATATATATATATATATATATATATATATATATATATATATATATATATATATATATATATATTAACAACAATAATAAATAATAAATAACACATTCTTAAAAAAAAATCTTTCGGTCTACAACATATTTATTTCGTCTTCGAGTTTTGATTTTAAAGGAAAAAATTACAGCCTGACGATGAAAACATGAGGTTTTTGAAAGTACTAGCTGCTCTAAAATTACACTAGATGCATCTGACAACGATTTTATACATAAGGATCGCATTATTCAGTGTATTGTTAGTAGGTTAATGCTTATATTAAGTTTGTTAGCGAAGAGAATTCGCTATTAATTGCATTAATATTGCTAATTGATTCAATGTATGATTATTTCTTTATAATATATATATATATATATATATATATATATATATATATATATATATATATATATATATATATATATATATATATATACACACACAATATATATAATAAATTATTTAATTGAAAAATATAATTACAATCAAACACGTTATCGCTAACTTTGAATACAGTGTTCGTGCATAATATCCTGATCACAGAGTCACACATAATGTAATGTTACGTTTTTTAGACCTTATTAAATACGTTATAAGCATACAAGTAACTAAAAGTTTCCCAGTAATATTTTCAGTTCTGATTTGTAATTTATTTCTTCACATATAAACAGAGTAAAATGTGTTTGGTAACTTTTCCTCGCATTATATTTGCCCCAACGAAGAACTGTTCCATTTAGGCTTTGTCTTTTAATGAATTTATGATTTCTTTTCTTCTGCTGTGTAATCTCAGCCAAATTTCTACACTGGACCACTTAAAAAACAAAAATAATTTATTTTCGCTGAAATACGATCTAAAATCATTTACTCTGTTTCGATAACAAGAAAAATTGTCCCTAGATATGTGTATTTCTCTTTTATGAGTTTTGATGTATCTATGATATTTTTTTAAGGCAATTCACCCCAACCAAGGCGGGAGTGCCACTAGCACGCAAGGGGTTACAAATGATTGAGAACAAGAGCAAAGAGGCGCGTTTGAGGAAAGGACACTGAGGAGGACAGGGAACAAGCTCAGGGTGTCATATGTCGATTGACGTTACACTTGAATATTTGAAGATTATAGTCATCGGTGAAGCAAGTAAGGGGAAGGAAGTTCCACAGCCATGAAGTGCGGGAGAAGAAACTGTTTGAGAAGAAGAGACGCTTACATTTAACCGTTTTGACAGTGAAAGGGTGAGACCGAGATGTCAGCCTGGTAACACGTTTAAATTCATGAAGTCCGGGAACCAGCGACAGTAGCGCGTCGGAACAGTTGCCGTGAAAATATTTGTAGAAGAGACAGAGGGAGGCCACAGCACGTCTGTGGGACAGCGATTGTAGACTAGATGCCAGATCAGGACCTATCATCTTGCATATTCGTCTCTGGATTTTGTCAAAGACCTCGAGACGTACAGCGGCAGCACCAGACCATATATGGCAGCAATATGCCATGCAAGGACGGGTGATTGATTTATAGATTTGAAGGATGAACTCAGGCGAGAAAAACTTTCTGGCATGACACAGAGAGCAAACTCGAGTTCTCTCACTAAAATATTAAATGCATCTTGAGAGAATGACACAAATTCTTTATCTTTATTTGCAGCATTCTCTTCCTCTATAAATGAATGTCTATATAATCCTCCTTAACAGATGAAGTAAAGATTCGTAGATCAGATCCATCTTTTGGAACCGCTAAGAAAACTCAAAAACTTGGGAAAGATATTAGAAAAATCCAGGACATATACTAGGAGAAAGCTGCCTACATACAGATAGAAAATGAATTAAGTACATCAAAATAGAAAGAGGCATAAGACAAGGACGTGTCTTCTCACCGGACTTATTCAACATCTACAGCGATTCTTAAGAGAACTAGATATTCTACCGGGATTTATTATCGACGAGGACAATCTTAACAGCATAGTATATGCAAATGACACCGTGTTGATAGCAGACACAGAAGGAAAACAGCAGGAACGCCTAGACAAAGTAATAAAAGAAAACGGGAGGAAAAGACTATCAGTTGTAAGATAGAAAGAATGGCTGTAAGCAAGAGGACCTGCCGAGTTACGAATTGGAGATAACAAAATCAAACAAGATCAGAAATGAGACGTTTGAACAGATTATGGAAAATTTGATATTGCCATTCAAATAGCAAAACATGCCTTTCAAAAACTAAACAGTATATTAAGATACATGAAAATTTCGCTAGAAACAAAAGAGTGTTGCATTGCTGTTTAATATAAATCCTCGCGTATATGGCAGTGAATGTGAACAATTTCTCCACAAAGAGACGTGGTTCTTCATTTCGTCAAATACATCTGTTTGATGCTTTGGCCCACATCATCAGTGATGTTTTTGCCGAGGTTCATTAGAGGTTTCGAGCCTTTCAGCATCATAACTCCTCTCCACGGTGACCCAGTCAATACTAATCGGGTATCGACTTCTGTGCCATCCGTCAGCTACAACTTTTCTCATTTTTACTTGCACACTGCGACTCCTCTCGGCAATACAATCACCAGCAATCCAGATGAATGCTGAAAATCATCTGGACTGAGCATGTAAGCAACGATAAAGATTTAAGGAAAATAGAAACGAAAACACACTTATTTAGAATCTCAAAGAGACAGTTGAAATTTCAGGGACATATAATGAAGAAAGAAGGTCTTGAGAATCTGACACTCACAGAACATAATGAAAGCAAGAGAGGCAGTGGTGGGACAGAGAGTAACTTACCTAGAGGGTTTATGTAAATGAACGGCAAACAGACTGTGGAAAGAATAGTAAAAAACAAACATTGCTTGGTGCTACGAAGGATAGGAAATTGGAGATAGCCATAATTGCCCACGCTGTGAAAGGAAACGGCACATAGAATTGATGAGATCCATTTGGTACTGAACTTATTGTTGATGGAATATGAAGATGAACGATATCTTTAATTCTTTCTCTTGTATCCTTGGATTTTATAAAAACAAAAGTGACACCGTTTACTACGATTCTTTCGTTACTTCCATATCACTGGAATTCCAAAAGCAAGTGCCTTCGTTTTGGCACTACCTCCGCCAACTTTGTTTTTATTCCTCAACATAAACAGAACTGACAATGTTAGAGGCCCACTTTTTGTCCCGGTCTCCAGGTTTTAGACCAAAATATGCTTAACATGTTATTGTTTTTTCAGTAAAACCTTATGCTTAGTTTGTTCTCTACACATTTTACACAAATATAGCAAAATTGATAAGGACTGTACAATCAAACTTTAGTCGCTAAGATATCATTGTTATCAGGACAACGATATTCTAAATCAGTGGTTCTCGAACCTTTTACCCAGTGCACCCTTTTTACCATATCAGAATGTCATTGCCCCGCTTTTCAAGATTGTCTAATTCAAAAAGTGCATTCCAAATACTATGCATATATTATTGAAAATCTTTTCTTTCTTTTCATATTAGTACATATATATTTACGGGGATTCTTTTTATAGAAGAGTTTTACAAATTTAATAGCAGCAGAAAATGTCCGTGGATTTTTAAACGTGAATACATGTACAGTAATTTGTTTTAATTTATAACTAATTATTAAATAGATAAACTGAAGCCTACTTCAATAAACAAAAAGTTCAATGAAATGTCGGGATACTGTAATTCAATAAACAAAATTGTGTATATAAAATCAAGGAAAAATAAAAGATTTTCCCTCCTTCATGAAACATTGAAATTCTCTCTGTGGTGCTAATTTCCCCCCATCCCCCAGTTGAGAACCATGTTCTAAATTATCTATAAAGAAAAAAAGAATATCAATTAGTATCATTCAGTCTTCAAAAAAATCATCAATAAATTATGTAATATTAAACATTGTATCAAATAATGTAAAACCAGAGACCTCTAATTACTAAATAAATGGCTTTATGGTGGCAGCGTTATATCATTGTTCCAGCTGCTAACGCGACTGAAATCAGCTACTTTAATTTTTATTGGTATTTTTAACTGCCCCCTATTATTCCAGACCCATTATTTATTTTAATTTTCTAATTTTTCCAAATTGTCCCTTTATTCCAACTTTCTTTCATTTCTTTTTTGTTCGAAAACAAATTAATTCTGAATGAAATTTCCAATCTAACATTTTACTCTAATCTCCACTTCCATTCCGGACCTAAGAGTGCATTGTAGCTTATTGATGAAATCGCGGTTGTTTTAAACACGGATTTAATATTAGGAAATTCTGGATTCAATCATATAGTGTGTAAATCGAATAAAAAATTCCTGTGTCGTGCGAAAACTAAAAAAAAACATGATCATTTTTTCAGCGTAGAAATGAGTTCAATTTGTAGAGAATGTTTTCCACCTGGGACTAAATGCCAGACAAAGATGAGTTGAGTAAATATTTGTAATTGTAACTTTGTTTTAGTTTTTTTCGGATAAAGCGATTATTAAGCGCCTTTTTGGAGGTTAACTGGCAGTTATTTCTGTTGATCTTAAACATTTCACCCTCAGAAAGACAATAAAAGCCATTAGAATGCAAGGGCTTACTGAGAGTGAAAGAAGCAGAGCGGACAAAAGATGACAAATGACATTGCATTTATTTTTTTAAGATCGTAGTTGACAGGGAAGAAGAAAGCCAGAAAAGAGTTCCACAAGCGAGAAGTGCTACAAAAGAAACTGTTAGCATAGAACTTACGGTTACATCTAGCCATTCCAACCATCTAAAATGATCAGACCTTGCTGCTAATCTAGTATTGCACTTAAATTCATAAAGTTTGGTTACCACAGAGGAAAGTTCATTAGAACAAATAACATGAAAGTATTTTTAGAAAAAACACGGAGAAGCTACCTTACAGCGATGGAAAAGTGACTGAAGCCGAGATATCAGGTCAGGACCAATAACATTGCAAATTATCCTTTGTATTTTATCAAGAATCTCTAAATGCACCAGACCAGATGTTGCAGCAATATTCAAATCAAGTTTTATTTTTAAATCATTAGGCTGTAGACTTATTGCGTTTTCTACGTAATAAGAAATGCAAAAAGAAAATTACGTCCAAATTCTAATCGTAACTGCATAGTTTGTTTTTACACTAATGATAGAGACATGATTCTCTTTATTCCTTTGTTCTGTCTTATTTCTTGTAATATTGACCCTGGTCTTGTAACTGGCATGTCATGGTTACAGAGGGAGAAAAAAAGGTATGTCCATGACTATATGATTACTCTGTTCTATAGTTATCTTCCCAGGCCTTGGGTCACAAACTGTCACGGTCAAAGAAGGTAAGTGCGAGTTTAGAGCACGAAAGGAAAATATCTACTCGTTTCTGTTACGGCAATTAACTGTCCGCTGGTTATTGGTCGTATATTTCCGGTACTTCTCTTTTTCATTGGCGAACTACAAGAGATCACAGAATGAGTATGGTCAAGTAATCTTCATCAAAAAGAGAAATTCTCCAAGACACAAGTTGTGCTCTTGTTTTTACATCCGCACAGGAATTAGGTTAAACGTGCCTTTGAAAGTCGGAAGAAAGCTTTAAGTGGATTGTTATACTCATTTAAAATTGTTGATATGGCAAGTTCAGACGAAATGGGAAAACGGTAAAAGAATTTAAAAGAAAAGAAAACATTAAAAATAACAGAGTCCCAAACATCATCATTAGTCCGGGTGTAGTCGTAGCATCGCTGCATACATGACTAGTTTTTTTCTGTGTTTAAAGCGGGAGAAGAAATCATTCATGGGTAGCGTTTCTTGGTCAAGCAAACCTGGGAGAACCCACCCATCTTCAGCTAATATTCTCCAAACTGAAGGTTCGCCTTGGTCACGGACCTGTGGCTCTTGATTCCGTAGAAGGGACCCACCGCTTTGTCTGTTGACTTCAATCTAGGAAGATCCGCCAACGATGCAATGTTATCAGAACACTGGCGACATACAAAGCTATCCGTGGAGCCAAGTCTACCCCAAAGTCCTAGATGGCCATTGGCCCTACAAAAAGACTCATGCGCATTTTGAAACCTCCTGTTTTAAATGCTTCTGAATATCTAACCCATCTCCTCACCAGAAAAGTCCGGTGGGGGGACCGGTTTAAATTAGTTTACTTTAGAGCACTAATATTATATTTCTGTATAAAATCACAAAGAACTATACCAAATAATAAAATAAAAACTACAGATCCCAGTCCATTCTGCTATTTAGCCCATAGCTGGGGTTAAAAGAGGTGTATTCATGCGAACCGGCATATTAACTAAGATCGCGAGAGTAGCTGTTACGCTACCCGCACATCCTTGAAAAATGCGTTCAAATACCTTTACCAGAGATTGAACACCGATACATATCTCTTGCTCTTTAAAAATATTTTTTTCAAATCTAAAAATAATTCATAAATTACTCTTTTGTTAATTTGGGGCGCACCTGGCTGCCTTTCAGGACGCATTAGTGCGTCTGGGCGCACCCGTCAAGAAACACTGATCTATACTAATGATACAACAGTATATGGGTGCACCTCCAAAACTCTAGATGGCCAGACTTCTTCTCCGATCTATCACTAACGTCTCAGTGGAGAAAAAAACTGGCTGGTTAAATTCAATGCCTCAAGTAACAAACTAGTTACATTCCAATATCGCCAATCTGACCCAGTCACGAAGAATGGATGTTCCCTCAGGAAGTCTCTTGGGTGTCAACTGGGCCTTAAACACAAACATGATCTCAAATGGAATTTGTTCGATCAATCGCTAAAGATACAGGAAAAATGGTCGGATTCTTGTAAATACTCATGCTATCCTTTGCTTTTCCAAGGGCCAGATCAGGCCAAAAATGGAGTACTGCTGCCATATATGGGCAAGAGCTGCCCAATCTTCACTTTCCAGTCTCAATAGGGCCCAAAAGCGTATCCGCTATCTTCTACTTTTCCAAGGGCCAGATCAAGAAAAAAATGTGAGTACTGCTGCCATATATGGGCAGGAGCTGCCCGGTTTTCTCTTTCCAGTCTCGATAGAGCCCAAATTCATCTGCGCATCCTTGTGGGTGACAAATTATTTTCCACACTACAACCCCTCTGTCACAGACGAAACGCCGCACGCCTCTCACTGCTCTATCTCTACATACGTGGAAAGTGCTCAGACGAACTACATTCCTTAGTTCCACCAATTCTAACCTTCACGGCTAAGATTCGCTATGCTATGCGCATATTAGCAAACCATATTCATTCCCTTCGTAATCCATTGGTGCGAAGTAAGTTCCACTCGAGCAGCTTCTTTCCATAACCCACTGCTCTGTTGAAACGATTCCCAAGAGGATGTTTTCCCGATGACTACAATCTTAACATATTCAAAATCTACGGTTAACCGTTATCTACCCTACATATCCATATAAATTGTTCATCTTTCTTTGTAACACTCTATCTCGAGTGGCTCTTGGGTCTTGTACAGGGTGAACTTCACTGTAAAAAAAGTGATTAATAAATTTAAAAATTATTATTTACAAATATTCACTTTTAATTTTATTTACTATAAATTTTTTTTAAAATAATTCAAATTGTAAATATTAGATTTTTATCCGGGCTCGAACACCGACCACTGGCGGTAATTACGCAGCTTGTTCAGTAACCAACCAATTACGTTTGCATTTTTCTTTAAACATATTCCTAAAAGATTACATTTTGCGTTCTTCTCGAGTCTTGGTTCATATTGACGATTTTTTAAAAGAAAACGATATTCAGAGAACTTAAAACTATTATTTGGTTACTTATTCTAGTGCATCATTTTACTTACAATGACGTTAACATTTACAGGAAAATTATTTATTCAGGTCAGCGTCTTGCTTCGGATTTATTGCAAAACCGTTTCCTCTAAATATAATTCGGAACCAAAACTTTTATGGTTGGCTATTAAGATCGCCGTTTGATTACTGTTCCATTTTTATTGTCATGAATAATCAAGAGTGGTCTCCCCTTGTTTTGTTACTCTCCTCTTTGAGAGAGCTATTTCTTTTTACTGGGACTATGAAAGGAAACTATACGCAAATCTTGTATTCTCAGTTAAATAAAGCCTTCTTAAAGTTTACACCTGCGTACTTTTACATTACAATTATATGTAATTTTCAGGGAATATATTTTGGCGATTAGAATACCCCTGCTTTTTTTCGTTTTAAACGAAATGACAAACCATTATTATTTTCTTATGTTTATATCCGTTTGACATGTATCTTTGATATCAAATTCGGTTATATTGCATATGGTCGGACTATACTTAGACACAAACACACACGAAACGCAAACAATAATCAGTGCATCATTTAAACAAATTAGCCATAAATAATCCACAGAACCAAATATAGCCATCTATCAATTACGACCAACTAAACCATTTTTTTTTAATATATATAAGTAGCGAGGTAATCGTTATAAGTAACACGGTTAATCGAAATAAGTGCTGCGTAATTTGTTGTATTATTAAATCTATCTCACCTTGATCACGTGGCTTCTAATTACGTCATTCTTCTGGATTCCTATTAAACAAACTCGAAACATAACAAGCAAAATGTCACCCTCCTCGTGACAATCCTAATAAAAGAAAAGTAATTAGTTTGAAAAACGAGAAGATTTATTTTTTCAGTTTCCCAGGCTTTAATGCGTGATGTTTGACTTTTTTTTTGTTTGAATTGTATATGCCAACATCGCGGGGTTCACATTATGTTCATTTATTGTCACGGGAAAGGTTATTTTGCTTGCATTTTACTGGATAATGATGGAGTCAGTATTGCTTCGGATTAAAAACGATATCTAAATGAATAGGAGCGAGAAAGACAGAAAGTTTTAAGTTGGAACATATAAAAGAACAGAATGACGTTAATTCAAGAGACTAGCTTAAAATTCAGAGTTTCCCTTCTATTACACTGATTGCTACACAGAACTAAAGAGTCCTTTCTACTCTGCTATTTAACCCATAACTTTGGGAGAAGAGATGGATTCAGACCTTTCAGAATAGCATTTGTGTGAAAGTGACCGCAACAAAAAATCCCAGAATCTTTCGTGCTGATATCGAATAGTACTATTCACACAGCCTGAGAGATGTACAAATGATCATTAAAAATTTAGAAGGCGATTTTTTTATGTAAAAAATATAGAACTCTAAAAGATTGTGCATAGATAGATAGATAGATAGATAGATAGATAGATAGATAGATAGATAGATAATAAACACACTCAGATAGATAAAAAGATAATGAACACACTAAGATACATAGATAGATAGTGTACAGTCTATTTATTATTTATATATCACAATGTGTTCATTATCTATCTCAGTATGTTCATTATCTCTCTATCTACCTGAATAGATGTTCTGCTCTGAACAGATATGTATATTTCGAGAGTCTAGGAAAATTTTCGTTTGAAGGCACTATTCAACTTTGCTTGTTTATAGACACACCTCGTGGCCGAGAGGTCTAAAGCACGTTGGGTCTAAAAATGTTTTCCCTGCCAAGGGAGGGAAGCAGGTTCAAATGCTGCCAGAGAGCGCATATTCTTATCTAATAATATTTTAAGAATATTCAGACCGGTAGACGAAAATAAATAAATACACTCAAATATAAGTTACTGAGATTTGGAAAAACGTTCATGAAAATATGTTTCGAAAAATAATATCCGATAATGCATTTCGCCTCTAATGGCTTCATTATATTGATAACGAAAAGATGTGTTCTTAACTTTCATGGACGTTTTTCCAAATGTCGATAACTTATAACTTTGTCGTGATTACATACACAAATTTATTACATACTCAGATATGGATATCCAATAAAAAAATGTTTAAGTAACAAAATATATGCATATATATAATTTTAATTATTAAAATATATGCATATATATAACTTTAATTAGTAAAATATATGCATATATATAATTTTAATTAGTAAAATATATGTATATATATAATTTTAATTATTAAAATATATGCATATATCATTTTAATTAATAAAATATATGCATATATAATTTTAATTAGTAAAATATATGCATATATATAATTTTAATTAGTAAAATATATGCATATATATAATTTTAATTAGTAAAATATATGCATATATATAATTTTAATTAGTAAAATATATGCATATATATAATTTTAATTATAAAAATATATGCATATATAATTTTAATTAGTAAAATATATGCATATATATAATTTTAATTATTAAAATATATGCATATATATAATTTTAATTTGTAAAATATATGCATATATAATGGAATTTACTTCTTACTAACGGAAACTAATGGGAAAAATTCGTCCCAGTGTATGTGGCATGGTGGGCCTAGCTGATAATGTCTGGAACTAAGAAATGTAGCTCATCAATATATTTGCCATGAAAACAGTGATAGAGTAATCAGGGGCTTGAGGCGTTTAATCAGTGGGATAAAGTGTCTTTTAATGGAGGTGATGGAAACAGTATTCCTGTTACAAATGCGATAAACGATCGTTTTTATATGTTTAACCTTTTATATGTTTAACCTTTTCTACAAGCACGAAGAACGATCAAATTCTGCTCGTAATTTTTGCCACAAACCAGATTTACGCAATTATTCCTCAAAGCAGCACATTTTTTGTATTTTGGGCACAGCTGTAAACATCTGGACTTTGGCATTTAATACGAGCATATACTTTCTTTCTTTAATTATATTGCTTTATAAAACCGTTTTTCCTTCTGAGTAAATCGGAAATTCCAACTATACGTATTTTCATATCTCAGAAAGATTATGGATAAATCTGTTTACCGCTTTCCGGAATGGGATTTATAATGTATAGAGATTAACTGAAACAAGAATAACGCTACAATTTATACTCCATTAGCTTAATCTTTTCCCTTTCTAGTATTTACTCAATCCCATTTTTTCGTTATCTATATTCTCATAATTCTGTATCTTTTTAATCATTTCACCACAAGCAGGGCAATAAAGCCACTAGGACGCAAGAGGGTTGTGGAGTGTGAGAGAGCATGAGAAAAAAAAAACAATATTAAAGACAGAGAACAAAAAAGCGGGAATTAAAAGAACAAGATAATGATTGACATTGCATTTAAAATTTGGAAAATCAAAGTTGACTGGAAAACAAGAAGCCAGAAGAGAGTTCCACAAACGAGAAGTACGAGAGAAGAAACTGTTAGCATAAAAATTACGGTTGCACCTAGCCATTTCAACTGTAAACGCATGACACCTTGTCGCCAATTTTGTACTGCGCTTAAATTCATAAAGTCTAGGTAACATAGAGGAAAGTCCATCAGAACAATTACCGTGAAAGCATTTACAGAAAGGGCACAGGAAAGCTATTAAAGGATGTTCCAATAACTTGGGCCGATTTTAATGTGAATTAAGTTTAAGCATCTAATGATTATTTTCTTTCAGATTTGGCGGACATTTGGGCGATACTATTTTTCACACGTAGTTGCCATGACTTAAATAATATGATTCAATAGAGAAATAAATAAATTTTTACCAATAACACTGATTTATTTACCGCTGGCTTTGATTCGTCTTAATGAAACACTTTTATATATAATCCGTCTTAATGAAACACCCTTTATATATACATATCATTTATGAATATCTTCCCGGTGAAAAATGGCCGACCACAGATAAAAGTTGCATGTGTTTTCGCGCATAATACAGTCGGAAATTTTTTTTTTTTTTTTTTTGTAAAAACTGGTAATTTATACACCCGCTTGACGAGCCCAAGATGTTACAATGTGAGTAGCTGATGTAGACATAATATTCACACACCAACTAAAATCACCGGTGGTGATGTAATTATACTGTATTCAATTCCTCAACTAAGAAGATGAGCGCTAAAATTTTTACAGATATTGAGAGTTATGCTTTTCTCTTATTTTTCAAGCAATTTCATAATTCCACCGTAGAAATTTTTTTTTAAATCTTCATAAGCAAAGAACTGCTCGAATCGCATTCTTCCAATGAATTTCCTTCGTTAAGAGAATTCCCTACAGACCGTTGGTCTCAGT
This sequence comes from Acanthosepion esculentum, assembly GCA_964036315.1. NCBI lineage: Eukaryota > Metazoa > Mollusca > Cephalopoda > Sepiida > Sepiidae > Acanthosepion > Acanthosepion esculentum. The sequence continues at coordinate 36,834,197 of OZ038484.1, forward strand.
AGGAGTAGTACTTCCTCAAAATAAACTCGTATAAAGGATTCCCTTCCTATTCTTCTTTCTTTGATGTGCTGAGTTCCTTCAGTATGTGGATAGTCATTGCCCTCCATAACTTTACAGTAACACAGTAATTTTTTAAAAGAATCCAAAGTAATCTCATAATAAATTTAAAATGTTAATATACGAGAGAATGCATGTTTCAATTATCGGATGCTAATGCAAAAGTAGGTCGTTCGTTGTCTGTAATGTTATTACTGGTTTTAATATAGAATTCCATCTTCCATCATTGCACGCTAATTTCATACAGTTCTTCTTAACCTCAAGATATCGAGAAATAACTTCCACTCCAACTATTTATGGCAATTACCAGCTGCCTTGTGAGGATCTCTTTTCACTATCCCCACCCTAGTCCGATGCCTGAATATCCTATAACCGGAAATGTCACTTCCAAAGATTTTAATGTCAGAATTTTCTAGCCCCAAACCATTGCTCACTGTTCTAAACTAAAACAATCATTAGACGTAATACTATTAGTTAACCGAAATGTTGGTTTTAATTTAGCGTCCTTTGGCGTAGACTAATGTTTAGCAAGGCTCCTCTGTTTGTTTTGTGACATACGTGGCCGTTAATAATTAAGTATAACCCAAGACTTCCATGTTAAAATAAAACAATATTTAATTACAACCGCAAATAAATACTTAACAAGAACAAAGTAAAAGTCAACCAAAGTTTATTAACCAATTCAGTGAATACCTTGTTAGTAGCGCGGATCGGCTTAACGTCCGGTAAATCCTAAATCAAAACCCCAAATCATCGACGCACAATAATTCACACTAATTCACCTCGATAGTTTCACTCAATAATAGCTCAATAATCACTGCAGTCAGCAGCCTGACACCGCTATTTATACACCTGGCGGAAAACATATTCATAAGTCCAGAGTGTCACACTCAAACCGCAGTGTTGGTAGTTACTCATTTTCTTCCTAAATGACTGTTTGACTCTTACGTCGGTGTAGTATGATCTATATTTTTTACCCAGTACAATAATTCAACTTTCGATTTTTCAAGAAAAAGATTTACAACCCTTTCTTCATTCCCTTAACATACATGGTATTACTGAATTCGGCTTCCTATCTAATTTTCTTCTTCAGTTAAAGTATTTTTACAACGAGATTTATTTCACTAAGGTTCACCAAGTAAAAGGCCCGAGAGTAACTCAAAGTAGAGAGTTACTGAGAAGCGCGATATGAACGCATGTATAAGTAGGAAGTGAAAATTACTAAGACATGGCGAATAGATAACTATTGTCCCCAGACTTGAAGACTTTAAGACTGTAGTGTTGTGGAAAGCATCCACGTGGGTGTATGTCCATCAAAGTAGTTGTTTTTGGAAGAAGCTTTCGGAGTGAAACACTCTTCTTGCCAAACGAAAAAGGAAGAGAATGAGGAGGATTCAACGCTGTGAACGTGGCAATACAGGTCCCGGATGTAAAAGCCTGAGATGGTGATACTAAAGAATGGAGTTCGGTTGAAAATTTGCGATGGAAATAGTGTTAGGTTTGTGACTGCGTGAAATGGGTTGTAGGGTGGGAAATAAATCATCCTTTAAAAGAACATATGACCTCGTTTTTATTTACATCATTTACAATGTTCGGGCTGTTGTCCTCACCTGTGTTGCCATATTCACGACGTTTCGGCCGTTGTACCCTCCGGACTTCTTCAAATGATTGGAATTTCGACCCGAACCCTTTATTCCGTCCACCGGGGTAGACTGTTCTCGTTCCACGGGTCCTCAAGGACATATATAGTTAAGTGGATAAAATTGTTGATTGAAGTAATCCAGTGACTTGACCCAAAGAGTTGTGAGTCCAAGTTCAGCAGAGTTGAACAAAAACTTGGAGAGTTGAGTTAAATGGAAATAACTGGGAATTAAACTGAGATATACAGAAGAGGCATGCCATGTGGAACTAGAACAACAAAGATGAGGAAAACAGTCCAAACACTGTAAATAATGTATATAATTACAATATCTCACCTCAGAAATATATATCTTTTTTGTTTGTAAAGTTGTTTTAATGTTTGGTCTTTTATATTAATCAGTGATCTTCACTGATGACTGTTGATCGAAAAGCTGACAGCTTAAGATTGACACTTCCTTTTTGTACTTTTTTTATTTTTTTTTCATATGAGAAATTAAATTGATGGAAAAAATACTTAAATAAATTTCAAAATACTTAAATAAATTTCAAAATACTTAAATAAATTTCAAAATACTTAAAAAATTTCAAAATACTTGAATAAATAATTTTCAACATGTCTCCATTTCTTCATGCTGCGCTTATGCTTTGTACCACTGTGGGAATACGCCCACGTTGTCTGCCAATGGACTTCGCTTAACATCGCTAGATTGCGTGGTAATCAGCATTATCAATGAAAGGAGCAAAAACCCTGTATCTCTTTTTCTTTTTTCTTTTTTTTTTTTTGCTCTATCAACTATTGTCATCAGCTGGCAAGCTGAATACTTAATTTCACCAAACCATGTAGCGCGCGCGCACACACACACACTCACACAAACACAATGGCTAATCCCATAAATGTTTATTCCCTTTTTTTCAGCGGAATAACAATGTACACACAAGAATATAATTTCACTCTTCTTTTTAGCTATGTGCTATATATATATATATATATATATATATATATATATATATATATATATATATATATATATATATATATATATATATATATCATCCGCGTGTTTAATTCCTTTATTTTGAATGAGTTCAAACCTTGCCATTACAATGCGTTACGTCATCAGATACATCACCAAGAAATTGTTCAATTTTTAAAATTATTTTCGAAACTAAAGTTATTGAACAGCATATTTGACTCTTGGTTCAACCTTTTTCTTTCATTTTCAGGTAACTTCGTAGTTCTATCTTCCTAGAAATTAAAAAAAAAATCTTCTTATGCAAATAATTACTCGAAGTTCCTTTTTACATTTTTCCAATGGAATATTTGTCTACAGACTAATTGAGACAGCGGGAGTAGTAGTTCCTAAAAATAAACTCCTATTAGATAAATATTTTCATGATAATTTTTCTGAGCTTTCCTCTTTCTTACATGGACTTTACGAATTTATTCGCAGTACTAGGCTAGCGGTTAGGTCTCATCATTTTACAAGTGAAATGGCTAGATGCAACCACAAGTTCTATGCTAATAGTTTTCTTCTCTCGCACTACTCGCTTGTGGAACTCACTTCCAGATTCTTGTTTTTCAGTCAACTTCGAACTTTAAAATGTACATGAAATCATTATCCTATATTTTCTTAATTCCTGTTCATTTATTGTCTTATAGATAGATAGATAGATAAATAGATAGATAGATAGATAGATAGATAGATAGATAGATAGAATTAAATTCACAAAAGTTTTGAGAGTACAAGGTTATATCAATGCGTATTTCTGTTTTTCCGTTTTGTGTTATTTGAAGCAATTTTTATTGCAGACTGAAGTTTAATTTACACACACACACACACAGGTACATATGTACGCCAATTAATTTAGAAAAAAGAATTGGAAGAGTAACACACGTTACACGCATTAATGTGTGTGTTTATGTATGTGCGTGTATGTGTGTGTGTGTGTGTGTGTGTGTGTGTGTGTGTGTGTGTGTGTGTGTGTGTGTTTTGACATAAAACAAAAAAGACGCTGGTTATGTGGTGACAAAAATTATAAAAAAAGTAAGAGCGCCATAAATAAAACGAACGAGCAGAAATAAAATAAAATGGGGCGTATGCAAAAGACAAAGGGGGAAAAGACGTTTGACAAAATTATTGAACACAAACCGTGACACCCAAAGGAAACTTCATGCGTTCAAATTACGTAAAATGGGTAAAAATCGGAACTCTATAATAATGAACACCGGCTGGAGTCAGTCAAGAAACGCACATGATAAGAGTAGATGATATATCTATTCTCCCTCTTTTATATCCTTGTTCCTTCTCCCCCACCCCGACACACACACACACATTCTGCCTCTGCACGCGCACGCGCATGTGTGTGTGTGTGTGTGTGTGTGTGAGAGAGAGAGAGAGAGAGAGAGAGAACATGACTGTTCATGTGTAAATTTCATATTGTGGATATTATAATATGTCTGATTTTGGCTAATTATGTTTGCGTGAAAATGAATATCGTGAATGAATATGATATACTTGCACACATATATAATAGCATATATATATATATATATATATATATATATATATATATATATATATATATATATATATATATATATATATATATATATATATTATGAAATGGACAAAGTCCGACAATTATTTTAAGACATTTTTTTATGTTTATACGTTCTTTTTATAGATACAAATATTTAAGTACGAGAGAAAATCATGGAGAATTGTATTTTAAAAACAGTAAAATCGACCTTGCTAACCAAAACGCTCCTCTGTGACTCAATCGGTAAAAGCACATCAGGCTATATGACGGTTCCGTATAGGATACAGGTTCCATTCCTGTTGGAGGACGCATATTTTCTATGAAAATTTCTCGGACATTCAACCGGTAAATGTCGTTAATACTGTTGATTATAAACAGAGCATTTACTTAAATATTTGTATCTATAAAAAGAACGTATAAACATAAAAAATGTCTTAATATATATATATATATATATATATATATATATATATATATATATATATATATATATATATATATATATTGTTGATTCAAGTCTTCTCTTATGTGTGTGGCAATTAATATTACATTGCTGATATTACATTGCAGTTCAGTACTCATTGTTTCTAACGAAATCTTTATGTTTCTTTCTACTTTACCGAGTTTTAAGATGGTATTTTTCGCTATTTACATTGTTTGGACTGTAGTCTTCATCTTTATTGGCATATTCACGACGTTTCGGCCGTTGTAAGCTACGGCCTTCTTCAGATGATATACGTTGTAATTTCAAATCGAACCCTTTATAGTAAAGGTAGATTGTTCTAGTTCTACATGCCATACCTTTTCTGGATATCTCAGTTTCAGTTATTTCCCTTTAGTAACTCAACTGATTAATGAGCCGGAATGCGATTTTCAGGTCAGGAACACTACAATCAAGCAGACGGAAGTTTAAATATCTGGAAAGCGTTTTGACAGAGGACGGTAAGTGCGACATTGAGATCCTTAGACGTATTGAGATGGCCAGGGACACATTACAAAAGCTGGACAGTGTATTGCGAGACAGGAGGATTTCTTTGGTAACAAAGAAAAGAATACTGAGCTGTTACGTGACATCTGTCCTTCTTTACGCCAGCGAATGTTGAACGATTTCCTCAAAAATGGAGAAGAGACTCGAGGCGACGGATATGTGGTTCTACAGAAGGATGCTGAGGATGTCATGGACCGATCGTGTGAGCAACGATGACGTCTTAGAGAGGTTGCAAACAAGGAGGAGGCTTATACTTAACATCAGGAAGAAGCAGCTGAAGTATCTGGGATGCGTAATGAGGAAGGAGGGTCTGGAGAATCTGATACTCACGGGTCGAATAGAGGGAAAGAGAGACAAGGGAAAACAACGCGTGACCTGGCGGGCTTAAGTGATTGACAGAACGTGGTCTGGGGGAAGAAGTAGAGAGAAGAAACTTGTTGAAAGCTGCAGTGGATAGAGGGAGGTGGAGAGCCATTATCGCCTACGTCCTGAAAAAGAAAGAACTCAGCTCTCTAAGTTTATTTTTTACTCACCTCTGTCGTGGCCAGGTAGTGAATTCACAATTCTTTGGTTCAAATCACTGAAATACTTCAACCAACGCTTTTATACATTGGGCCATGTGTTCTTGGGTACGTCGGGAATAGATCAATAAAGATTAGGACAACAGTTCGAAAAATGTATATAGTGTGCATTGTTACAATACCTTATCTCAGAAATATAGACAGATCCTGAAGAAGGCCAGAACGTACAATGGCGGAAATGTCGTGAATATGACAATAAGGATGAAGACAACACTCCGAATAATGTAAATAGTTAAAATACCTAATATCAGAAATATAGACAAATCCTGAAGAACGCCGGAGCGTACAACGGTCGAAATATCACGAATATGACAATAAAGATGAGGAGAACACTCCGAATAATGTAAATAGTGTAAATAGTTAAAATACTTAATCTCAGAAATATAGACAAATCCTGAAGAACGCCGGAGCGTACAACAGTCGAAACGTCACGAATATGACAATAAAGATGAGGACAACACTCCGAATAATGTAAATAGTGTAAATAGTTGAAATACCTAATCTCAGAAATATAGACAGATGCAGTTTTCGCTATTGCCATAAGCGTTCGGATTTCGCTGTCACATTTTTCATCTACTGTTCAAACACTTCCCAGACGCTAAAATTTCTGTACTTGTTGGTTGTTGACATCTCAAATTCGTAATTAGCGTCAAGGGGATTTTCATTTACTGACAAACATACATATTGTCTTCTTACAATTAATACTTCTAACTTTCCTCTTCTGACTTGCCTAAAATATCTTTCCGTTTTCTTTCTATGCCTGCCATCAACACAGTATTAATATATAGATTCCTACACAATGACATATATATCACAGAGATGTTATCTTGGTTTCCAAGAAAAACGATTTGCGCACACATGTACAGCATTAGACACACAACCTTCTGAAAAGAAAAAAAACTTCTTTTCATAAATTTTATTTTATGACTTAGCACAAAATGGACGTTGGTATAATTTGAATTCTGTTACTGACAATACATAAAGAAATTCAAACAATTCTTTATGTCACCAAGTTGAATGGAATGTCTTTTGAAGCAGCATATTTTATAAATAAGAATATGGATGCCTCTTAAGCACCTCGAACTACCGTCTGTTACGAGGAACGGATGTTCCCACGGGGATGCACCGTGCCTTGAGAGAATATTGTGCCTCAAACTCACACCTGACCTCAAGTGGTCGCACTTGATCCATCAACACATACGACCCATCGCTAAAGAGCCAGGTAAAATGGCCGACTCCCCGTAATAAATAATAGCTGGCCACTCGTATTCGAGGATGCTCGTCTACTAGGGCGGCTAGCCAATCCCTATTGCAGACGCTCGCTCAGACACATTTGTATTTTCTCAACACCCACAGAACCCACCTGTGGTTTATACTGCAACTATGCTGAGCAGACCTTAGTTACAGTTTCTGGGAGAGAGCGTGTTTTCTAGCGTGATCAACAATTTGAACAAGGCCAGCACGCTCAAGCCCTCGGCCACGATGACTTATGGCTTCGTGCTAACACAGCTGTCGACAGCCACAAAGAGTTCCGTCTACCCAATTTCCGTCACAAGACTTGGGTCAACCCGTGGTATGGTTTTCAGGCACTTCCCAAAGGTGCCGCACGCTGGGATCGACCTCGATCCAGTCTGATAACATCAGGAAGTCTCCTTTCTGACAAATCGACAATAGTGAAGCTCGAACCCGGGTCTCATGGTCAGAAAGCGAACGTTCTAACCACTCGGCCGCTACAGTAAATACATGACTCATCACCTTTATCATAGCAAGATCAATGCCGAAAATGGAGTACTGTTGTCATGTTTGGGCGGAGGAGGGGCTGTCCAGTCCTCACCTTTCAATCTTGATAGAGTTCTTATGTGGGTGACAAAATATTTTCCACCCTACAACCTCTTCTCACGGCGATCCTCTCACTATCTGTCGCTGCTTCCATGGAAAGTGCTCGGACGAACTACATTCCTTGGTTCCGTCAGGTATAACCTTCACGGCAAGGACCCGCCATGCCACTTACATAGTAGCAAACCACCCACATTCACTTCGTATTCCATCGTTGAGAAGCGAGTTCCACTCGAACAGCTTCTTCCCGTGAACCACTGCTCTGTGAAGCAGACTCTCAGGTGAAAGTTTCCCTGATCACTAAAATCTTAACCTAGAGTCTAGAGTTAACCATCATCTTCCCTTAACGTAACCCTCTACCTCGAGTGGCCTCCGGTGCCTTATTCAGTGTGAACCTTACTATAAAAAAAAATCTTAATTGAGAACCTTGGAAGCATCAAAATCATTATTTTTGTATAAGAGATCAAAGAAACTCAATTTAACAATTTCTGTCGCGATGAAGCTGCTAGTTGTACTGTAAACATAGATTTAGTGTTTCCAATCTAACTTCGTTTTTATGTGCCGCGTTCCTTCAGGACGTGAGAAATCATGGCTCTCCACAACTTCTTATCCGTTGCGGCTTACTGTCCCTCCTCTTCTCTGTTCTGTCACCCATTTCACAAGCTCGTTTGGTAGGTTACTTACTCTTTCCCTCGGCGTCATGTCCTTTGAGTTTCAAATTCTCCTTACCCTCTTTCCTCATTGTGTCCCAGAAATTTCAACTCTTTCTGATTCTAAGTGTAAATTTCCGTAGTACCACATCCCTGCTGCCTTAAGTCTCCTCTTCATGTGTAGGGGATATTTTCCATCGTCCCTTGCTATATCGGAGGATTGATATCACATAACAGTTTAACACTATTTTTCTTTATTTCTAACAAGATTTTGCTGTTTCTTAAAATTTTGCTTAGCTTTTGGCAGGAAAATATCGCTATTCCAGTATGCCTTTGGATTTCTGTGTCATATTCTTTACGTTCTGCTTCATATTTGCCGCGTTTCTACTTTATAATTCTATCCACTACTTCGCTGAAGTATGTATTTACACAAATTGATTCTATTTACTCCATCTGGTACTAGTTATATTAAATGTATGCACTCAATATAAATCATTCTTGGGTTCCGTTTGTTAATCGGATATTGATTACTTATGAGTGTATTTTCCGGTGATTTCTTTTGGGGGGAGAAGTGGTTAATCTTTTATTGGCAATCATTTTATATTACGGTATCGTGTTCTTGAACGAGTGGTTTAGATATGTGTACATAGGTAAATAACTTAGTATGTTGCCTAATGATGAAAATAGCGTTTATTTTATTCAATAAATATGTGGGTTTTTTTTCAATATAATCTCCTTTCGCGCCAGTGTAAATTCCATATCAAAATTCAACTAATACCGACATGTCTGGTTATGGAATTACTAGTCCCACCCCGTAGACACGAAGAGCATTTAGAGAGTTTGTGGAGAAATGGAATTGAACGCAAATATTTTAAAATGTAAGATTTATTTCTTTACATAAGTAAAGAAATAAAGCTTGTACTTTAAATAAATAAGCTTTATAAGCATTTATAAATATTTTATATATTTATATTATATATTATATTTTATATATTTATATTTTATGTTTTTATATTATATTTACATATATTTTCATTTATATATTTTATGTATTTATATATAGGGTGACCAAAAAAAACGGGAATTTTTGAAGTGCGTATTGCCAGACATGAGCAAGTGGCAACACTGCGAGACAGTGACCTTGAGCAAGTAAACATTTCGCCATTTTAGTAACAAGAATGAAATTCACAATATCCCAGCTGAGATGTTGCATCAGTAAATAGGGGTCTCAACAGCAGATTTCAAGAATCCATCCGTACAGGAGGACGCCATCTACAGGACATAATTTTTAAAAAATGAAAATTCCATTATTGTTTCTTAAATGGCATGTTTTAAGGTTTCAATTACTATGAATTAAATATTTTTCTTCCATCACTCTTGGTTTTATTGGATTGTTAAAAAGTTCCCGTTTTTTGGGGTCACCCTATATTTATATTTATATTATATATTATATTATATATTATATTATTTTATTATATTATTTTATTATATTATATATTATATTATTTTATAAATATTTATTTATATTTATTTTTTATATATTTATTTTTATAAGTTTTTTTATTACACTTTTAAAAATAAATAAGCTTTATTTCTTTTACATAAGTTCCATCAAAATTAAGTCATTTCTGAAAGCGATGATTCCAGCTGAGGGTCCTGAGAATTTAACCATGTCAAAATAACCTTGTTTACATTATTAATGGTTTCAAAATGGATGCCTTTCAAAATCTGTTTTTTTAGGCTAGGAAATAGAGAAAATGTCAGAAGCTGTTCAGTTTGGACTATAAGATTTGCCATTGAAATTCTCGCAATGTTTGATGAGAAGAATTCAGTCTTTTTTTTTAATCATTTTAGAGCCACTAAAACACAAGTGTGAAAGAATAAGAAAAAAGATACATTATTAAGGAGCGAGGACAATAGAAGAGTAATCAAGAAGGCAGTAACGGTTGACATTGCATTTTGGAAGATCCAAGTTGACTGGAAATCATGGAGCCGTGAAGAGAGTTCCACAAACAAGAAGAAACTGTTAGCAGTGAACTTACAGTTTCATCTAGCCAATTCAACCGTGAATTGATGGCTTCTCTAAGGAATATTTCCGCGGTGCTGTTTTACTAAATGTTTAGCTAATTTTCGCAAAATACTTTCATAATAAGCAGATTTTACTGTCTTTTTTTCTCTCTAAGAAACCAACTAGCAAAATACTTTCAACATCCTAAAACCTTGCCGCCATAATTTTTCCCCCTGACCGGCTTGTTTTTGCGTTAATTGGAATCTTTCTGCCTTTTGATAACCATAACTTGACCTTTGTTTTCGGGATTGTACAGCTAAAGCCAAGTTTGATCACCAGTTACAATTCGCGACTTTAAGATTTTGATGTCATTTGTTTAAAATTTTCAAGGAAAATCAATATTCTTGTATGTAGCTGAGCACTACAGTTTTAGTTCCCAACAAAGCAGAAAGTTTTTTCATCATTAATTTTTCAGATAAAGTTCTTCACAAACTGATGTTGATGTTTCTTCGGATCCGTTCATCATTTTCAACTCCATCTTGTCCTTCTTTGAAATGAGTTTTCCATTTATAAATTGCTGATTTTGTTTTTCTGGGAATTATTTCTAAATACCTTCCCGAAAGCATCAATAAGGTCGTAAATGTTCAAACCAATTTTTACCATAAATGTGGCGTCCTTTACTCTCTTTTTGACAGGATTCATGCTACCCTAAGAAAGGTTGATTTTTTTCAAACTAGCGGAAATTACTTCAAAATATCCAGGGTTCTTAAAGATTATATGTATGCCCAAGTTTACTTAGCTGCAAACAAATATCAACATATTAGGTTGTCACACATGAAATGACGCATTTATTAGTTGATTGTTGATCCTTTAGTCTAACAAAGTAACTGCCTTAGTATATAAAAAATATTGACTTATTCCAGACAATGTTTCTTTAAATATATTGTTACTCATAAGCCAAAATGAAAATGATTACAATAAAATCTTACTGTATGAGTACAAACTGAGAAAAAGAACCATTTTGCATCGAATCATTACATGCGATGAGAAATGGATACTCTTTGACAACAGTAAGAGAGTAGTCCAGTGGTTAGATGCAAGGGAATCACAAAAAAAAAAAAAATACTCAGAACCTCCATTGTACCCTAAAAAGTTAATGGTTGCTGTATGGTGGTCTTTTGAAGGGTTTATTCATTATTCATTCTTGCCTCAAGGGAAAACAATAACAGTAACCTAATATAGTCGAGAAATTGAGTGTACGCACGAAAACTTGAAAAAGAAAGATCTTAGACTTGGGAATAGGGATGGCTCAATTTTACTGCACGATAATGCACGGATTGACGCTTCTCAATCAACTGGTCTAAAGCTGCATTGACTGACTTGTGAGATTTTACTTCATCCTCCATATTCACTTGATATTTCTCCTACTGACTATCACTTGTTTGGGCATTTCATACGCAATAAAGCATTCTCCAATAAGGAAAATGCAATCGAAGCATTTGAACTGTTTATCACAACAAAGGATGAATTCTTTTTCAAAATAGGATCAAGAATTTAGGAGTACGTTTGAAAAGAGTCATTCATCAAAATGGTGCCTATTTCAAGTAAATAAATTAGTTATTTAACATTTCAGAAGCATTTTATTCATTTCCTATAAAGTGCGTCATTTCCAGTGTGACAGCCTAATACTCTCATGATTTTTTCGTGAACTTTCTTAATATCCCGCGTGCAAGCTAACAAGTTGAAAAATGCAACAAAGGAGTTTATTTTAGATGAGCACAAAAATGAAACCAGGCTCTGTACTAATTGTATTAATATCACGAAACTAACCGACATTATATTAACGATTCATCTAATGTAGTCTAGTTCCATGTAACCATTTTATACATGGCGTTACTTTGGACTAAATCGAATCCGTGTGCTCCAAAAGATGCCAGAGAGTAGACAACAAAATCTTGTCTACTGCACTGACAACACCCAATTATTGATATTAACTGAGACCGTCGAAAGTACCTGAACAAAAAAAGAAGAAAACATGATTTTCGGAGAGTCTATCTACAATTTTCTATTCTTGCTGCTCTCAAGAGGGCTACTTTAAACTGGCATAAACTTCAAACTATTACCTCTAAATAATTCAAGTCAATGCAGATTATAATATGTATGTCCAAGTTTACTTTGTTGCAAGCAAATATCAAGATATTTGCATAGTTTTCTTATAACATGTTTTTCCACAATCGATTTGAATGCCACTCGTAATTTTCTATCTGTGTATGTGTGCGTGAGCGTGTGAGTGAGCGTGTGCACGGGCGCGCGCTGAGTTTTATACACGTGAACAAGAATACCTTTATGAGTTTATATATAGTTGAGGAACTGCGATAAACGTGCACAATAAAATAAAACACGTGATAACTCTACGCAAATAATTCCCCAAAGGTTCTATTTTAAACCAACGACACAACCTACGCCCTTTTCTTTTGTTTTGTTTTTTAAGTGACTCGTACTTTCTCAGAGAAGTATTTCATATTTCCCTTATCTTCGTTAGACCCCATTTTTTCCCAACAATTTCCATGACGAACCGCGCCCACATAATCATATGGTCATTTCCTTAGCTTTCCGGTTTTGATACTGTTATAAATCTCAAGTCGAACTAAAGGCGGATCACATTTCGACGAGACAAGATTCTTATTTTTGTATATATCATCGTCTAGAATTGACATATGGCTGTAAAACCTTGCACAGAATATAGTGGGGTTTTTTTTAAAACTACTAAATATAAATATAAAAAAGCCGAATTCTTTATGTGCTGCTATAATTTATTGCTATACATTTTGACGGGAAAAGAGTTCGGCGAGTAAATAACTTGTAATTAGAAGCAGTAATCTGCTCATCATAATCTTAAATCAGAAAATGCAAACGTCGCGTGTGCTACTATATTTAATATTTTGGGAACTATTTTTTCTGTCATTTTTATATTCATCGTAATCTAATATTGTGTTGGATTGTGATACACGTAACAGAAATGCAATAGATATATGCAAGACAAGTGTGTAACAAGTACGAAAGAAAGAAAGAAAGAAAGAAAGAAAGAAAGAAAGAAAGAAAGAAAGAAAGAAAGAAAGAATAACCAAAGGGAAGGCGAATGGAAGAAAAAAGAAAGATTAAGCAAGAGGAAGTCAAAAGAAAGAAAGAAAGAAACAAAGAAAGAAAGAAAGAAAGAAAGAAAGAAAGAAAGAAAGAAAAATAAACAATGGGAAAGGCGAAAGAAAGAAAGAAAGAATAAAGAAAGAGAGAATAAGCAAAGGGAAGGCAAATGGAAGAAAAAAGAAAGATTAAGCAAGAGGAAGTCAAAAGAAAGAAAGAAAGAAAGAAAAAAAAAGAAAGAAAGAAAAATAAACAATGGGAAAGGCAAAAGAAAGAAAGAAAGAAAGAAAGAAAGAAAGAAAGAATAAAGAAAGAGAGAATAAGCAAAGGGAAGGCAAATGGAAGAAAAAAGAAAGATTAAGCAAGAGGAAGTCAAAAGAAAGAAAGAAAGAAAGAAAGAAAGAAAGAAAGAAAGAAAAATAAACAATGGGAAATGCAAAAGAAAGAAAGAAAGAAAGATTAAGCAAGGAGAAGGCAAATGAAAGAAAGAAAGAAAAAAGTATATTTTCTTTTATTTCAGAATATATAATGTAGTATGTGATTTCGCGAATATGAATCAAATTTAATGTCAATCAAGAAATTTTAATTTAAGAAGAGTTGATCAGTGGTGACCCCAATATGTACTGGCCTCACTCGAACAAAATAAACACTCAACGTCACACTAGAGCTCAGAGAAGCAAGGTACATCAGCGGATTGACCCGGAAGGTGGCGCATAACCACAGATGCAGATTCGCGCCTCATACGATGTCAACAGCTGCCACTAACATGTAAATAAGGTCGACATAGCTGTGCTTAGGATGACAAGAAGATAGATAAGCGCCCCTTTTGACAGGGAAAAGACAATCTCTCATATCCTTAGAAAATTCACGCTCGGAGAAAGCAACCTGGAGCCATACACCCTTACTCCGATATTAATTCATTCCTTTAAAAAATGTATATGTGTCTTCGATAGATAACAAGGATTTGGTACATTTATTCCTCTACCATCATTAAAGCAATCTGCAAGTTTGTGCTACAGTAACCCTTCCGCTGGTTCGTACGTGGCGAGAAAGCCTCTGCTCAATGCTCGCCCAATATCTTGTTAGTGATTTTCTTCACTTTGAGCTACTAGCAATAGGTACTCACCACACGGGAACAGACACATAAGCAGGGTCGATTTTGAAATTCTTTGACCTAATCTTCTGGCCATAAAGATGTTGGACTTTTTTTAAAAGTCATACAGATTTTTCTTCATGCCAATAACTGCAGTATTCACTTGACTCACTTCTAATAGTGGACTACTTCTACGCGCCGCTAGCGAATCTTATATGTGTTGTTCGTGTCCTAAGTATTATCGTTCATTACCAACCTTCGTTTGATTATTCTCTTCAGTAACCTTCCCTAGGTTACAACACAATGGAAAATAACTTTTTGTACAAATTTGAATTTCTATATTCATAAATATTAACCAATCAGTGACGTCATACGAGACGTGCGGTAATCTTTTAATTTTTCAGGTTAATAAATATTGGTTGTTTGCTACGAAATTTTGGAGGATCTCTTCAGAAAATGATTCACAATATTTCCCTCCTTAAAATGGATATTTAAAAATTGGGAAAATATTTATTAACTAATAAATTTAAGAGTTTAGTAAAATCTAAAATATTTTTGGAGCCTATATTATTCTTATAAATAGGATGATTAAGTTATTAAATTATTTTTCAGATAACCTTTGACCTGGGTGGTGGTCGTTTGTTGTACAAACTAAAGTTCTCAAACCTTAATCAATTACTCACATTTTCTCATATTTATTCGAGTATACCTTATTACAAAAATGCCTTAGCGATATTGACACAAAAAATATACGGACCGAATTATTTGTCAACAACAGATCTCAATAACGCCGTTTACCTGCCGTCTTGTTTACTTCATATCAGCTGATGATTGCTACAATTTACACGCATACATTAAACAATGTAAATATGTGATACAAACATTCTCAGCTTTAGAAGCATTCTGTTTCTTCTATACTCACACAATTGATTCGGTTGTATTTTGTAAATACGACAACAAAAATATTTTGTGTGAAGTTATTTCGCAAAATATCTTTGTAATCCATTTCTTTCAATTTGAAATAAATTTAATACTCATAATAAATATTTAAACTTGTAGAGCCGAGGTGAAGATTGTTTATTTCTTCATTTTATCCACACATATTCTCTCTCACTCTGTTTCTCTCTCTCTCTCTCTCTCTCTCTCTCTCTCTCTATATATATATATATATATATATATATATATATATATATATATATATATATATATATATATATAGAGAGAGAGAGAGAGAGAGAGAGAGAGAGAGAGAGAGAGAGACGGTGGAGTAATGGATAACGGCTAGGATTGAGGAATCGGAGAGCCGAGTTCGAATTCCAGTCGAATCCATTACATTCACTTACGTACTAATACCCTTGGGAAAGGTGTGAATCCTCTTCTTCTCCCTCCAACTATGGGTAAATCGCAGGACAGACTGGGTTCTATAGCCTTGGATGGCAACTGGTCTAGGAGAAGGACAACTCTGAATTCAAAACCTGCGGAGGGTCGTTTGGGGACTTTGTGGCATTCGCTGCACCAGGTCCCTGTATTCGTCCCTCCAAAAAGTGTGGATGGCCCTGCACAAAGCCTTCACCACTATAATCAAATCCTGTGTGGGTGTCGGGCTTTCAGTTTCTAGGAAATGATCTGCCCGACCCTCATACGTCGAGTTCGACGGGAGAGTCTATCTATATATATTGGACATTAATGAAGATTTCTTCAATGTATGACAGTCTAGCAGTCTAACATTGCAGTTTAAAAACTGAACCCGTAGACTATCCCATATGATTTGATTATGGTGGGGAAAGATTATGTAGAACCAGCCACATTTTCAAAAGGATTGATAACAGAGAAATAGTGCAGAGTGTCACGAAGTCTCCAAAAAGACCAGAAGTTAGTCTGTTCATTTTCTAGATTCGTTGCCAACTCAACTGAGAGATACAATATTCTTCTGATACAAGTTAATCTTCCGATGAATTAACCCATAGCTAGGGAAAAGAGGTTGATTCATATCTTTCTCAAGGATATTTGCGCGTAAGTATATATAACGAACCCGACTGGAATTGAAATTCGACCCTCCGATTTCCATTTCCGAGACGTTGTACATTGCACCACACTCACATCCAAGTTTACAGCACCTGGCATTCTCAAGGAGTCGCCTATCTAGTTACTGACCAGGCTCGACGTTGCTTGATTGAACGAGAATAGGTGTTTCAGTGTGATGTGGCTATATGCCTAAGACACCTCAGCCCTACACCTGCCACAGAGGGGGCAATGCTCCTAATTCGTAATACGGAGTTCGTCCTTTAGATCATTTTGAACAACTTTCATCACTAACCCATGATATAATGCCTTGATCGACAACAGCTGGGTGTCCGAGTGAGAAGATTTTTAGAGCGATGCGATACTCGCAATCGAAGAAGCACTAGGCCCTGGGTAAACTGAGAGCTTTCTCCTCGTCTGAGTGCATACTTCTAGATGCATGGTAGGTCTTCTTGGCGTCTTCTTTCCAAAATTCGCCATTAGAATAGATTTAAGAATAGATTTGATCCAGGGAAGGACATTTAACGTATGCCGACGCATCTCAACGCTAGTTATGCCTCCACCGCCTTCAAACACGTGGTGGTAACAGATCTCTCGACGCACAATAGGAGCCTTGAGGCCCCACAAGAGGCTAAAGAAGACCCGAAGTAAATCAAGTAGCTCGGTACAGGGGAGTGAAAACCCGAAGAGTCGGTGAATAAAGATGGGTAGATGTGCGAGGCACAAACTTCCGCCCTCCCTTTTAAGGAAAGGTTCAGACGAACTATGGCCTTGGCCTTCAGCCGACCTTCCAACCAATACTTCTCCTGTATGAGTCGGGACCAAACCAAACATGTTCGGGTAGAATGGAGTGGATACTCATGGTGATTTTATAAGCGTAGCTTAGATGTGGCACAACGCCAAATGTATGAGGCACCCAGTGAGAATCGAACTCATTACTCAGTCGTAATTGTTCTAGAGAGACAAGCTTGATAACCATTACATCACGTCGAAGTGACCAAATGGTGATTTTCTAAGCGTATCATAGATGTGGTAAAAGACCAAGGGTATGAGACACCCAGTGAAGATCGAACTCACTAATCAGTCGCAATTGTTCTAGCAAGACAAGCTTGATAACCATTACACCACGTCAAGGTGTCTAAAATGATTTTCTAAGCGTAGCTTGTGTGTCAGAAGGCCGAAAGTGTGGAGCACTGAGTGAGATCGAATTCACAACTCAGTCTTGAATTGATTTAGTGAGATAGGCTCACTAACCATGACACCACGTCGAAGCGCAATGGAATAAATACTCATGGGTTGATTATTTAATTTGTTGATCTTTTAAGGTCCAATTACATGTGTAAAGTCAGCGGGTTTAACCAAAATGAGAATCTGTGAAAAAAAAAAAACTTTAATTTTCTGTAATTATTTTGTGAAAATGTTAACGTCCCTCTTTCCACGTTATCTCACCTGCATACGAACATTCCTTCAACATACATATATACATATGCGTTCTCATATGTATACCTTTTAACGCGCATTCGAGCATAAATACAAGCAGATATCTTCAGAAAATCGCCGAAGTTAAGCAACGTCAAGCCCGGTCAGTACCTAAGTGGGTGACTGCTTGGGAATACCAGGTACTGTAAGGTTAGATGTGCGGGTGGTGTAATGGATAACGGCTCTGAATTGGAATCAAAGAGACGAGTTCCAATTTCAATCGGGTTCGTTATATTCACTTATGACTAAATACCATTAGGTAAGCTTCGAATTGACCTCTTTTACCCCACTATGGGTTAATTAGTAGGACTTTTATCAGTAAATTATTATTATCTTCCCAAAATTCTTATAATCCAAAAATATGTTCTGCTTTTAAAATAACCGGCAAAAGGTTGATAAACCGTAAAAAACTAAATCAATCTTCATCTCGTTCGTTTGTTCATTATTTTTTCTCTCCATGTAACTCTTCGTCTGCCTATCCAATCCAGCACATCTTATTTCTCTTTAAATCTCTTTGGGAACTGAAATTTTCCGGTTACTATGAAAGTTTCATATAGTAAGGTCCCTATGTCCTCTCTTCATTACTGCTAGTTGACAGCCAGAGAAAATTCTTGTGAACGTCAAGTTTCAGAAAGTATAAGTTTTATGAAGACGAGAGAAACTGCAAATAACGGTAGTTAAAGTAATTTTGATGGTCAATACTGTGTCTATTCATTGGAACTTGAAATCTATTCTAGTTTTCTATATAGTTTTATCTTAGTAAGGTATTCATTCAGGATCGGACTCACTAAATTGACCTGCAGAATATCAGAATTTTTTTAATCAACCCTCTACATCAGATGCCACTTTTACTTTTCCTTATCAAAGAATTCACTAATTAAATTATAGGTACCAACACTGGTTGATACAAAGATTAGTGCATCCTGTTACTTATCCAGTTAAGTCAAATTCGGTATAAGGCCATTTATGAGAGATCAAGTGAAAAGAGAATTCACTGGTAATATGACGAAGTGAAAATATTCAGATTGAGTTTAAAATATAAATTCAGTCAAAATTAAATTAAAAAAACTTAGATTTATTTTTACATCCTTTCCATTAAAACGTCATTACTTTTCGAACGCTACAGTAAATATATTTCTTTAAATATTAAGGTGTTCGGAAAGTAATGCCGTTTTAATAGTAATTATATAAAAACAATAGTATGCTAAATTTATTGAAATATTATTTATCAAAAAAGGTCATCGGTTTTATTTTCAAGGACTGCAACCAAACAGGAAGGAAAATATACGTTTCCACGTTTAAATAAATTTAGGCGTTTGAAAGATTGTCTTCAGTTTCTTTTTTTTTCTTTTTTTTTCAATGTTCTGCCACGTATGAAATATCTAATGATCGAAAGAAATGAAGATCTGTAGGTGCGAAGTCGACTGAGAATAGAGGATGACGCAAACCAAATGTGACTCAAAGGTCGACGTTTAATGTAGGTTTTTCGGAAATACCTTAGAAAAATTTTCAAGCTGCCTAGGTACTTTCTCTTTTTGGGGACTCCTCAGGAACCGTATATTGACCTCAGACTCTCTCGGAGGAGAGTTACTGCCTGGCGGGATGACCCCCTGGGCGTTGAGTAAATATTATTGACAGAGGCACGAACAACTGTACCGCCCAATCATACTTTGTTTGTATCAGTGGTATTTAGACAAGCGCCCGCGACGCAAAAGTAATGACACAATGGTCGAGTTTAATGTGGATTAATTGGCAGTACCATGGAAAAATTCTCAAGGCATCTCGGTACTTCCGTTTTTGGGGACGCCTCAAGTACTGGGTAATAACCCCAGTCCCCCACCCGGCCAGCCATGTAATTTTTGCTCGTTTTGCTGTCTTTATTTAACAATGTATACACTGTTTGTGGCACGAGGCCGATGGAGGGAGAGAAAAAGGCTGGTCCATGTTGTGTATACTACTCCTAACTAATCTGATTCACGACCCATTCACTCTAACAAATGACGAAATCAGCACAAGAACTCATCCCTCTCCATTCAAACCAAGTTTGTACCAAAATGCCGCACTTTCGCAGGAAGAATCTAATAATACATTACCCGTTTTATTGTCCCCCAATTTGTAGTTACTTTCCTTTAATCAACTCTCAAGCGAATCCATTCGACTTCATTGGGGATACCCAACAATTACTTATAGTTTGATCTGATACAAAGAATGACAGTTTAGATATTCAGTAGCAAAACTGAATTCTGTGCATGTTTTAGAAGGTTCCCTGCGAATATGCGGTATTTTGGTAAATGTCGGCTTGTGTGTAAAAGGATGGTTTCTTGTGGTGATTGAGTTAATTGTGAGGGTAAATGGGTCGTGAGTTGGATTAGCTAGGTGTAGGATAGTCAGTGAATACCAGCCTTTTCCAACTTCCATTTTGGCTTTGAGGCAAATACAAATGTAAATTTGTAAAATAAATTTAATTCTGTGCTTGTCGTCTTCGGTCTTATACCTTTGAGTCTCACATGACAATGACTTGGACGCTATCTACTTATTTTATTATATTTGCATAAGTGTTTGTATTGTCAACATTGGTCTTGTAGCATATGTAATTGTGAGTAATCTACCCAAGCGTTCATCATTTCAGTCATCTTTTCCATGAAGCGTCATACTAGGAATTTACTTTTTCTCTCCACTAAGACGAGTTGTGACACAAGGTCTTTTTTAAGGTGGGGACCCAAGCGCGTACACCTGGACCAGGAGCAAAAATTGCCCGCAGCCCCCGCAACCGTCGGTTGCGTTGGCCTCGGTGCGAGCACCGATCACTCTCTCTGGTGCAATAAGAAGGTGCAGCCGCGGGCAGCTCTTCCCTCGGGCTGGGTACCTCTCAGTATAATTTTTCTCCGTTGCGACTCTGTCCTTTGACAGTGTCGCTCCTGAGAGCACTCTGCCCAAAGATAGAGATGAAGGGTCATACTATGTCAGCGACGAGACATGTTGCTCTCTAGTGAGGAACAGGGCCCAGGAAGAGGAGGATCGTGGCTTTTTTTCGAAGACGTCAGTGAACATAAAATTATGCTGAACACAATTAAATATAAAGGGCGTTCTAATAACTTTGACCGATTTTAAATGTGAATTAAGTTTAAGCTTCTAATGATTTTTTTTCTTTTGCTTTCAGATTTGGCGTAGATTTGGGCGATATTATTTTTCAAACATAATTGCTATGACTTAAATAACATGATCCAATAGAGAAATAAATAAATTTTCACCAATAACACTGATTTATTTACTGCTGATTTTGATCCGTCTTAATGAAACACCCTTTATATGCTTATTATGATGCTTTTGAACATAAGAAATCTTTAGCCGAAATTCGAACTCCGTTCGCCTCTTCCGTTTCCTTTACTAGTGACAGTTACTCCAACCCGCTCATAAAATATAGGATTTTTCCCGGCGGCCACATTGCTACCGAATGTGACACAATCTCAAGATTTAAAGTTGGTTTACCTGAAGAATACTGTGGAAAAAACTAGTCCTTTTTCCACAGTATTCTTCAGCACTACCCCTTTTTAGGGTCGCCTCAAGCGCCGGGTAATGACCCTCAGTCCACTCCCGAAGGAGAGGTACTGTTTGGCAGGATGGCCCCATGAACTTGAGATAATATTAATTTTCGACTTTCCCGGCAACAAATGGCGATGTATACGATCACATTTCGAAATTTATGTCTGGCACTATGTATCAACAATCTTCATTCTTTCTGATTTCATTATTAAATCACTTTAAAGCTTTCTTTTTATGTGTCAAAAATAATTTATAAAGACAAAAGGCAATTTTGCTTCATTTAGGACCAGATGTTGATCTTCCCGCTCACCTTAGCTCTAACGTCTCAAGTGGGGAGTCGGAAAACACTGGCTTGTTACATTCAATGTATCGAAAACCTAACTAGTTACATTCTACCATCGCCGACTGGAATCTGAAGAATCACCAATCACAATAAATGCATGTTCGTATCTTGAGAGTTCGTATCTTGAGCACCTGTTGAGACTCAAACTCAACCCAGACCTCCAGTGGAACGTACAATTCACCGCTAAAGATGCTAGAAAAATGGTCAGTTCTCTGTACCATTATAGTAAGTACCAGACTCCTCCTGGTATCCCCTTACCTTCACAAGAGCCAGATAAGGCCTAAAGTTGAGTACCATTGCCATATATGGGCAATAGCCTCCGAGTCCTCACTTTCCCATTTCAACTGAGTTCAAAAGCGTTTCCGCGTCCTTGTGGGTGACAAATTATATTTCAACCTACAATGTTGTTCTCACGTACGAAACGTCGCAAGCCTCTATCGCTATTTCCATGGTAAGTGTTCAGACGAATCACATTCCATAGTTCCACCAGTTTTAACCTTGACAGCTAAGACCCTCCATTCTGTAGCGAACCAACGTCACTCGCTTCGTATTACGCTGGTGAGATGTATGTTCCACTCGAGCAGCTTCTTCCCACGAACCGCTGTTTTGTGAAATCGACTCCCAAGAGGATGCTTTCCCGATCACTACATATCATAACCTGTTCATGTCTAGGGTTAACCGTGATCTTCCCCAAATATCTGCATAAACTGTGCCTCCTCTGTAACCCTCTACCTCGAGTGGCTCCCGGGCCTTGTACAAAGTGAACATCACACTGAAAAAAATGTTTTTTTATTTATTTATTTATTTATTTATTTATTATGGAGTATAAGGTTTGTTTAAACATGTCAACTACATTTATTTTGAAGGTCTTTGTTTAGAACGAAAGTAAAAGAAGGAAGTGTTTTGAAAATTAAAAAAAAAAGAATTAAAAGGAAACTAAATTAGCAGTTTGAAAATGGAAATAATAACAAATAATGTTAACATTGAGACGTGAAAGAATGTGAAAAAGCAAGGCATCTTTTTTTTTCTTCAATTCTCCCTCTCACTTTTTTCTTTCCCTTTTTTCTCTTCTTCTCTTTTTTAAACGTTGGAAAGATGCCAACAAGTACAATTACGAAGGCCAGGGTTGGGTAGAACAAACGTTGTAAGAACCATCTATACCACTTGTCCACTGAAGCTGCCGACATTTTTACACTCATGTACAAACAAACAGAAACGATTGCACGCAAATAACCATTTTATTAATCCAGGGCTTCTGTTTGCGTGTCGATTTTTTTTGTTTTGTTTTGTTTAGTTTTTTTGCACCCAGATGACAACTAGCTAATAACGTAGCCACTGCAGTTTTTTTGACAGCAGAAATCCATTTTCAAATCTTTCCAAATTCGTGTCTGATGATGTCACAAAGTGGAACCATTTTTCTTGATGATGCTTTCGAAATGATTTTTAAAGCTATACAAATGTTTTTGACTTTATCCTATTCTTCCATTCGAACGTATTCACAACGATAACCAGTTCTTGTTTGTCAATTGCGGTGACATTCAAAAGCGTAAATTCTTACTCATTCATTGCTACTTCGAAAAGTCATAAGTGTAAATAAACTTTGTAAATATATTCAGTGTCATTAGTTCTGATTTGTCCTTGGGTGGAAAAGGGCTTTCTAATTCAATTTTAAAATGTCCATAGATGTTGTTACGTTATTGTCATATGCAAAATGAAAAGAATATTTACACCTGTTCAAAAAACACCAGAGGATTTATAATCTCATTACTTTAACTCATAATAGAATATTTCGTTTTAATATTGTCGTGGGATAGAAATCAATCTATTGAAAAGGTGAGTAATGACGTTCTAGTCACAAAACAGTGAATATTGTATTATAACTACAGCTTCGACTAGACTAGGAGATCCAGAACATTCGTCTAAGGAATATTGGTCTAAGACTATCGGACTAAGGAACACTCGTCTAAAAAATATACGTCTATGAAAGATTCGTCTGGAGAATTATGGTCTAATGTAGGTTGTTATTAAACTGCAAACATCATTGAATTCTTAGTATTAATATACAGGGTGCGATGAATAAATTGTCGTCTAAATTACGCAAAAATGAAAATAATACTGACATCACATTTTGACAAATATATTTACCAAAATTTCACAAAAATATATTGAAATACTAAAGAGTAAATATATTCAATGAAATCGCCAATGGCTTCAACTACGGCCTCCAGACGACTTCGGAATCTCCTGCAACTCTTCTGTTTAATTTGGTGAATGCTTCCATAATCATTGACTTCAGTTCATCTTTGATGTTACAAGGAGTTTTGTTGCTCAACTGCGTCCCACACATCAAGAGGTTTGCAGTATGGGGAGTTAAATGGCCAGATGTAAGGGGTGATGTAGTCAAAGAAAATGTCTGGGTTCTCATACTTGTGTGTTCTCCTACTTGTTGTGCAAAGTCCTATTGCCAGATATACGGTCTTCCAGCAGCCACCCTCTTGATCCAGGCAGCACTACCTCCTACTAGTGAACACAACAAAAACCTTCGTAATCACCATTAGACTTATTTAAAATCTTTCCGAATCCTCTGCATTTTCTTTAGATTGACAAACAAACACTCTGAAATGTTCATATTGAAGCTTCCGGCATGAATGCCAAGCAGTATAGCATGCCGTTTCCAAATTTCTGGCTGAGTGAATTGCGTTATAGTGCTCTCTTTCTCACGGACGGTGCCCAACTGACCCTATTATACCGTTCAGTCGATAAAATAAAAACACACCACGCGCATGCGCGAAATTAAAAATATACAATTTCGACAATTTACCCATCGCACCCTGTACAAACAAGGCATGCCAATAAATCCTTATAAACCACATGTATCATCAGTAATTAATATTGTTATAAATGTCTTAAATATTATTCTGTAATATAGTGAATATTAATAAAATTGAATATTTTGTACATGAATAAAATATTAATTTATTAAAAAATATTCTTATAGACCAATGGTCCTTAGACGAGTATTCCTTAGACAAATGGCCATAGGCAGATTTCCCTGATATCAATATTTTTTAGACCAGTATTATTTAAACGAATGTTCCTAAATCCCTAGACGAGACTAGACTAGGTTATCCACCGGGACAACTTTATAGCATCCACACGATTCTTTCATTCAACACTGTCTACCATAATGATCTTTAACTCTTGTGTCGTCTCTATCCCAGGGTCCTTTAGCAGTGTGTCTGCGAGTGAGAGTTTGCTTCTTCCTGTTCTTGTTCTTCTCTAGCTTGGCGACCGGAATCCTAAATTGCTGGCAGCTTCGTCACGTCACAGTCCCGCCAGACGCATTTTTCTTCGTTGCACATTTGAAGTGCGCGTAAAGAAGGACGCTTCAGTTTAAATCATCAGCCACTGACGCTGCTCATTCATCATGAAATCATTCGAGGTTTATATGGAGAAAGAGCAGGCAAAGGAATAAAGGATAATGAGAAAGAGCAGGCAAAGGAATAAAGGAGAATACGGAGAAAGAGAATGCAAAGGAATAAAGGAGAATAAGGAGAAAGAGCAGGCAAAGAGATAAAGGAGAAGAAGAAGAAAGAACAGGGAGAGGAATAAAGCAGAATAAGGAGAAAGAGAATGCAAAGGAATAAATGAGAATAAGGAGAGAGAGCAAGCAAAGGAATAAAGGAGAATATGGAGAAAGAGAATGCAAAGGAATAAAGGATAATGAGAAAGAGCAGGCAAAGGAATAAAGGAGAATAAGGAAAAAGAGAATGCAAAGGAATAAAGGAGAATATGGAGAAAAAGCAGGCAAAGAGATAAAGGAGAAGAAGAAGAAAGAACAGAGAGAGGAATAAAGCAGAATAAGGAGAAAGAGAATGCAAAGGAATAAAGGAGAATAAGGAGAGAGAGCAAGCAAAGGAATAAAGGAGAATATGGAGAAAGAGAATGCAAAGGAATAAAGGATAATGAGAAAGAGCAGGCAAAGGAATAAAGGAGAATAAGGAAAAAGAGAATGCAAAGGAATAAAGGAGAATATGGAGAAAGAGAATGCAAAGGAATAACGGAGAATAAAGAGAAAGAATAGGCAAAGGAATAAAGGAGAATAAGGAGAAAGAATAGGCAAAGGAATAAAGGAAAATATGGAGAAAGAGAATGCAAAGGAATAACGGAGAATAAAGAGAAAGAATAGGCAAAGGAATAAAGGAGAATAAGGAGAAAGAATAGGCAAAGGAATAAAGGAGAATATGGAGAAAGAGAAGGCAAAGGAATAAAGGAGAATAAGGAGAAAGAATAGGCAAAGGAATAAAGGAGAATATGGAGAAAGAGAAGACAAAGGAATAAAGGCTAATGAGAAAGAGCAGGCAAAGGAATAAAGGAGAATAAGGTGAAAGAGAAGGCAAAGGAATAAACGATATTAAAGAGAAAGAGCAGACAAATAAATCTATGCTACTTGTGACGAAGAGAACGGTACAAAACCGGATGTGACTAATTATCAAATTAATATATGGAGTAAGAAACAGAAAAATATCAATTTGAGTTAATTGATTTAAAAATTTTTAAATCGAAATTTCATTCCGAATCTACTACTGACTTCTACAAAAAAAAAAATTTCCAAGCGGAAAATATAAAATCCCATTGAATAATGCGAAAATGATGGCATCATTATTTGCAAGTACATATGCCTGGTTGATTTGGTTTATTTTGTTTTACGGCTTATCAACCTAAATGGGTTATTTAATGTCGACAAGATTTTCAGGATAGGTTCATATGAATAGAAATGTATTCTTTGTAAGAAATCAGGTTGTAGATCAGGTTACATTGACGTTATTTGTAAAGAGGGTTTTTATCGAGTGTCAAATCTATTGCTGGCAATATTCTTTTTCAAAGACGTATTGCTGGTATTTTTACTATAAGAATCTATTTTTATACTTTCATAGTGTTTTGACCCCAGTTTGAAGGTTAACTATTTGCCCATAGTTGGGACCTTAACAGGTGTTACCATCCCGGGTCAGTGTAGACTTGAGAACAACAGCAATTACCCGCTCCTCAAAACCTCCAGGTCAGAGGCCTTGCTGCCGGATGTAGCATGTAGCTGTAGTGTCGGAGGTTTATACCCACATATACGACATATGCTTATGAACAACTTTTTTCAAAAATGAAATCTACTAAAAGTCGTTTGAGAACAAGGTCCGGTGATGACCACCTGGGTGATGGTTTGCTCTTGTCATCGACAAATATTTCACTTAATGTGAAGTTATCGAACAATAAGCAGAAACAAGTGTTTTATTAAATAATTTGCTATTTCTAAATGTATTTCGTTCGTAATAAGGAATTTTCATTTTTTAATTGTGTTAGTTGTCATTCTGATATTCCTGCAGTCAAATAAAACCTTGTTTAAAAAATATAACATTAACTTCATTTTGTTTTCTTTAAACCTCCATTCCAAGGCAGCCGCATGAACGGAGCGGTCTGAGGTCGAGACAGTTTATTATAATACATTTGATATCATGGCCCTTCTCCGAGACACTGCATAGCTTTCTGACCCTCACTCTTCAAAAATTTGACAAGTTTAAAAGAAACTATTCGTCAAATAATACCAGCGATAGACATCTATTTTGCAATAATACTTATTTTACTTCCAGTTACTTACCAAAAAAGATCTTAGTTTCGGAACAAAGCCAGAAATGCACTCGGTGAGGATCGAACTCATTACTAATTATGCGCAAGATAAGCTTACTGTTGCACTACAGTTAGGTACCTTTTCTTCTTCTTTTTAACCATTTCACCCCAACAATATGATAATGCCACTAGTACGCAGGGCGGTTACAGGGAGTGAAAGTGAAAGGGAAGACTCATTTATACTTAAGGAACACGTAAATAGGGAAATTAACATAAGAGTTATATTGTAACACATGGTTTTATTTTATTTTATTTTATTTCGTTGTCCGAACTTAAAAAGGAGCCTGTTTGTATCTTGATGACTTTATTTCGGCAGAACGTGACACTCGACAGCCAAATGAAATAGCCGACATGTTTAGAAGAAAATGTTCTAGATGTAGCGATATAGCCACGGATATTCGAATGGCGGCATTTTATTACTTTTTAATTATGTATTACAAAACACAGAGCGTCCTGGGTAAGACGATAAACTACATCCCCTTCCTGGGTAAGACGATAAACTACATCCCCTTCCTGGGTAAGACGATAAACTACATCCCCTTCCTGGGTAAGACGATAAACTGAATCCCCTTCCTGGGTAAGACGATAAACTGAATCCCCTTCCTGGGTAAGACGATAAACTGAATCCGACAGCAAGGCCTCTTATCAGGAGGTTTTGAGGAGCGTGGAACCACCTCTTAATTGCTGGTGTTCCCAGGTCCACTCTAACTCGGGGTGGTAGCACCTGTTAGGGTTCCAGCTATGGGAAAATATTTAACCTCAAACTGAAGTTAAAAATTGAAAACTAGAAAACTATGAAAGTGTAAAAATAGGTTTTAATATCAGCAATACATTTTTGTAAAAAAATATATTACCAACAATACATTTTTGAACGAAAATATTACCAGCAATAAAAACCTTGTCGGCATTAAATAACCCACTGAGGTAAAACAAACAAATAAGCAAACAACAGAGAACATTCAAATTTTCAAGAATTTTCTTTGAAGTTTTAATTTTACTTTTAATTCCATGATAATTGATTAAATCTAATAGCAGCACAGAGAAAAATACTTTAGTTTTACTTCAAACTGAATTTAGACTGATTACGTGTTTTCTTTATCTTTAAAGTCATCCAGAGTGACAAATCAAAAAATTAACCTCTTTTTTTTTATAAAAAAAAAAGGATTTAAAAAAATAAAATATGATTTTCTTAAACGTTATTCTAAGAATACATTATTTAAAGTTTTATTAATTGGATTTGAAACAAATACAGTTTACGTATGGGTTTATTTTAACCCGAAAGCGTGAAGAGTAGGCTGTCTCTACCATTTGTTGTGTATTGTCTTCCATACTAAAAAAAAATCGATACGTTTCTACACTTAAAAAATAATTCAAAAATCTATATAAAAACATTTTTCTTGGAATTTTGTTAAACTTTAATGACTCGTAAATAAAATGTTAATAACAATATTTTTATCGGATTCCACGCAACATGATGATAAACTAATTGAAATTTTCAAATTGGAATGAGAAAATAAAAATAAAATTAATTTTTCAACTGAAATTGTAATTTTATTCAAAATTAAAATCAAAACGCTAAAAATATACAAAAGCGGAATCATTATTCTATGTTGTTGAGATTTTTTTTTTCTAAGAAAATGAACATCCCGTTAACCAACATTGCTGTTTGTGCAACAGCTGGGACGCCATCGCTAATGATAGGTCGGTGCGGTGGCTTTATCAGTTTCTTTTTTTTTTTTAATCCGTACCTGGTGTATTTACAGAGGGCTGTGTAATCCACAGGTAACATCTGGTCACAAACAAAACTTAAGTGGTTGACTTCACCAATCACTGAGCACCGTTATTACAGCAATAAATAAAATAAAGTCACGTGCTCTCAATTTCCTTCCGCTTGGAATAAAATTTGATAAGAATCAAAAGGAAACTAACTGGGATGTTCCTATCCCCATTTTAACACAGTTTGGGAATTCTTCTAAAACTTCGATTCTGTTCTCTGCGATTAATTAATAAACATCATATATGGCATTTTAATGTGTTACTGCCACTGGATAGCAGTAACACATTAAGCAATGCCATATTTGATGTTTATGAGTTCAATCCTTAGATCAGGTAGTTAAACAATATTTCAGCAGGAACAAACAGTAACTGGGATTACAGGGTCCAACAACTCAATAATCAACAGATATCTCATATCAGCCAAAACAATGGACACCCGATGATGACCATAAGGTAGTTGGTCGAAACGTCGTGTTTCTAATAACATCTATATCAACCAAGAGAAGTACAATACTTCGGAATAATAAAAAGTACTTTAACAATGACTGATCTCAGAAATGAAAATAAAGTATGAAAAACGGTAAGAACCAACATGATAATCTTACGTTGAAACCATCTAACATTGAATATAAAGGTTCCAAAAATACACGACTTTGGGACGCTGGAGTAGGGGATCTAGTACTGCGTTTGAATTCATAAAGTGTAGGTACCATAAAGGAAAGTTCACCAGAACAAAATTACCAAGAAAATATATATAGAAAAGCTACAGGGAAACTGCGGGACGGTGGTAGGAAAGTGACGGAGGCCGAAATGCCAAGTCAGCTTCAGTCTCTGCCCCACCATAGCAACCTAGCTTCTCTGTGCTTCTTGAAGATTCGATTCGATCAGTGGTGATGTAACCGATATATAATTTAGATAAAGCATTCCTAATTCTGAATCGCTATCCATTACGCCAACGTTTATAATTTTCCTAGACTATGCCTTGCACATTTACAAGCATAGATGTGAAGAGATGGGCATTGATCACATAAGCATTCCATACCACATCCCAAACAACTCTATTAGAAAACAATGATCCTCCCGAGACCAATATACAGACCATATAGATATTCATAGTTAAGATACGAAGTATCTTGAACAGAAAAATCATCATCCTCTACAATGTGATCCAAGAAATATGACTCAGAATAAACCATTCCAAAAGAGAAATTATGAACGAAAGCAGTGATGGCACATACAAGGAATCCGTCATAAAAATTCAGCATGTGGAATTAGTAAATACTAAACACTTCAAATACCTCGG
This sequence comes from Acanthosepion esculentum, assembly GCA_964036315.1. Taxonomy (NCBI): domain Eukaryota; kingdom Metazoa; phylum Mollusca; class Cephalopoda; order Sepiida; family Sepiidae; genus Acanthosepion; species Acanthosepion esculentum. The sequence goes on from OZ038484.1 coordinate 36,864,878, forward strand.
CGTATGGATCAGTTATAGGAAATTCAGTATAGGAAGTCTCATCAGGTAGTTAACAATGATGGTAATAAACGATTTTATTTAAAATTACAATTTATGAAACATCACTTCATTTTCCGTTTTTGTAAAATTTTCTGTACAAGGTAAAAAAGATTTTTATAAAAAGTTTTCATTTTTAACTACCTGATGAGACGTTGTTTATTAAACGTCGAAACAAAATGTACAATTTTGTAGTAGTAACTTATATGTTCTAATGTAACAGTGTATAATAAATATTTATTCCTCTACTGTTATATTTAGCCCTTTTTTAAATTAATGATTTGAACGTTTTGAATTTATATCTTCATTCTTTTACATTTGTATATATATATATATATATATATATATATATATATATATATATATATATATATATATATATATATGATTGCAAACATTACAAGCGTAATTGTCCTGCTGTATGAGTTTGCTCGTTATTGTTTGAGGAAGAACTGCCATCATTAGTTTTTAAAGCAAACATTATTCTTTACGAAAAACTATTTTCATCATTACATCAATTCTTTTCATAAAATTGTTTTACCAATGTTCCTCAAGGGTTTTATCGTTTAAATTCACTTGTTTAATACTGATATTTTAAATTGTGACCTAAAGTAGATACTTAAGCAGTTAAGAGTTAGGCTCAAGTGGAAAAGGAGAGGACTGAAGTACCCATCTCAGGTATGGAGATGGTCGGACCTATTAACACAAGCTAAATTCTAAGGAGGCGAACTCATGAGCAACTTCTACTTGTAAAATATACAATATCTTCATAGCTACGAATATGTACTATAATGCACAGGAAATAACTATTGTATCCTTTATGACGGAGCCATAAAGAGAACCTTTTTATTTTGTTCACAACAATGACTATTCCCTAAATCAAAAGAAATGAAAATATGGTATTCTATCCGAATGATTCCCCCACCTCAATGAACACTGGACAATTTCCTTAGAGATTAAAAAGGAACTAGAAAAAACTGAGAATACTATGGGCTGAACATGTGAACATTAATTGATTTGTTTTTACGTTTTATCAACCCTTTGCAGGCTATTTAAGCCAAAAATGTTTAGTTTGTAAGAATATCTACAGACATAGCAAGGTCGAATTTACTATCTTTATAAACTTAAATCTTCCATGATCGTTCTCCCGCAGGAATCGAACTTGTATCCTATACGGAACCGTCATTTCGCGTGACGTGCCCTAACCTTTCGGCCACAGAGAAGCGTCTGGTTAGCAAGGTCGATTTTACTATCTTTTTTATCATGGAAGATTTAAATTTAAAAAGATAGTAAAATCGACCTTGCTGACCAGACGTTTCTGTGGCCGAAAGGTTAAGGCACGCCGCGCGAAATAACGGTTCCGTATAAGATACAGGTTCGATTCCTGTCGGAGAACGAAAAATTTTTATGAATATTTCTCGGACATTCAGGCTGGTAAATGTTATTTAATACTGTTTATTATAAACAGAGCATTTGCTTAAATTTGTTTATTATAAACAGAGCTTTTGCTTAAATCTTTAATAAATTGTCGGACTATGTCCAATTCAAAATGTATATATTAAGAACAAGAGAAATTTTTTAAGTTTTTTTTTTATTTACTTATTTATTTATTTTTATATATATATATATATATAACGGACAAGAGGAATTTCATAAGTTTTATACATATATATGACGGCCAAGAAAAATGTTATAAGTTTATATATATATATATATGACGGACAAAAACAATTTTATAAGTTTATATATATATATATATATATATAACGGACAAGAGGAATTTTATAAGTTTTATATATATATATATATATATATATATATATATATATGACGGACGAGAGAAATTTTATATATATATATATATATATATATATATATATGAGAGTGTGAAATCGATTAAGGTACTTATCTATGACCTTCACGCAACCAAAAGTTTCATATCCACCAATATTTTATATGGCAGCACATTCATCAGGCGACCAGGACCTCCTACTTCCAATTCCGACCCGTTATCTATTACACCACCCACACATACACGCTTACAACAATTGGTATTCCAGAGTGTTTACCCATCTAGGTACTGAGCAAATTCGACGTTGCTTAACTTCGGTCTCTCAACGTCATATGATCAGAGACTAAACGAACATTTATACTTAAAATCGGAAAGACAATGGAAATTTTTAGGGCACAAAATTAGGCAACAGGGCTTGAAGAATTTAGTTGACGTAACATATTCAGGATGATTGAGAGGTAACTCCCTATTTTATGTATGATGGACTCTCTCGTCTAACTATAATTTATACGAGATGGGAGAGTCCATCATACATAAAATAGGGAGTTATTTTTCAATCACTCTGTAGAAAGCAGAGCGGGAAGAGTGAAACAGCGAGTAAGCCGCTTAACAATCTTGCGTGAGGAATAGATGGCAAAGTCAACCGTTGCTTAGAGATATCAGGATGAAGAAGTCGTGAAGAGCCATGAACGGATGCGGTACGTAAAAGAAAAAAAAGATCTGAATTTTATAGAAAGGATATTTATTTATTTATAGCTTGATTGTTATTCCTAAAAAATAATTTGCGTTCACAAATAGATTCTATATAAAAGTAGTCTATATTAAAAAAAAAAAAAAGAAGAAGTTTCATGAACTCATTAATAAAAGATAAATATTTTTTTTTTCAATTGTTTGTACAAAATCGTCATCGAAAGAACTAAAAAGTAGACATTTTCCAAATTTGTCCGCCAGAAATTCAGTCGACTGTGGGTTAAATCGCTTGGATTGATTTTTTTTTTAGTTAAAGATTCTAACAGACAGGACGATTACTTCTCGTGTAAGTAGATATTAGTTTGGTCTGTATTAATGGAGTGCCTAGTGAATAAAAAAATAATGATAATTCACGTGCTAATTCACGTGAATTAGTTATATTTTCTATGTAGAACTTTACTTGCGGTCTTGCATTGCTTCATTACCCCCACTCCTCAAAGGGCATTCAATTTAATTTATTTCACACTTTGGCTCATAAAGAATGTGTACATGACATTTTTGCTGTTTTGTTAATTTGGAATGTTTCATACGTCAACAGTTTGCGTTGCGTATTAGCGCGAAAGAAAACTTAATTAAAACTTTAATGAAAAAACATTTATCTAATATTTAAACCTTATTTATTTGGCCAATTTTATGAATATATTTACAGAAAAAAAAACTAGAACAATTACATTTTTTTCACAGACAATAGCATGTCCATCACAACAAAAGCATCTTTTACGAAATATAAATCATAATCGTTACCTGCTGGCTGTGTTTTGAGTTTGTTTTTTTAATCTAAATTCCATGGTCACTTTACTGAAGTACTTGTAAAGTACATGTGAATTTTTTCAACTCGTTGTTCAGTGGACGCAAAAGCCAAGAGCCACTCAAAGTAGAGTTCTACTAAATGAAGTTGTGAGAAGGGAGATAAGGAGCAATTAAATTTCCCATTAAATTTCCGCGCGTGTTTCATTCTAACGTTTCCGATACGTAACTCACACATTCGTCTTTCTTTACTTTTTTCTTTTTTTTTTTTTGTACAGTTAGGTTCACCCTGTACTAGGCCTGGGGTTACTTGAGGTGGAGGGTTACAGTCAGAGGCAATTTAAGCGGACAGTAGGTGAAGATAATTGTTAGCCCTAGACTTGAACATGTTAAGATTGTAGTGATCGAAGAAACACCTTTTCTTCGGAGTCGGTTCCATAGAGTAGTAGTCCACGGGAAGAAGCTGTTCAATTGGAACTTACGTCTCAACAATGGAATACGAAGGGAATGTGTGTAGTGCTGGCCGTGAAGATTAGAAGTGACGGAACCAAGAAATGAAGTTCGTTCGAGAAATTTCCATGGAAGTAGCGATAAAGCAGTGAAATGCATGACACATCACGCCTGTGAGAGGGAAGTTTGAGGGTGGAAAATAATTTGTCATCTACAATGACTCTGAGACGCTTTTGGACTATTTCGAGACTGGTAAATGAGAACTGCCCATTTCGTTCAACACTATATATTTCTTCATCCTAACAATAGTCAGTTATTTCGTTTTGCTTCCTCGACTACATTGTCTAAAAGTTCTTATTATTTTCCTTCTGACTCTGATATCAACAGTGTTATTTGCGTATCGTTATCCGTTATCTTGTGTTAGCCTTATCTTTTTAAGATTACTTTTACCGATAATAAATCGTAGTAGGTCCTTTTAATGCTCTCAAAATCATCCTGCGACAGAGTTTAAATGATTCCGTCAAAAAGAGACATTCGGGGAGGTTGACCAACCCAATCCCGTTTATACGGGATCGACGGGCATTTTTTCGCCGAGCCTACGGGCTCGGGAATACCCCCACTTTAAACCCGGCTTGTCCCACATCTATCCTTCGTGGGGGGCACAGTAAATACTGTTGACGAGTTGACTACAGTTGACGAGTTGACAGACGGTCGAACTCTCTGCCTTTGGGCAGAGAGGAACCCGGACGAGGCACCGCCGAAGGGCAGAGTCTCGTTCGGGGAGGTTGACCAATCCGATTCTGTTTTTACAGTTTCTACGGGCATTTTTTGGCCAAGCCCACGGGCTCGGGAATACCCACGTTAAATTCGGCCTTGTGCCACATCTTTCCCTCGTGAGGTGGGGAGACAGTAAATATCGTTGAAAGGTTGACAGACGGTCGAACTCTCTGCCTCTGATCAGAGAGGAACCCGGACGAGGCACCGCCGAAGGGCAGAGTCTCGTTCGGGGAGGTTGACCAATCCGATTCTGTTTTTACAGTTTCTACGGGCATTTTTTGGCCGAGCCTACGGGCTCGGGAATACCCTCGTTACATTGGGCATTGTGCCACACCTTTCCCTCGTTGGAGGGGCAGTAAATATCGTTGACGAGTTGACTACTGTACTTAGCCGTCAGTCGGACGTGCAACACTTCTGTATTCGTTCTTTTTTGTTAATAATACGTTTTCACTGAATTACTGAGTTCGAGTTTTCTTTCGGACCTATTCCGAGTCCACAATAGAGTTAAACCAAAAAATGGTATGAAAATTACTAATTATTAAATGCATACCGTGACTTCAAACCTTTTATCTACAGGGTAGATTTGTTATAGATTGTTATATAGGAATAAATTGTCGTTGACGACACTTGAGTTTGAACATAGATCGCCAGTGAGCAAACACAGGTGATCCCATTATTAAATTAAGTGGATCACATGACCATGGGAGAAACGCATAAGTAGGTAGTAGCATGACGTCTAAAACGATTTGCAATTCTAGTCTATCCTTTATTACTATTCACATCGCTATTTCTACTCTATTCTCCATTACTATACGGACCGTTATTCTCTACTCTATTCACTATTTCTCTATTCAGATCACTATACGGATTACTATTCGAGCGAGTATTATCGAGCAGGTACTATCAGTGCGAGTCATATTCGAAGGCGTCTGATACCAGTATTGTTCAACGGTGTTATTATAGTTGTCTCTACTACAAGGAGTATTACGAAAGTGACAATGAGTATTCGTTGACATCACCAAAGTGGCAACGAGTGTTAGTTGACATCACAATATATATATATATATATATATATATATATATATATATATATATATATATATATATATAAAGAAAGTGAAAATAATAAAGAAAAGAACATCAGCCTACAACAATCAATCGAAAAACTGCAAATTCTGCTTGGTGAAAAATAGCTATACTTACCTTCCCAGACCAAAACAAACTACTAAATAAACGATCAGAACTCAAAATGTAGACACGAAAACATTTTTACTACGTTACTTAAAAACCGAGAGTTGAAAAGAATAAATAAAATAAAAAATAAATAAGCAAAATCAAGTAAAATGAATTAATCCAAATAAGTAAATAAAGTCAATAATAGACAAATTAACAAACCACTCCATCCAAAATAACCGTTAGAATAAACTACCCACAATGTAATAGACTACCCACAATGTAATAGACTACCCACCACTGACCCGTATATATAAAAAACACAACGCATCTGGCCTGATGATTGCGTTTAACATGAAACACTCTGTTGCCTCTCAGTGTTGACTTCAATGTTCGCTTATACATATATATATATATATATATATATATATATATATATATATATATATATTGGTCCTGTCACTGGATCTAACCAACCCCTGTATCCACTGTGCCATGTGTCCTCAAGGACACATGGCACAGTGGATAAAGGCTTTAGTTAGATCCGGTGACAGGACCCAAAGAGCGTAGGTTCAATACCTGTTTAAGGCAATGGAAAACTTTCAGAGGGAAATTAACAGGAGATAACTGATAACTGACATCCATTAAACATGTCACGTGGAACTAGAACAGTCTACCCCAGTGAGCGAAATAAAGGGTTCAGTTCGACATTCCAACCACCTGAAGAAGGCCGGAGGCTACAACAGCCGAAACGTTTTAATAAATATGGCGACGAAGATGAAGACAATAGTTCGAATAATGTAAATTATACCTCATCTCAGAAATATATATATATATATATATATATATATATATATATATATATATATATATATATATGAGAAGGAGAAAGAGAGACATAGACAAACACTGTGGGCATCGGAATCAATGTTGCACGCTTGATTGTCAGTTTTACGCTACATTGTGATCTTCAGGCCAAGTGCCACTAATCACTTATTGAGCTGCATATATATATATATATATATATATATATATATATATATATATATATATATATATATATATATATATATAATGGTTTATGTATATATGTCACCAGAGGATTAAAGAAAGGAGAAGAAAAGGAAATCTCCCCTTGCCAGTTTATTTTATTTCGGGTTAATGCTGAGGCTTAGGTTTATGTTCATGACCTCTAGTTTGCATCTTTGGTGGGTTAGACGTATGTGTGTATGTAAATAGGCTAGGTTTATTTATAGTTAGGACCTAAATAATGTTTACATATATATATGTGTGTAAAATGTTCTCTAAATTGCTTTTATATATAATATATATTATTTCATACATTTATATTATTTGTTTTGTATATTTTTTCTTTGGTGCATTCTTTGTTTCTATTCTTGGTGTTAGGAATATTGTTTATTAGAATTAGGTTCTGGAATTTCATTTAGTCCTTTCGGTCATAATGTTTGTAGGTAACACCGAAGGAATTTGTTTTCGTGTCTGCATTTAGAAATAACCTATGATCTTTTGTTTAGTTTATCTTGTCCTGAAAATATAATTATCGCTATTTTCTCCTCTAGACAAAGGTTACATCGTTTTGAAGAGTTACAATAAGCTGGTACTGTTTTGCTTATTGTCCATGTTATTTTTTGTGTTTTGGTTTCGGTTACCACATATGTTTTGATAGCTGCTTGATTTTTTTCTGTTGTTAAATGATATATACAGCTAGATACATATGTGCAAATACGAAAACGGATTGCCAGGCATTTGGGATTTAATACAAGAGTTGCTGACAGAATAATTATTAAATGTTACTTGTGTGTATGCCATTGTTTACAAATCTTCAACGAAGCGGTGATGATCATTTGAAATTCAATCCTCTTAATAATTTATCTTCTCATTCGTTGCTTTACAGAAGAAGCTAAAGCAGTTGAATTCTTGTACAGTTTTCAGGTTCTTATCTGTGATGCACACCCAGAAACCGCAAACTTCCGGTTCTGAAAAAGTCTCACTTTCACTACCCTCTCACTGACTTTTGATTATTTTTCCCCTCCTTGTTTTTCTGCATTGTTTTCAACAGCTACCTCTGGCTATTAAAATGAAGTTCATTTTCTTGTTTTTAATTAGGTAATAAATTAACAACCAAATATTTTTTTAAATGACTAGTACGGATTTAAGCATGAGTCTACTTGCTATATTAATAACCACTCTCAAGTGTGAAAGAAATTATTGTTCAATATTCTCTATTCGTTATTTTAATCCTAATATCGGATATTTTCCCTTAATTCATACCAAGTAAGTTAACATTCAGTCAGTTATGTGCCATGCGTCATAAACTCTCAGGCGATCATGTATCTTTCGATAATAGGTTGCCATTTTTTCTGCGGTAGACCAGTTGCCATACAAGGCTATAAAACCCGGTCTGTCCTGTTATTTACCCACTCTTCTTCTCCCTCTCCCTATCCAGCTGGAGAACAGGAGGATTCATACCTTTCCCAACGGAATTAGCACGTAAGTGAATGTAATGGATTTGACTGGAATTCGAACTCCGCTCTCTGATTCTTCAAAGTGAGCTGCTATCCATTACTCCAACGTTACTAAATATTAAATTCGTACCAAGAAATTATGAATTTTAAATCAAAGTTTGTTTATTTTTTATTGAATTTTTGGCACCCTTTTGATATTATAAATTTAACATCAAAATTTGTTTAGCTTGCCTCGCAACAACTCCCACCCTCAGAATTAAAAATTACCAAAAAAATCAGAAAGTTATTCACATTTCGTAAGTGCAAATGATATTCCAGGTACATACAAGGAATTTTTTACAATTTAAAAAACAAAAAAAAATCTATTTTTGTCTTGTTTATCGGGATGAGCGAGAATGTCGATTTCACACTTAGAAATAGCGCACCCGAGTCGCCCACATTTAGAGCGATCGCAAACGCCGACCAAACCTAAGTGCAATGGAAGGACCTCACTTCTGGAGAATTTATGTGAATTTTAGTAAATATAAATTATTTTTATTTTGGGGTAATTTAACAGAAAAGATCCCTAATATCTTAATTGTTCTTGTTTGGACAAGAATCAAAATATTCACAAAATTAATTGCAATTCATTATTCGCCAATCACGGGTAACCCGAACCTGTTTGATTAATATCAAGGTTTTTATCGATCTACAAGCGATCAGTATATTTACTTCAAATATCGGTAAATAGGATTGAATCGATAAACAAAATTACTCATTATCGACGAGAAACGATAAAAAAATGCTAGGTTATTCGTGGCCATTAATCAAACAAGAAATATTATAAATCTATTATTGTTGAATAGAACGAGTTCGAATTCCAGTCGATTTCATTACATTCACTTACCTTGGGAAAGGTATAAATCCGCCTCTTCTCTATGGGTAAATGGCAGGAGAGACCGGGTTCTGTAGCCTTGGATGGCAATTGGTTTACCGCAGAAAGAAGTGGCAACCTACTGCGGGAAAAAATCTACCTCGTCAGTCATGTATCGAAAGATACATGATCGCCTACGCGTGTATCACGCATGACACATAACTGAATCGGAGAGCTGAGTTCGAATTCCAGTCGAATCCATTTTATTCACATATGTGCTAATACCCTTGGGAAAGGTATGAATCCTCCTCTTCTCCCCTCATCTATGGGTAAATAACAGTTCCGACCGGGTCCTATAGCCTTGGATGGCAACTGGTCTACTACAGAACGAAATGGCAACCTACTGCGGGAAAAAATCTGCCTCGTCAGTCATGTATTGAAAGATACATGATCGCCTAAGCGTGTATCACACATGGCACATAACTGAATCGTTTGTGCTATAAACTAATTAGCACCTTAATTTCTGTTTGAATTTCTGATATGAGGGGTTATCATTATTTAAACTGTTTACATGCAAACTATTATCTCCATCTTTGTTGTTGTTATCACAACGTTTCGACCGTTGTCCTCTCCGACCTTCAATTAATCTACTAGGGTGAACTGTCGTCGTTCCACTACAAATCTCTAAGAATATCTCGTCTAGTTCTTATTTTTAGTATTGCTTAGTTATTGCTCGTTTAACTATGGCTAAAAGTTCTCCACAGAGAATTGCCCCACGCGACAGTAGCCTAGTGGATAGCCTAGCTTTGGTTCGTGAATTTGGTGACATAATAATTGTGAGTTCAATCCCTGGGCCGGGTTGTGTGTACTTGGATTCAATGGAAACAAGGCGAGCAGTTACTTTCTGAACAGTACTAACAAAATAAGAACTAAATGACATATCCTTAGAAAAGGCAGTGGAACGAGAACAGTCTAACCGAACAAATTAAATAAAGGGATCATTTCGGAATTCCCTGTAGGTTACTCGGATTGGCATACACCTGATGAAGACCGAAACGTTATAACAACAAAAAAGACAAGGACAAAAGTCCGCATGTAAATAGTATATAAATAGTATATAAATAGTATATAAATAGTATAAATATAAATAAGTATAAATAGTATAAATAATAATAATAAATAATAATTAGCCCCTATTCCCAAACCAGTATTGACATATAGTAATGTTCAATTTGACTTGTTTTATGAGGTATTTTTTGATTATATTGTGAGTCGGAAGTATCGTTTAGTCTGTACTGCAGATTATCTTATCGAAACCAAAA
>OZ038484.1:36877763-36890263 GCA_964036315.1 Acanthosepion esculentum
GGTAAGAGCTTTGTATGCTTTCAAATATGATTATCGATATTTTTCTTTGTTTTTTGTTTTTATTTTTTTTTCAAGTAATGCGAACAGTCTGAAATGTTGTAAAGTGTAACCCATTATAAGGTTTATTTCTACAATCCTACGCCTAAGTACAACATTTAAAACCTGGCAACTGATCTTAGTCAGATCTGTTCCACGGTAAACAACTTCAAATCATCTGCACATTGATATGCTCTCCTGTTATTTGCTCGTTATCACTTCATGTGTGGTCCATTTGCAAGGACGTTTCTGAAATACATCAGTCGTATTTATACAACCCCTTTTACTTAACTGGTATAAAAACAACTTATGAATCAAAATGCTACCATTAAAATCGTCAAGACACTCTTACGTAAATTTGTATATTTAACTATGTCGTGCCTTCAGAATACATGACTGTACAACACTATCGATATTTAAGTCTGACACAAGGCCAAATGGGGAGAGTGATACGAATAGAAAAAGGATCTGATGAGTAGTATTTTTTTTCACATCTTTTTTTACCTGGTGTATCTCTTCAGAACATAAATGATCAAGACTCTCCATAACTTCCTATCCTTTGTAGCTCTTAGCAATGTTTACCTTTTTGCTATCCCCCCAATGTTCTGCCATCAATTTAGATAGCTTACTCGCTGTTTCCATTTGACCCTCTTATTTTTAATATACCCCATGAGTATCAAATTTTCCAAGCTTTCTTTCCTCATTATGTAACTTAAGTTATCTCTTTCTGATTCTAAGTATTCCTTTTGTTTCCAGTTTCTTTAAAACTTCATTGTTGCTCATATGCACCGTCCATTCTCAGCATTCTTCTGTAGAACAACATCTCTGTTGCCTCAAGTCAACATTCACTATCATATAGGAGAATTTATATTACATACCAATTCAGCACTCTTTTCTTTGCTTCTGATGAAATCTTCTTGTTTCTTAATACTTTATTTAGCTTTTGGAAGGCATCTCTCGCTATTTCAATACGCCGTCGGATTTCGGTGTCATATTTCCGTCATCTGTTTAAATACTTCCCAGATTAAATACTTCCTAGATTAAATTTATTCGCTGCCTTACCAAAATCTATTCGAAATCTTGTGTTTTTTTTTCTTTGGCTCGAACTTTGAGCCCTGGATGCCACCACCTCAGTAAATGTCATAGAATAATTAGTGAGGTTAGACATGTTAGTCTTTTTCTTAAAACATACTGCATGGTTTATGGAAGTTTTGCATGATTTATTAAATTGTCCGGTGCCGTTCCAAATCATTTCTCTTCATGATATCTCTAAGGACAATGAGTGTTACTTGGCAGCGCCTATCACCTCTCTAAGTAATAATCAACAAGCGACTCAGGTTTGCATATTACCAGCCGCAACGAATATAAAAATAACTTGATTTATTATCGAACATAGATGACTTTTTATAAAGCAAAAAGGTTCCAACTATTATTTACACATAGGTTGTTGGTGGAAGAATTAAAGAATTTATACCTTTCCCAAGGTATAAGAAGTCAAACTGTCCTAGTTTGGTCTTGAACTCAGTTCGTCGATTTCATTCAGTTTCTTGTTTTCCTGTTAAATGCGTAACTCCTAATGTTTAATAATCGACTCAAAGTTTCTTGAACAATTAAAGCTTTCGGTTTTGCGACAAATAAAATGGAAGCAATTATGACAAGATATCTTTATCTGACACAGGATCTTCCAGGAGAACTTGCACCTTCTGAGGTAGGGTCAGAGCTATTCGCTGATGCCTGTGGTGTATTAAAGGCAAGGCCGAGTGTACTAAACAACCGTGTTCTCTTGCCTATCTTCATGTGAAATTTCACTTTTAATGAGTGGGTCATGTACCACGTAACACTTATGTGGGTAGTGTATAACTGTCTGTAAATCATCGATTTCGAACACTTATTTTCCTATTCGATTTTGTTTTAATTCAATCAATATGCATTGAAGATTGAAACTGATAGGGAAACAAAATGATAAATACACTGACGTGCTAAAATTTATGGCATGGCAGTATGCAAAGGTAATGGTCGGTGGCACCACTATATATCGATGTTATGGAAATGCATAAAACTGCATCATTTGTGCTCTGAAATCAGTTGAGTCAGTGTGAAAACCGGTTGGACTGCTTATGGCCGGGTGATGTGAATTATCGGAGTTCGAACGATTCATGACTGTTGATGGTCTGGCATCGACAATCATGCCATATTCATAAAACATTTAATTTTTTAAATTGTGACGGCATTTGACAACCCTCAATCGACGGTGTCATGTGTGTAGTGAAAACACTTCACATAAGGCATTACCACCGTGTACAGAGCAGTACTTTAATGGTTGTAGCCAGCAGTGTTTGGTTAGAAATATGCTGTGACAAACAAGCGAAATTTGCTAAAACCGCACCAATATTCAATGAAAAGGGTTTCGTATGCATATTCAGCAGATTAGTTCAGTGTTCTTTAGCCTATATTGAATATGGGAGCAGAAAACATACCAAAGTGCTCTTGTTGACACCGGTCACAGTGCGTCGTCTGTACTCGTTATATTACTAAGTGAACTCTGGGAAACTAGAAGCGTGTGGCGTGGACAGATGAGTCACGGTTCAACTTATTTCGGGCTGATGGTAGAGTTCGGGTGTGGAGACCGATCCCTGAGACCATGAACCTCCAACTGTCAACAAGACATTGTGCAGACTAATGGCAGTTCCGTAGTGGGGTGTGTTCACCATGGCACACCCATAAACCGGTGTTTATTAATATTGTTCTACTTTTCGGCCTGTTAATGGGCTCCTGGTACACCAACAACAGTGAGTTATTCTGGTGGGGATAATGTACCATGTGATCGGTTGCCCAGAATTGGTTTGAGTAGAATTCTGAAAACTTCTGATATCGTAAGGCAACTATGTTAGCTTGACATGAGCCCAATCGAAAATTCCGGGATGTGATGGAGATATCTATTCGTACGCAAAGTCTAGTCCTTACATATATCAGGGATTTGTGATTGACTATCGAGACATGGCTGACCATCTCTCCAAAGGTCTTCCAACAACTCGTGAAATTGAATTCATGTAGTGTTTTTGCATTTCGCCAGGCCAGAGGAAGCTCTACACAACAGAAGGCGTATATACCACTTTTGGGCGCAGGACAACTCAACACCACCGACTGAACTCAGCCACCTGAGCGCCGGGACAACCCAGAACCTAGACAACCCAGAACCTAGACAACCCAGAACCTAGACAACCCAGGACCTAGACAACCCAGAACCTAGACAACCCAGAACCTAGCCAACCCAGGACCTAGACAACCCAGAACCTAGACAACCCAGGACCAAGACAACCCACGACCTAGACAACCCAGAACCTAGACAACCCAGAACCTAGACAACCCAGGACCAAGACAACCCACGACCTAGACAACCCAGAACCTAGACAACCCAGGACCTAGACAACCCAGAACCTAGACAACCCAGGACCTAGACAACCCAGAACCTAGACAACCCAGGACCTAGACAACCCAGAACCTAGACAACCCAGGACCAAGACAACTCAGCACCAGAAAAAAAACATTTTTATAATCAAATAAAAGTAATTTATTATGGATTAAAACCATAATAAATTATTTTTATTCGGTTATAAAAATAAAAAAAAAAAGTTTTTTCTCTTGCTGAGTTGTCTCAGTCCTGAGTTGTCCCGGCGCTCAGTCAGCCGTGTTCAGTTGGAAGTGTTGTTGGCAGCGTTAAGTTGTCTCTTCCCGCCACATTTTACTATGTCAGTGTATATTGTTTAACAAAGTTATTGTTGAAAATTCATTTTTCTTTAAAATATTGCCTCGCTGCTTCCTGCTTTCGAGCTTGTTGGAAGTGCTTCTCTGTAGTTCCTGTTTTTAAGAAGCCTGGAGAACCTTCTGATCCCTCTATCCTATTACCCCTATTAGTCTCCTACCGCTTTTCGGCAAAGTATTCGAGGCTACCTCTCACGACCTACTCTATGACAAACAATATGGATTCCGTTTTGCCAGCTCTACTGCTGACGTGTTTACGGCCGTCACTGAATATATATGTATATCAAGTTCTTGATAATAACGACGAATCTGTGGTTCTAGATATCTCAAAGGCGTTTGACAGGGTTTGCCATGCTGGTCGTCTACATAAGATTCAGGGTTTCTTTATTACAGGACGATTGTTTGATTTACTACTATTATGGTTTTAATCCTTAATAAATTATTTTTATTCGATTATAAAAAAGTTAATGTTTATATTTTACATAATGCCTTTTCAAATGCCTTATTTTAAGAAAAAATATTCGCTAATTAAGTTTTAATCTTTAATAAATTACTTTTATTCGTTTATAAAAAAAAAAAGAAAAGTTATGTTTTTCTGGTGCTGAGTTTTCTCGGTCCTGAGTTGTCCCGGCGCTCAGTCAGCTGTATTGAGTCGGAAGTGTTGAGCTGGCGGTGTTAAGTTGTCACTTCCCGTCACCTTTTACAAATGTCGGTGTATATTATTTAACAAAGTTAATGTTGAAAATTCAATTTTCTTAAAAAGCCGAACTGTTTTGGTTACCCAATATTTAATTATTTGAATCCTTATGGGTTTTTTTTTAAATTGAACTAATATAGCGTATTTTTTTTAATTATTTTGATGTGTAATTTTTTAAAGGTACAAAGTAATTAAAAATACGCTATATTCATTCAAATGTTTAAGAAAATCTTTACCTTGATAGTAAAAATTTTTTAAAAAATGTACAAAGTAAAAAAATTTCTTAAAAAAATTTAGAATCCTTATAAATTTAACCTTATATTAAATATAGAAAAATGAAAGAAACACTGGAAAAACAAACCGTCATTATAACTTAGCGAAGAGATAAAATGGCGTTTTAAACTTGTCTGATAAAAAGAATCAGTTGTTCTTGTTGGGAGGCGCCCTGTCGTAACTACATTAAGTCGCGTAGATACCAGTATCTCGTCACAGTCATCCGGGGATCAGAGGCCACTGAGCAATATTGTCATCGTCACGTGATGCTATAACAGATAATGTCGAAAAGAGAGGTAGATAAAAAACAAAACCAATCGGTGATGGTCACACCAAATTTGCAGTCTGTTTTATCATTAACTTTTTGGGGTTTGTTTTGTTTTACTTTCTTCTTTTTTTTCTTATTTGGGAGTTAAATTGTGATATCATTCCTTTCCTCAACATTTGAAAAGATGACCTCGGAGTACAACAGAACAGATGAAGAATCTAAAGGTCGAGAATAGATAGATTTCTTTTTATTATCCTCCTCCCACCGAAAAGAAAATAAAGGAATAATGAGTTGCCTAGGAATCCATTAACAAGAAAGATAACTTAGCCTCAGGCAAGATAAATATTTACTCAACTTAGTCTGATAGAAGATAATAAGTGAGGCGCCTCATGAGGGCAGAACTTGTAAAATAAGTTCATATTAACTTCGAGTGACGTCACTTAGTAGTGGTATGCGATTGTAACTTACGATCCGTCACTTTCGAACAGGAACTTAAGAACAAAGAAAATAGACATAATTGTCGATGTTTACGCCTTCATTTATGTGTCATTTCATTTCAGGACGTGAACGATGACGGCTCTCCACAACTTCCTGTCTTTTGTTGCTCTAAGATAACATTTAACTCGTTACCGTCCCGTTTTGTTCTCGTTCTGTCATCAATTCACTCGTATTCGTTAAAAAGTTCGAGTGATATAACTGTTTATTAAGCTTAGATTAGTATGGCACAAGGTCATGAATAGAGGAGTAAGAGAACAGGGACATAGTTTTAAGCTATTATTTTAATTTAATGAAGGGCTGCTAACCGAAACAATCAGCATCCACAATTTTAGCGTTTATTTGGGCCTCGAACACTGTCATCAGTGCGAAATACATAACATCTCAACTATCTGTCGAGCTACAACTGTGCACAGTCTGGCACATGGTCAACTAAATTGAGGATAAGGCAAATATCTAACTCACTACAGTAGTGATGATTTCTGAAACTAACTTTCTAATTATTACTCCACGGGGAGACACCCACCTAAAATATTAATTCAGCTTCCTATATTGCTTTACATAGGAGTAAAAACTGTAAACCCCGTGTAACTTCAGTGTAGAAGAGCTGTTAGAAAAAACAAACTTCTCGAGATAAAAGGAGAGCTAGTTCTAGTATCATCAAGAACCTATTCTGTATTTCTTGTCCATGTTTTATACGAATGGCTTTAGACTAAAAAGCGACCATTGCTCTCCATAGATTCCTTTAATATCGGTGAATTACCATGATTTCTTGGGAAAGATAGTGGAGCAATTTCCGGTTGGCTTCTCCACAGTTGAAATTCTGAGTTTTCCTTCTCTTAGACTGGCTGCCACCAGGGCTAGAGAGCTCAGTCTACTCAGCTGCTGAATCCACGTGGTGGTGGTCGGGGTTGGGGGAATAGTGGTTTCTTGTCTTTCATAAAGATATTTATAGGAAGTGAATGTCATCAACTAGACTGGAATTTGAACTCGGCTCGTCGAATCCACTTTCCGCGCCTATAACAGTTACCTAATGTACGTAAAAATAACATCATCAAATATGGCGTCGAGTGGTACATGTTGACTATGAAAAGTAACATTATATATATTCTGAGAATGAATATAAGGTGTACCAGGAAAAAATGATACCAAGACAAGTTTTATATCATTGGAAGCGGAATAAAGACTCCTCCCTCATCCACCTTGGGGAATTTGTTTTACGGCCTTTTTCCTGGGCACCAATTTCTTTGCAAAAAAAAAGTGCTATAAGGTGAAACATGGTTCTTAGCCACTTGTTTAGTTTACATTTGTGAGTGTTTTTCATGTACAGTTCATTTCGAATGTGTCTTACGAGGGATCGGAACATTATGATATCAATTTCTAATGTTTAATAGTTGGAGTTACGTTTCCTGACTGCGAAATATAATCTGTAACTACTTCATATTCTTATAGATCAGATAGTAGCATCTAATAGATAGCATTCAAGAGACAGAGACCTATTTGAACGTGGACTTTATTTAGACTGTTCTGGATTAATGAAGTGAACAACCAACCAAGAGGAAACAGCTAAGAATGAATGGTAAGGAATACAGAAATTTTGTTTAATGCCTGCATTTTAACTTTTCTTCTTGAATGCTGCTGATTAAAATGTTTCATGTTGTATTATTTATCATACCGTCATATGTGTTTTGTGTTTTTCGGGTTCTAAGAGAAATGTTGTTCTGCAATACATATTTAAGAAATCTGAATATCCATATTCTTCTTGTATTCCTAATCGCTGTGTTCTTGCGACTATGTAGGAGGACGCTACATCCGTGGACGCTACGAGACGTTTAGTGTTATTGTTGGGGCGCACCCACCTTCACAACCACAATAGACTGATCCTATTATTATAAATAGAACAGTAGTTCTAGAGACTGGGAGCAGCGTAGCAGTGTAGTGCAGTGCAGAGTGAGACTTCTGTAGTGATCAGTTACACTTCCGTTTTCTCGACCGGAAGATACCGTTGGACTTTATTACTATTACTTATTGTTACTACTAACCTACGTTCGTTCTACTACTAATCTCTCTGATGTAAATACCTCTCTGAATATACCAGTATTTTTCCCTACGACTGTTTTTGTTCGTTATTACCATATACTCACGTGGAAACACTCAACATCTCAACAGTTATATATGTACTTAATAGAAACAGAAAGACGTTATTTCTTTTGTTATCTGGATGGTGGAGTAATGGATAGCGGCTCAGATTGAGGAATTGGAGATCAGAGTTCGAATTCCAGTCGAATACATTACATTCACTTACGTGCTAATACCCTTGGGAAAGGTATGAACCCTCTTCTTCTGCCCCCAACTATGGGTAAATAGCAGGACAGACCGAGTTCTATAGCCTTGGATGGCAACTGGTCTACCGCAGAAAGAAAATGGCAACCTACTTCGGAAAAAAGTCTGCCTCGTCAGTCACGTATCGAAATATATATGATCGCCTAGGCGTGAATCACTTAACTGAAGAAGTACCATCCATGCACTTACAAGTTATATGTTTTCACAGTCTTTCTTAGGATAGGCAATTAGTTCCAGGCTTGTTTCAATGGCTTCTTCGTAACAAAATTTCTCCTTCCAATAAGGAAAAAAGTCTTATGAATGGTGCTGGGTTGTCTGAGTTACTGACTAACATCTATGCGGAAACCTCGGTGTCACTCATTGTTTCCGGCAAAGCTGTTTCAAGTGCTTTACAGGCAAAATTCTTTTTTGATGCAGCGTTGATGAGCAAACTTATCGATGTTGTCCTTCCTGCAGATGCTGACCAATTGACTTCTCATCTATCGGACTCAGTTGATGTAGCAGAGGCAAATGAGGAAGAGATTACTTTCGGCATGTAAAAGGAGTTTGCCTCTGTAGAGAATGAAGCTGAGATTCAAGATATTGAAGAAACTCTTGAGAGCAGTACGTCTGATGTGTTTCAAGATAATTTCCATGATATGGTGCATGGCTATTTGCCTGCGAACACAGAACTGTCTGATGTGGATGAAATAAACGATTTGCATAATAAACTCCAGGCGCATGAGATCAGTACTGATGACATTGACAAGTCTCCAGCCCTCGTGAAACTGCAGAGAGTACTCGATACTCTGAATCATGAACCCAGGAGGAAATCAAGCAAAGTTATGGCTGGCCTGCATTGAGTACATCGACACGTTTAAGCTATTTGTTCGTGCCGAGGTAACAGGAGATTGGAATTTGCATCTTGTGGCGTTGGGAAGGATGCTACATTTATTTGCAGCAACCTCTGAATTTCAACTATGCAGTGAGTGCACGATTGTACCTGCAATGGGTGCTAGAATTGCCTGAAAATGATCGTTGACTGCATTAACAGTATTCTGAGTATGGGTTTCATTTTGTGCGACTTAGTGACCGTTACTGTGCCGGCTTGTCAACTGAATAAGTGATGGTGAGAACCACAAAGAGCAGAGGTGGACTAAGGGACGAGGGTTTACGGAATCATTGAGATTGATGTGTGTGTATAGCATGCACACTTGCGTCCAAGTGAGTGATTCCATGACAAGATTAACCGGTCTTGCCCACAGAACCAACAAGTAGCACGTAGAGCTGACTAGTGCACGTCGGAAAAGAGTTTTTTTATATGATCCGTGTCTTCAATTGCATCACTTAGCATAACTCCTTTGATCCAAGCCAATCTGTGGTTGAGTGGGGCAGGAAATGGCTTGTAAACTTTAATACCTCCAAAACGAAACTGCTCTCCTTTACCCCCCCCCCAGAGAACCCTCCTTGCCTCCCATCAGAATGGCTGATTCCCAACTCCTTGAGAGCACCTTGTTACACCTGCTTGGTCTCACACTGTCCACTGATATGAGGTGGAGCAACTATATTGAATCAATAGCTTCATCTACCGCAAGGAAAGTTGGTTCTCTGTGTCGTGAGAGGAAGTTTTTCTCATCTGAGTCCATCCTTCAAATCTATAAATCAACCATCCATCCTTGCATTGGACATTGCTGTCATATATGGTCTGGTGCTGCCGCCTGTACGTCTCGAGGTCTTCGACAAAATCCAAAGACGAATATGCAAGATGATAGGTCCTGATCTGGCATCTAGTCTACAAACGCTATCCCACAGACGTGCCGTGGCCTCTCTCTCTGTCTCTTCTACAAGTATTTTCACGGCAACTATTCCGACGAACTTCTTTCGCTAGTTCTCGGACTGCATGAATTTAAGCGAACTACCAGGCTGGCATCTCAGTCCTACCCTTTCACTATCAAAATAGTTAAATGTAATCGTCTCTTCTACTCAAACAGCTTCTTCTCCCGCATTTCCCGTCTGTGAAACTCCCTTCCCCTTACTTGCTTCCCCGATGACTATAACCATAAAATATTCAAGTGCAATGTCAATCGACCTCTGACACCCTGAGCTTGTTCCTCGTCCCCCTCTGTATCCTTTCCCCAAACATGCCTCTTTGCTCTTTTTCTCAATCCTCTGTAACCCCTTGCGTGATAGCGGTACTCCCGCCTTGCTTGGGGTGAACTGCTTAAAAAAAAGAGAAAAAAATCCAACCACAGATACGATCAGTATCATCTGATTTGACAGCATCATAGTGCTGGAATCAATTGTGATATAATTGAGAAGATTAGTCACTCTATCCAGAAAAAAACTTTAGAGCTCACCGGAAAGAAGTTATCAAGTGTGCACTCTTGTTGAACTGGACAAATGTGTAAAGATTGATGGTCAAAATGTTCTTGTTGACCCTAATGTTTTCAAGGCTGGTTGTTTTGTTGAAAAGATTCGAAGATGTGACCGCGTTCTTCAAGTTCGAAATCTATATCCAGCTTCAGTTTTCAAGAATTTCCAAATAAGAAAGACAAACAAAGCCGTGCGGAAACATCATTTGACCACTGATGTACCTGAGTCTCCGCCACCAACTGACACAATGTTTGTTTTAGATGGAGGTGCTCTCCACCACCGGGTGAAGTGGTTGCCTAGGGTGACATACAGCGACGTGGCTACATAGTACCTGATCTACGTGAAGGTCAAGTACGGGCCATCAGGTATCATTTTTTATGGTTATGTAAGCCCATCCGTAAAAGACCATAAACATCAGCGAAGAGCAGCTCGGACTTCTGCTAACATACAAATCGAAGATGGATTTCAAGTTGCTGTTCATCAAGAGCTCTTCCTCTCAAACGAGAACAAAGATCAGTTTGTCAAGATGTTATGTCGTTCCTTGGAAGCAGATGGACATCAAGTGGTCCAAAGTGAGGGAGACGCAGATATGGACATTGTTTCTGAAACGCTCAAACTAACTACTGAAGGAAATTTAGTAACTGTAATAGCTGATGACACAGACATCCTTATTCTTTTACTTTTCCACCTTCCTCTTGACATGCCTGGCATCTATATGCGTTCCAAGGTAAAGAAGTCTCGTGGAAAGGTGAAGAATCTGCTCTGAATCCCTGAAATTGCAGAGGCGGCAAACTCCTATTATTTTCAAAACTTGCCAATCATCCTAGCATGGGAGTGGGTGTGACTCGACGTCAGCTGTATTTGAGTGTGGGAAATTCGAAATAATGAGGTTTATTCATAATCCAAATGAGATCCAGTCTTGATGCGCTAATTTAGTTGATGCAGCTGTTTCTCCTGCCCAAGTTGCATCTGTGGGGTTGCAGAATTTTGTCAAGATGTATGGAGGAAAAACAAGGCGATACATTGTACATCCAGTATATGGAGTGCCGCGACATCGACGAAGTTACAGCCTGAAAGACTGCCTTCAACTGAACAGCTTTGTTTCACAGAATCCGTGTCCATCTTCAAGCTATGATTTAGAAGTTCTTTAGGTGATTGCCAACTTGATCCTTGCAGCTGGGGTTGGGAAATGAGAAACGATACTTTAGCCCAAGTTCTTACCGATCAAGATCCTGCTCCTGAGGAACTACTGAAGATTGTACATTGTAAGTGAAAGAGTTTGTCAAACAGTGCTTGCAGCACAAGCAATTGCTCTTGCCGGAAACATGGTCTCACGCTCGTAACAGTATGCAGTGACTGTAAGGGAACCGATTGCAACAACATTAGCCTGGCTCTGCAAGAAGAGGGCGAATGAGAAGACGATGCTAATTTATTTGAACATTTGAGTTAATCAGGCCATTTTTCTGTTTGCTATTTTTGGTGGTCGAGTTGGAAACATTTCAATACTCGTTTGTGTTATCTTATAACCTTTTTTGATGGAGTGCTATTTTCAGGGTCTATTATTTTTTTGTGATGGTGTTTGAATTAAAGATTTCAAATTCTATAATTTTCTGGGGGGTTTTTTTGGGGGGGGGTACCAAAGATCACATTTTTGGCAATCATCAAAAAGATGTGAAAAAATATACACATCTTTTTAACAAGCACCTCCATTGTCAGGGTGAGCCATCAGTTTGCTTAGTAAAACAGGACTTTCAGGCGTCAAGTTGCTTAGTCGGTTGCTTGATGTAATAAGTTATTTCTATGTATTTGTTGTCTTCATTCTCTAGTCATACCTTGTTTGTATCACACGAGACCGTCAAGTCTTTTGTGAATAGGTCCTATGTTTTACTGACCAGACTACTAAAAAGGACTTTTCAAAGTGAAGATAAAATTATGCTGGCCATTTGTCTCTATTAACAACACTTATAACCAGGTAAAATTTAATGTTCTCAGCATTAGTGGTTTCTGAGATATAAAACTTCCTTACTTTGTTGTCTGGTCTGCAAAATATACAGATATCACGTGACCATCTTGAAAACTTCACACAGTAAGAGCAAGGTCTGAGAGCAACATATGGGTTGATCGGAATTATTCTAAAATATTTGTCCAACTGTCATCTATCTCTTTCTATTTCTCCCTGCAGACTGTTTTGTTTGTTTGTTTGTTTGTTTTGGTGGGGTTGTCAAATTCAGTTTGACAGACCAATTATTGGTCTGTAAATTGTGGGTGTTTGGT
>OZ038484.1:36895263-36955263 GCA_964036315.1 Acanthosepion esculentum
GGCAAGAATCCATATCATGTACCTCCTGCTATGGGTTAAATAAAGAAGTAGATGGAAGCCAGTCTGAGAGAAGGATTACTCTGAATTTCAAATCGTGGAGGACGCAGCGAGAAACCACTCTAATATGTATCCCAAGACATAATGGCAATCCATAGTCCACAGAAGGCCATGATCATCTACGTCCTGAATGGGCGTGACATTTCTTGAGGAAAGACTTATTGTCCCCTCTGCGACCTCTTTCCCACAGACACAACCTTGCAAGCGTGTTATACAAGGCTATTTTAATGTAAATGTATAATGAGCTCCAGTCTTTAATTCCATCAAACCCTTACACCTCAAACATGCCATGTCACCTCCACGGAGTCTACTCACTCCCATTTCCCCCGTGTTCCAAAGGTAACAAGAATTCTTTTTCAAAGAACTGTCAAATTATGGAATAGACAACCGTGCGAATGCTTCTCCGAAGACTTCAATCTTGACCTCTTCAAGTCAAGGGTCAATCGATATCTTCATAATCTTCACGCCCTATTACCTTCTCTTCCATTCATATCACACACCACAATCATCATTACTCTTTTAACTGTAACCCTCTACCCTGAGTGGCTCTCAAGCTGTGTATTGGGCGAAAATTAGTGTTAAAATAATTTTAATGCCCGCCCCTACCTGAGAGTTACCAAAATAGGCTATTTTGAAAGTCTAATGCAAATAAATTTTAAACTTAGTTACTTGTGAACTCGGAACTACCTGAGCGACTTAAAGGAAGAAAATCAATTGCAAATTTGGTAGCACTGCGCTTTCAGTTGTCATCCAATTCAAAACTTGTAGTTCATTATAGCAGCCCTGTTTCACTAATTTTCATGCAAATAATTCAGCTAACTTCAGTGGCCATCCGGTGCGCACATTGGATGTGAAGGTTTTCCGTGTCACGCATAACAATTTGAAACTAGGTAAACATCAACAATTACATCATTAGTATTAGGTGGTGCTGAAAAGGTCTCAGTTTGACCAAGAAGCCCTTCCCCTAAAAAAAAGTGTTTGTTCATTTTTGTTAGATGTTAGGGGGTGGGTTTGACGAAGAGATTTTTAGTACTCCCTCGTATGTAATTATTGTAATTATTATTATACCAAAAGAAAACATAACTACACAATACCAAAAGTGTTTTTGTCTGTGCACATTATATATATATATATATATATATATATATATATATATATATATATATATATATATATATATATATATATATATATATATATATATATGTATATATATATATATATAGTATGTGTGTGTGTTTGCGCGCATGCGTCGCTAATTGTTACAGGGTAAAGAGGTAAAAGAAGGCAGGAAGTGGTGAAGAGGTTTCGCGTCTGTGTCATCAACAAATTAAGATGAAGAACATGATGAGATTCTAAGAGTCTTGCGGGAAAAGAGTTTCCTTTTCTACGAACAGAACTGTTAGTCATTCTTTAAATTTAGTATTCAGACATTGCTGCAAGTAAGAAAAAATGGAGTTCCAAACGACACCTTTTGCTAATTTTAAGGTTAATACATACATGTTGTGTTCTTCCAAATGTTTTTGTTATGTTGGTAAACAGATGAAAAATTGGATAAATTATAACGTAGACCATGCACTTTCACATAATTAGAAGATCAGAAAATAAAAGAGAGATAAGAAAATTCAATAACAACTAGTGATGTAATTTACTACCTAATAAACGAAGATGAGTAAATGTTGTTGTTGAATAATTATTTATTTGTATATTTATTTACTAATGTAATTATTATTTATTTTATTCTGATAAATTATTTATCTATTTATTTTAAATATTTAAAGGTATTGAACTAGACGTTTTTTTAATTAAAAAAGAAATATACTTATGCAAGTTATATATATATATATATATATATATATATATATATATATATATATATATATATATATATAGGGTGACCCAAAAAAACGGGAATTTTTTAAGTGCGTATTGCCAGACATGAGCAAGTGGCAACACTGCGAGACAGTGACCTTGAGCAAGTAAACATTTCGCCATTTTAGTAACAAGAATGAAATTCACAATATCCCAGCTGAGATGTTGCATCAGTAAATAGGGGTCTCAACAGCAGATTTCAAGAATGCATTCGTACAGGAGGACGCCATCTACAGGACATCATTTTTTAAAAATGAAAATTCCATCATTGTTTCTTAAATGGCATGTTTTAAGGTTTCAATTACTATGAATTAAATATTTTTCTTCCATCACTCTTGGTTTTATTGGATTGTTAAAAAGTTCCCGTTTTTTGGGGTCACCCTATATATATATATTAGTGTGATGAAGATTTGACGTATTTGTCTAATTAATAAACTTACTTTCTGTATTTTTTAAAAAATATTTGAATAAAAATTAATAAACTTCCCTGACACTTTATATAAGAAAAACGACAAAATATCTTATCCACATTAATATTTAACTAAAACTTTGAAAATAACATAATTCCTCCTCCATAACATTTTTCCTTTTTGTTTTTTACTTTAATATTATACGTTTTCTTTTCTTTATTTAATCAATTTTCCACTTCTACCGACAATATATCTACCAGGGCTTTTCATTGTCTTGAGACGAAAAATATTGTTATCGTTCTCCATTCCATCACCCCTTATTCTAGTTTTTGTAACCTCTTCCAGTATTCAAACTCTTTGAATCAATTATATCTGCGGCGTCAGCATGTCTTTCTTGAACGATCTATTAAGTAAAGCGATTTATGCCTTCCGCTACGATTTGCTCCGACGCACGCTCTGTGTTGCTGATCAATTACATGTGATAAGACTGACATGGCTTATCGCCCTTTGGCGAGATTTATACTTCCTGTGTAGTGTCGCTGTCGTCAGTCTGTACGTCACATGGCGCCAAAAGGTTGCTATTAGATCATTTCTCTATCTCGATATTCTTATTACTTTCGTTTTGTGATTTTTTTCCTTTAATTTTGAGATTGTTATTTCGTTAAGACTGATAATTTTCTAAAACTTGTTCCTGTGCGTTTGAACGTATGTAAAAATACCGACAATTGTTTGAATCAGCCGAAAAAGAAATGTATATGCGCATGCGCACGTTGTGACACGTTGAAGTAGAAGCAGGAAGTTGTATTTTGTATTTACACTGGCAATAATTATCAAAAAAAAAAATAAAGTAGACAAATTTTCTGTGAAACTCGGTACTAACTTATATTGTCGAATATTATATTTTCTTATGTATAATACGAGAAATGTCTAACGAAAATTAAAGGCAAAAAAGGGGATAATGTGGCGGACTTCACCACATTAATTTAACTTTAGGAAACAGGGCTGACGCAGAAAAGGATAACCAAAAGACATTGTTACACATAAAATATGTATTTAACAAGATGTACAATATCAAACAACGATGTGAAAGAAAGCATGCATTTAAGTAAGAAATGGTTTAAATAAACCAGAGTTGTCTCACTTTAACTGTTATTTTAGTATTTCAAAGTTCACTGGAATAATGTTCATGAGAGTCTCTTATAATGACTGTTCTTAAAAGATTTGCCATTTTAGAAAAGATTATGTGAGTGTATACAAGGTATGTTCAGCATGGGAGTGGTGTGTGTGAGTGAGAATGTTGGCGCATGGATTCGTTTGGCAGCTGAATTCTCACTAATTAGCTAAGAAAAATTCTTGCTTAAATAAGTGACTATAAGCTCCAGATCGCTGCGCGGGAAGAATTATTCTTCACGTGCAAACGATCTGATTGGTTGACATAGACTAATCAGCGAGCGAGCTTTGGGGAGACTTAAGAAAGCTTCTGCGATCCGTTTCTCCCAAAAGTGAACAAAACTGACTACATAAAAATAGAGCGATTACAAAATTGTCGCATTGCTGCGATTTGTAAATTGTCTATAATAACGTAGTTGTGATAATTAACCAATGAATGCTTGGCGTTGCATGTGATTTGTATTTTTGTATGTATGCATGTATGTGCGTAATAGATCAGCACAATACCCCCACTGGAGATTAAAGAATTTTATTATAATAGTATTATACACAGGTACACGTTTTCAGATATTTTACTCGGCTGAAAACCCCTCTTATTTGAAACAGCAATATTGCATATACATTCAGGTAGCACAATAGATAATAAAACAAAGTATGCAGGTGTTGGTAATCATTGTTTACAAAAGGTATTCGATATGTCGGCAATATTTGTGCTTTGCGAATCAGTGTAATTAAGTAATTGATCGTCTTTTGTCTCAGTTTTGTTCACAAAATCGTTTGTGACTTTCTTGTAGTTATAAAGGTTTTCTCTCTTCATTCTTAATGAAAGACAATATTTATTTTATTTTCATAGTTTATCAATATATAAAAATATAATAAATTCATATCAAAGAGAAATAGATTAATTAACACCTTAAAATGTATTACCAGGTATGTCTAGTTAGCACCTATGCGTCGAAAATTCGAAAATAAGTTTTGAAACGGAAATTAGGAAACACGCAGTGGCTAAACATCCGTCTTATTTTTATTATTTAATATCGTGAAAAAATAAACATTTTAGTGAAATATATGTACGACATTGGCATTTTAATGTATAATATGGTACAACTTTTGGAAAAAAAGAATTACATAGGAATGACTGTATTATGGAGAAGTATTATACTCAAGGGTGTAATTTATTCCCTGTTTTTAGCATCAGAAATACGGGGGTCGTATTATACGTATTTCGTATTATACACAAGACGATACGATAAACTATTTATAGAGTAATATGAAAAATGGCACATCATAATAATTAGAAACAGAATTTAAAAAACACTGTTTATATAACTTTAAGTGTTATTAACATGTCAAACACTTGAACTCGTCTTTTGTGTCCTTTGTGTTGTCACTACAAAGTTTCGGTTTTCTCTTTCTTCTGCCCCCGTTGGCCGTATCATCCGAAAGAAAAGAGGAAAATGTTTTTGTTTTTTTAAATAAATGACTGTACTAATGCACCAACCAGACCAATCCATTTTAATAAATTTAGATACCCAAACGAAATTATACCGACGCCCATGTTCTAGGCAATTCCAATCTATACCCGGTGTCGTTCCCTAAAACCATTTCCCCACACGGTGCTGAAATTTATGCTAGCCCGACTTAGGCACACGACCAATATGTTTTCAACTTTTCACCTGTATTCCCTGTCTGAACCTTATCCGAGAGAGGATCATAAACTGCGCTTTGCTCTTTCCAAATATAATGTTTTATATCAACAATGTAGTAGGAATTATTCCACACCTCATGTTGCGACCGATGTGCAATATTTATTCTTTTTCTTTCTGTAATTATTTATTCCCCCTTGAAAAATATATGATAGAGGATGAATGAGTCAGTAGCCAGACAGTTGTTAGCTGAATATTGACTTAAAATATCTGCTTTTTTGATAAATTCATCCCAAGCAAGGCGATAATGTCACTAAGACGCAAAGGGCTACTAGGAGTGAAAGAATAAGAAAACTTTAGAAGGAACCGTTAAATCAATCCTAAACAGGAAACAAGACATAAACCTCTACTCTTGTTCAAAAGACCAGGAAGAAGAGTGAACCGGACGATTTGTGATTAATAGTGTTGGATAAGGTGCATTGACAACAAAGATTATTTTGAGAATAATTATTTCCAGTGTATTTGTTTTGATTTTGATTTTTATCGTCAGACTGCGGAGTTATTGATATCCCGACATAAATGTTAATATCATAAAAATATAAGTTTTCTCTGGATTTTTGAGAAAAGGAATTATTATTATTATACATTTCTCTATCTGGGCAAATGTTATCATAGAAAGTGTTGTCATAAGGATGGATTAAGAATGAAAAAAGTATAGGCCTCTCCAATCCCAGTGGGTAAAACGGATATGCTCTTGTGAATTGAGTTAAGGAGGAGTTTGGCTCAAAATTTCTCAGAAGGTTGCTTAATGCGATAGACACCTGAAAAGGTCAACAGGTAGAGCGGTCAAAATATAGTGACTATGACAAGCAAGAGTAAAGTATTTATGTACATATAAACAGAAATATAAACAAATAACTTTTGTCTAAACCCTGGATCTTTCATTTCATCTCTAAGCTTTAATTATAGACATTCGCATTCCTTAACGGTAATGGCAAGGTTAGACAGGAAACATTCGGTATTCGTTAACCAAACAGTGTTATTGCCGGTTGAAAGTTATAAATTATTTCTCTTAAAACTGGTTTTCAGAAAAATAATTTTCTCAAGTTCACTGTTATTGTCCTTTTTAGTACTGATGAGAGTTTCCTTCCAACCTTTTGTCTAAGGAAATGTGGAAAGACAAAATCTTGATTATGTCATCATTTTTCCTTCTAGTTACATGTGCTATATATTTTAGTTGTTGCTTGTGGAAGTCTTCAAGTGATGTGGTTTTTGCTACTTGGTAAATCTCTGTGATTCTGTGGCACCATTCTATAAGATTTGATGAAAGATTCTCTTCTTTAAGACGTTTTTTCTTAACCAAAAAACAAGATTTTATTATCTTTAGTGGAACATTATACAATGAAAACCAATATTATCGCGTATTATTTATGAACAAACTCTACAGCACCGAAACCCTGTTGCCAAAAATAAGAATGTTGCCGTTCAAATACGGAAAAAGCTTTATGAAAAAGAAGTTATTTAAAGTCAGTATTTAGTTTGACCGACTTTATCTTCTATTACTGCTTGTCGTCATGATGACGGATTTGTGGTTAATGTAACGGTTATTGGCTCTGAAAAAGAAATCAGCGATCTGAGTTCGAAGTCTGACAGTTCGTTACGTTCACTTTAGCACAAATACGCTTAGGAAGGGTATTAATTCATCTCTTCTCCCTGATACACATGCTAACTCCTAGGTTAAATGGCAAGGTTGATTAGGCTCTCTTGAGGTTGCAACCATTCAAGGAGAAGGAAGACTATATATTCAAAACCAACCTGAAGAAGGATGTCCTTCGTCAGGCAATTTTGCTCTAAACGCATCACTGCTTCTGTGGCTGCAGCTCATACAATGGCCATAATGTGTTATGGAACTCGAGACATGAGTCTTGATGTTATTGACTTCACTAGTGTTGTACAGCCAATCAATGGAATGTTGTTTTTCTTTCCAGTTTGACACTATACATTCTTTCTTGGTTAGTTGTTGCTCTCCTGCTTTTCGTTTTAGTACATTCCACAAGTTCTGAATTAGATTTAAATTTGGTTACTTTCGAGCACTCTTACCTTTCATTTTGAAAGCGTTTCACCCCAAGCAAGGCGGGAAGCCGCTAGCACGCAAGGGGTTACAGAGAGTTGGAGCTAGAGCAAATAAGAGTGATAGAGGAAAGGATGAAGAGAAGGATAGGGGATAGATCAGGGCATCTGGAGACGTCGATTGACATTACATTTGAATAGTTGGAGATTATAGCTATCAGGGAAACAAGAAAAGGGGAGGGAGTTCCACAGGCGAGAGGTGCGAGACGAAGCTATTGGAGTAGAAGAGACGGCTACATTTAACAGTTTCGACAGTAAAAGGGTGATAGCGAGATGCCAGCCTAGTTGAACGCTTAAATTCATGAAGTCTGGGAAGCAGCGAAAGCAGCTCATCGGAGCAGTTACCGTGAAAGTATTTATAAAACTGTTTGCCTTTTCATGAATTTCAAGAATTTTACGAATTTATTTTATATAAGTTTTAACCTAAGGCATCTATCATAAATAAAAACGAATAAGCTTACACGTTTGTAAAGCAATAAATGGATTTTCATTTGTCGTGGCTAAATTCGTTTTTGCAGCGGAAAATGCCATCCAGAAAAAAAACGAAGTATTAAGACACTGAAAATGTCTTTACAAACAAAGAAGCAACCTAACCTGAAACCTAATGTATAATCTGCACTATAACAGTATATGCTGGGCATTCTCTTCATATATTGAACTGAAGAACTGAAGCAACCAATGCTGTGAATATTAAGAACAGGGCATATGAACAACTGAGACATTTCATGGAAAATAAAAACAAGGAAACTGACACAGAGAGATAATTGAAATCTCTAGAGCAAAAAAATGGGAAAAAGGGCCTCGAAAATTTAATACTCACAGAGCAAACTGAATACAAAAGTTTGGAGGGAAAGAAACAGTGAGTAACGTATCTAATGAGCGTGTCTAAATGGATGAGAGAACAAGAACTGAGATAGATAGTAAAGAGACATTTATAATATGTTTAACGTTCTTTTTATAGATACAAGTATTTAAGCAAATGCTCTGTTTTATAATAAACAGTATTAAATATATATAATTATAAAACAAAGCATTTGCTTAAATACTTGTATCTATAAAAAGAACGTTAAACATATTATAAATGTCTTTAAATAAATTGTCGGACTATGTCCAATTCAAAAATATAGTAAAGAGACAAACATCACATAGAGCTAGGAAATATAGGAAGTTGTGGAGAGCCATGATCATTCACGGCACATAAAAGAAATTACATTAGGCGCCTTTAATGAATGTAACTTGATCTGGCATAAGGCCAAAATAATGAGCATTGAACTGCCGAAACGAGTGAATTGCTCCGTGAAATAAGTTTAAAAGCCATTGCGTATATGTCCAAGACTGCTTTTCTCTCCACTTTTAAACGCGACATAATTTGCTTTTATTTTCTTTCTCGAAAGCGAACCGAAATTTATCGACAGACAGAATGTTAAAATGTCATTCTGGTCATATAAGTAGAACAAATGAAGTGTCTGTTGGCAGTCAGGGTTTATTTCGTCTCCCAAATTAATTACATTGTTAGAAATTGCCGTCAACCATTTTCTTGCCAACAATCTGATCCATGTCTGACAACACACGGGAGAATATAAAATGCCTTTTGTTCTTTGTTTCCTTATTCATTGCATTTAATTGTTTATCTTTTACCGTATTTGTATTTCAATCGAACATAATCTTCTTTCATTTAATTTTTTTTCCTACTTTTTGTTTTATTCTCGCTGTTTTTGTTTATTAAGTTTATCGTTTAATTTTTCCTTTTTCTCAAGTGTTATTTACTATTTTGTTTCTTAATGTGTTTTTCTTCACGTTATCTGCTTTATCAATTTATATATATATATACATATATATATATATATATATATATATATATATATATATATATATATATATATATATATATATATACATGAGAATTAATTAAAAAATGCATAATATTTCTCTCTCTCCATATATATATATATATATAACTCGCAATATATCTTACATATTTTATGCAATTTATACACACTTTATATATATATATATATACATTCAATATATACCCACACATACAATTAACACACACACAAACACACACACACACACACACACACACACATATATATATATATATATATATATATATCGACTAGATGAGACAAAGTAAAAAAGCTATAAACGCAGGTCGTTTATAGCTTACTTTGTCTCATCATTTCGCCGACGTCAGTAAGTCTCAGCTTCTCCAGGTCAGCTAACCTGAAGAAGCCGTCGAAACGTGAAACGTATCATTTATAGCTTTCCAACTCTGTCTCATTATCTCCGCTTTTATTTCGGATACTATTACATGTCCTACAGACGCACACATACACACACATACATGCACATACATGCACACAAACCCATTCACACTACTCCCCGGTCTTTTGAATTGGAGCAGAGATTTTTTTCCTTAATTCTTGTTTAAGATTTGGACTCGGGTTCCTTTTTTAAGTCTTCTTATTCTCTGCGTCTTATTGGAATTACCGCCATTTTTGTCATATATATATATATATATATATATATATATATATATATATATATATATATATATATATATATATATATATATATATACCATAATGAGAAGCCATGTATACTTTCTTAATATGTATGATGAAAGATCGAGGTCGGTATGAAATATCAAATTACATATATATAAAAAAATATAAATAAATACTTTCATATAAAAAAACATATTTTCTTTAATTTACAACTTTTTAGTTGTTTTATATATATATATATATATATATATATATATATATAATGTGTGTGTGTTTTTAATGAACGTCGTGTTGAATAGCCATGCTTCCAGTACCTTATCATTGGACCTACAGTTTCTGATCTTCATCAATGATCTCCCCGGATGTCATTAGTTCCCAGCTAGGTATTTATGCAGATGACACAACCATTTACTCCTGTCTTAGTAGTAAGTTCGACAGACTCGACAAAGTAAACTTGGCAACTGCTCTTGAAAACGACCTCTCATCAGTGGTTACCTGGAGCAAGAAATGTCTTGTAAATTTTAACGCCTCCAAAACAAAACTGCTTTCATATAACTACCACAGAGATACCTTTCTGACTACCATCAGGATGGATGATGCTGAACTCCAGGAGAATAACTCACTACGCCTTCTTGAGATCACGTGTTCCATCGACATGAAGTGGAGTGGGTCTATTGAATCAATAGCCGTATCTACTGCAAGGAAAATTGGTTCACTGTGTCGCGCCTGAAATATTTTCTCGTCAGAATCCATCTTGCACATTTATAAATCTACCATGCGTCCGTGCATTGAATACTGCTGCTATATCTGGTCTAGTGTTCCTGCTATTCATCTCGAGATGTTTGTCAAATGTAATCGAGCCTGACCAGGTATCTTGACTTCTGTCACTTTCTCACCGACATGATGTGGCTTTCCTCTGTCGTTTCTACAAATATTTTCATGGAATCCGCTCTGATGAGCGTCTTTCCTTGGTGCCCGACTACATTAATTTAAGCGTGCTACTAGATTGGCAACAAGGTCTCACCGTTTTACTGTTGAATTAGCTACATGTAGCCGTCACTTTTACTCTACCAGTTCCTTTTCTCGCACTTCGTACCTGTGAAAATCTCTTTCAATTTCTTGCTTCCCGGATAACGACAACCTTCAAAAATGTAAATCCAATGTCAATCGCCGCCATCTGTCTTCTTGAATCCTGTTCCTTTTTTTACCTTTCCACAATCATCCACTAAAGTCTTTTCATTCTATTTCACTCTCTGTAAATCCCTGCGTTCTAGTGGTATTATCGCTTTATTTGGGGATGAAATGATTAAATTCAAACGTGTGTGTGTGTGTGTGTGTGTGTGTGTGAGTGTGAGTGCGCGTGCGCGTGCGTGCGTGCTAGCGTGTGTGTATATATAAAGGTAAAAGACAATAGGAAAACTGTATTATTAACCGACGTGTTTCGTCCAATGTGGACTTTTTCAAGACAAAAAACAAATGAATTTATTAAAAACAAAGTAACTATAAACAACAAACAAAATGTCCTTGACAACTAGAAGAATTTAGAAAACGCATCAAAAATTATATTTTTGAATACAGTTTGATTTCTTTAAGAAATTGTAGGATATTATATGAACTAAAGTCATGAAAGACTTCATCCATGTTGGTTGTTTGGATGGTTGATTTCGTTTTGGCGGCATAACAACACCTATATGGGTTATTTAATGCCGAAATCTACATATTTTGTACGTAGATTTTATTCTTTCAACTACAGATATTTTTTACATAATTTTATACTTTCAGAATAAGGGTAAGTTTTTTCATATATATTTTGTAGATCATAAAATGTATTGTTGGTAATTTTAGTATAAAAATGTATTTTTATAATTTTTTTAGTGTTGTATTGTTTGCCATTTTGCCATAAAATTGTATTGTTGCTCATTTTATAAAAATGTACTGTTGATTTTTGTTATGAGGGTACACTATCTACCTATATCTGGAACTCTAACAGGTGATACCAACCCGGGGCAGAGTGGGCCTTGGAACAACAACAGTTAAGTGGTTGTTCCACGCTCCCCAAAACCTCCAATCTCCCGATCAGAGACCTTGCTGCTGGATGTAGTTTATCGTCATACCCAGGACGAAATTTTCGCCGAATATCTTTTATACTAAGACTGTTTGAAAAAAAAAGTATCTGGTAAGGAAACAATGCGCTACAATTATCAACTCTTCAGAAAATCTAACACTTCCTCATCACCCGATATCGTAAATTTATTCGTTGCATATAATTAAAATAAAATCCTCCACCAAAAAAAAGTCAAGTACGTTACAGTTAATGCCCTTTATTTGAGCTCTTCTGTTAGAACAATAACTATAGAATTACACAATATGGCGGCAAGTGACAAAGAAGGAAGGAAAGAAACTTTATCCAGAGATTTAAAATCTCAAGTTGCAGACGAGAGATACTGGTAGGAAGCAGGTGGGACGGTGCCAAGAACTGGATGGAAAATAAATAATAATTGCCTCTTGCACTGACCACAGACTGACTCTCTTCTCGCCACTTTCACCATGATTGACCTTAAGTGCCTAAAGATGAGCTAACAATTATTTAACATGCAATATTCAGGAGAAACACAGCGACCCTTTTCTTGACCGCTAACATTGTTTTTATCTTGGGAAGCAATCTGCGCCTGAGAAGCGTATACACAAGAGAAACCAAATGACTCAAGTGACCTTAAATGACACGAAGAATAAAATTCTTCAGTCTGCAATTGTTGTAATGATGTGTTTTTAAACAGGTTCAGGTTGAATACAATCAACTAATCAGCCATAGTAAAGATTTACGTTGATTTTGTTGTTGGCTACCTGACAAAGTAAAGGTCATCTTCGAAGTAAAGGTCATCACATTTTTAATTGGTGGCCACTCCATTCCCATCAATTTCGATGTACAATGACTGAAGAGTTCAATTTAAACTAAATCGCTTTACCATCCTCTTATTTCCCTTTAACTCTACTCCCCAGATTTTGGTTCAGTGGATAAAGGCGTTGGTTAGATCCAGTGACTAGACCCTGAATAGTTGTGAGTTCAATATCAGGCTACAGCAGTGGTGAAAAAAGAAAAAGTGAACTGCTAGAATTTCTGCACCGATAACCATTTCGCCATTCGCACATCTAATCCCTGATTAATCAATGTTTTCAGTGAAAATTGTTCTTAGCATAAATTTACACCGATGGATTGATTTGTTTGTTTAACGGCATATCAACTTCTAATGGGTCATTTAATGCCGAAATTTAATTTTCTTGGAAGCTTTGAAGTAATAAAAATATGTTATTCTGCTTTCACAATTGCATACGTGGTAGCTGATACTCAGCTTTTGTGCATATGCATGTTTGTGTGGACATAATTACTAGAGGCGGTGATATATGTGTTTTATGTTGTAGTTTTGTTGAAGTTATATTTTGGAATACAATTTGATTTATTTAAGAAATTGTACGATGGATTAAAGGTACAATGACCTAACAGTTCAATTTAAAACTAAATCGCTTTACCAACCGTCCAGATGATTTCATTACAGCTTACTATCATAACTTATGGCAGACCAACCACACTTTCCAGGAAAAATGGTGTGCACAAAGCCACCAAGTCGCTAAGCATCACTCCTTCTCCTAGGCAACAGAACCAAGTCTTCTTTGTTATTTAATCCATCGATAAAAGATGGATTCATTCTATTTCCACGAGCATTATAGCAAAATGGACAAAACAGACTCAATCGGAATTTGAACTCAGTTCGCCGATTCTAATTTCTATGTCGGATGTGGAGACGGCGTAATGGACAGCGGTTCGGAATGAGAAATCGGAAATCTAAGTTCGGATCCCACTATGTTTCCTTGCATTCACTGATGCGTAAATATCCTTGAGAAAAATATGAATCTATCTCCTTCCCCAGCTAGGGTTTAAATAGTAGGACTTGTATCTGGAAAAAATCCTTGTTATTCTAAAAAAAAATCTTAATGTAATATTCACTCGCCGAAAAATGAGAATTCTTCTTACAATCCAAGATATTTTTCCGCTTCAACCCTTTCCCGGCCAATTATTTTGAGAGAAATGTTTTATTTTCAGACGAGTTTTTTTTGTTTTGTTTTGTTTTGTTTTGTTTTGTTTTTAATATAGTAACTAAGAAACTGAGGCACCTTGAAGTACCTGGGTAGTGGCTAACAATTCTACCAGACGTACGAGTTGACAACTGGAAGCGTTTCAAGCTCAGAAGAGCATAAAAAGAATCAAGATCGACGTATAAACACGTCTGTAGCTGGTTTTGGGAACGTTATGTTTTGGACATGTTTATTCATCCGTGTCTGAAAAGGCCACTTTCCAGAAAAACGTATATACTCGTCTACGGGGAAGGGGTTATATAAACCACGAAAGTTTGATAAACCGTAAAAACAAATCAAATCAAACCCCTTTCTATGCCGATAACCGTTACACTGTCCGCATCTCCTAGCTTTACTATCATCACTCGGCATCTCCTATCATAAACGTAACTGTCTTTTCAAATGATTTTCATACTTGTAATCATAATCCTTTAGCCAGAATTAATAACAGCCATTGACATTTGAATTACAGAGCGACTGAAATAGCATCCCCTTTGTTTAGAAGGGAAATTAGTGTAGGTATAAAATGAATTGAAAAAAACACATAATTATTATACGATAGATTAACTTTCACCTTAAACATAATTATTATTTCAAAATGATTCTACCATTTAATTTATACGTTGCGTACTATAGTTGGTCTCTTTTGTTTAGTGGCATGTCAACCTCTATGGGTTATTTCATGCCAAAATTTAAATATTTTGAACACAATTTTATGGCTTCAACTAAATATATTTTGAATGGAATTGTATGCCTTCAACTATAGATAAAATGTATTTTTGGTCATTTTACTATATTTATTGCCGGTATTTTTATACTTTCAGAGGTTTTGTTTTTCATTTGGGAGTTCACTATTTTCCCATAGCTGTGACCCTGACAAGTGCTACCACTCCGGATCAGGGTGGACTTGGAAACAACAGCAATTTAGAGGGTGTTCCACGCTCCTCAAAACCCCAAATCTCCTGATCAGAGACGTTATTACCGGACGTAGTTTATCGTCATAACCAGGACTAACGTTGCGTAGTACAAACTCTGAATATCTAAGCTGACCACAGAACCAAATGGAAGACGGATCGCATGCGAAGCAAATTGCGTTTCGCCAAACTTCTAACTTTTTGAAAATCAGAACTCTAAGCTGCACTTTTTATACAAGGGTTCGAACATCAAGCTTTACTGTCGGGGAGGGGTAGGGGGGATTGAATGTGTAACTATCTCGGTCACCATCTCATACTATTTATTCAAGAAGTATGCGTTCAGTGCTTTTTTTTTATGCGTTGACCATAGGTTCGTAATCTGCCGTAAACGTTAAATAATTTTTCTCGGTGTTACAGACAGATGGAGGAGGGCGTGGTATTATGGCCAATGTAATCCATTCTATAATGTAATCCATTCTATAATGTAATCCATTCTATAATGTAATCCATTCTATAATTCAAGACACAATGTGACTTTATATATTTATCCTTCACATAAGCTGATCTCCTTTTCTAATTAATTTTTAATTTGATTCTAATTAGTTCTTAACGTGCTTAAGTTACCATAACAAAAAATATCTTATTATTAAGCTGGCGAAATCAAGTAACTTATGGATTGCTTCTATTTTTAAAAATGTTGCTTCGTATTAGCTTCCATATATATTCTTGATTTTAAAAGCAGACCACTTGTATAGATGAACATCGTACACTATTGATACGGAAAATATTACCATGTCATTATTTGATTGAGAGTAAATTAAACATTTTGTTTTAACTTCGTATTCTTCTTCTTCTATGTGCTCGCCACAGCTTCCTGTCCTTTCTAACGCTTAGTAACGTTTCTTTTTTGGCTACCTCTCCTAATCACTGTTCTGCCAACAGAACAATAGATCATTCGGTGCTTTCATCGGTTCTTCTTAATTTAAATATCTCTTGTATGTATCAAATTCTCCAAGTCCTTTGAGTATCAAATTCTCCAAGCCGTCTTTCCTCATTATGTGCCCAAAAAATTTCACCGGTCACTTTTTGATTCGAAGTGGCCTTTTTGTTTCCATTTTCCCTAAAACATCATTGTTGATCATATGTTCAGTCTGTTGTATTCTCAGTATTCTTTCTGTAGAATCATATTTCTGTTGCCTCAAGTTTCTTCTTTATCTGTGAGGAGATTGTACAGCTTTCACTGCTATACAGAAGGACTGATATTACTTAATAATTCAGTACATGTTTCTTTGTTTCTAATGAAATTTCCCCGTTTCTTAATACTTTGCTTAGCTTTTTGAAAGGCATCTTTTGCTATCCCAATGTATCTTTGGATTTCGGTGTTACATTTTCTGTCCTCTGTTAAAATGTAAGATATTTCAATTATTGTACTTGCTAGATTTTGGTATCTCCACTTCATAGTTCGCATCTGGGACTATTCCTTCTGCTGACCACCATCTTGGACTATTCATTCTGCTAACAACCATCTTGGATTATTCCTTCTGCTGAAAACCATCTTGGACTATTCCTTCTACTGACAACCATCTTGGACTATTCCTTCTGCTGACAACCATCTTGGACTATTCCTTATGCTGACAACCATCTTGGACTATTCCTTCTGCTAACAACCATATTAGACTATTCCTTCTACTGACAACCATCTTGGACTATTCCTTCTGCTGACAACCATCTTGGACTATTCCTTATGCTGACAAAGATCTTGGACTATTCTTTCTGCTAACAACCATCTTGGACTATTCCTTCTGCTGAAAACCATCTTGGACTATTCCTTCTACTGACAACCATCTTGGACTATTCCTTCTGCTGACAACCATCAAATGTCTTACAATTATTGTTTAGTCCTTTCTTCTTGCTTTCTTTTACTAGCTTCTGAAGTTCTTTCAGTTTCCTCTCTCTGCCTATTATCAACACTGCATCATCTGCATATCATATGTGTTGTAGCTGATTTATCAAAAACAACAGTAGAAAACCGGAATTGGTTTAACAACAAGTTTATTACCTTTTCGTACAGGGAAACATAATGTACAATGGAAGCTAAGAAGAGAATGTTTAGCCGTGAATGACTAAATGTTTTCAGCAAAAGCTACTGCTTCTACTGCTCCTCCTCTTACCCCTCTTGATGTAGGAGTATTTTTATATCATTTGTCCGACGGCCGAGTCCAGACTTGTAGGGTAATATTCTCCCTCACAACATTAAACCTAAATGGCGAACAAGGGATAAACCACTACTCCTGTTCAAAAGACTATATATAGATTGATTGGTTATATGCAAGCCTTTAAGAAAAACTATAATTTATATATTTTTAATCAATTCACCCCAGCAAGGTGATAATGTCACTAAGACACACATGGTAACTGGGACTGAATGAGAATGTCAGGATTTGAGAAGAACAAGGAAACTCAATTGTTGTGAGGGGGAATATTTCCCTACAAACTCTTATAACTGAGCTGTCATAAACAACAGTAGAAAACCGGAATTGGTTCAACAACTAGTTTATTTTCTTTTGGTACAGGGAAACATAATGTAGAATAGAAACTAGGGAAGAGAATGTTTAGCCGTGAATGACTAAATGTTTTCAGCAAAGGCTACTGCTGCTACTGCTCCTCCTGTTACTCCTCTTGATGTAGGCGTATTTTTATATCATTCGTCCGACGGCCGAGTCCAGACTTGTAGGAAAATATTCTCCCTCACAACAATGTTTGTTAATATTATGGTAGCCTTGCATCTTACGCCTGCAGATGTTAGCATTTTCCCGCTTCATTAGTCTATTATTTTCAAAACTTTCTCATCATCATCATCATCATCATCATCATCATCATCATCATCATCATCATCGATCTCATAACCGGTTGTAGGATCGCTGCTCAGCTGAGCACCTGACCAGCTGTCTCTATATGTCTCAGTAAGTATTAATTCATGCGTAGCTTGTCTTGGGCAAAGTAAACCTGGCGCAGTCCATCCCTCTCCAGGTCAGACCATAGTCGATGTTCTCCGACTTGAAGGCTCGCTTTGGTCATTGATACGTGGCCGTTGATTCTGTTATTGATTTCTACTTCTGTTTATTCTTACTGCTATACCCGTCCCGTCAAAAACGATGGCAGTTGTTAGAAAGTTTTAACAGAGAGATGCATTGAAACAAAAGTTTTGAAACTGAGATTCAATAAAACGTAGATAAAGAATTCACAACTAAAACAGGGGCCAGTGAACCGTTTAATTAATCAGGTCCCTTTATATTTTTAGACGTTCAATGGTATCTATAGTTCATTGATTACTCATTAATTATAAATAGTTCGATATCTTTTCACTTAAAACATTTTATGTGTTTAATATAACAGTGAAATGGAAATATCTCTCAAAAAAAAACAACATTTGCGACAGAACGACAAAGACGGTCACAACAAAGCCTATTTCAAGACCAAGTTGAATTAAGATGATCATTTAATAGACTAAAGTATTTAAATACCACAAATTAAAGGCTTGAACAAATACGGCCGCAATCTAAGAAACGTACGAGTAAAGTCACTGATTAATTGAACGGTTCATTTCGCTCGGGAAATAATTTTGTCTAAATGTATGGAAATATTGTACAGGGTGACCAAAAAAAAACGGGAATTTTTCAGTGCGTATTGCCAGACATGAGCAAGTGGCAACACTGCGAGACAGTGACCTTGGGCAAGTAAACATTTCGCCGTTTTAGTAACGAGAATGAAATTCACAATATCCCAGCTGAGATGTTGCAGCAGTCAATGAGGAATCTCAACAGCAGATTTCAAGAATGCATTCGTACAGGAGGACGCCATCTACAGGACGTAATTTTAAAAAAATGAAAATTCCATCATTGTTTCTTAAATGGCATGTTTTAAAGTTTCAATTACTATGAATTAAATATTTTTTCTTCCATCACTCTTGGTTTTATTGGATTGTTAAAAAGTTCCTGTTTTTTTTTGGGTCACCCTATATTTGTATAAATTATAAAAACGACTAAGAGTTGTAATCACACTTAAATGTAATAACTTAAGTTTATTTATCTCTCTTCAGGCTACAGTATATATATAAATAATACACATTTATGATAATTATGATATGATTATTTATGATTGAATCATTATTAGTCATCATAGTAATTTATTCTCCTCTTACAATTCATTAT
Source organism: Acanthosepion esculentum (assembly GCA_964036315.1). NCBI lineage: Eukaryota > Metazoa > Mollusca > Cephalopoda > Sepiida > Sepiidae > Acanthosepion > Acanthosepion esculentum. The sequence goes on from OZ038484.1 coordinate 36,914,315, forward strand.
TTTATTTTTATTTTTGGCATTATATTTTTCGTAAAATTAAATTATTTAGCCATATATAATTAAGCAATATGCAATTGATAAATTATCTTTAAAAACTCTTTTCTTTCTGCTACATGCTCTTTTTCACTTCTTTACTTACAATCGTTTAAGTTAGGAATTTTCAAAGCTACGAGTAAATCTGTAGATTCAAATTTTGAACACCGCGTCAGTCCGGAAGTTCAACTGCCTAGCAAATGATAGTATTACTGTAGCTGCTTAGCGTCACCTTGTAAACACAATGCAGTTATTGTCGTCTGTCTGTGATGTTAAACTCTTATTCGTGTTTGTCTGTACATGTAGCAAATACATGCGAGGTCTATCTGAATAGTAATGGGACTGGGTGTGCTGTGTGAGCTATGGACGAAAGAGGGATAAACGGATTGTGTTATCATCTAACATAATTTCTTGGGAGTATTGAACTGTAATCTTAGCTTTCTGCAACCATTGAATTTTTTTTACACATTCTTTTGTGGCAGGACAAATCGAGGCTGCTTCACCACGACAATGCACCTGCTCACAACGCCCTGAACATCCGGCAGTCCCTTGCCGAAAAGAACCTCGCCGTACTGGAACAAACTCTCTATTCGCCTGATCTTGCTTCGTGTGACTTCCTGAAGCTCAAGTGGGTCATCACGAGGGACCCGTTTTGAAGGGGTGGTGACCATTAAGAGGACCGTAACGACGAAGAAGAATCCTTCCAGCAATGCATAAAAGCGTGTGTAGAAGACCCGTTTGGGTTTGCGTGTTGTTGAATTAGGAACACGTGCTGTTTATTCCTGCTAGAAGAAGGTCCAACTACAAGAACATGCCGGACTCAAGTTGAGTCCAACTGAAGATGTAAAGAAAACAAATAAGACCGATATATATATATATATATATATATATATATATATATATATATATATATATATATATATATATATCAACAAATATACGTATACAAATTTACAAGTGACAAAGACATCAACATTTATGTCTGTGTGTGAACGTAAAGAGTTTGTATTTTGGTGAATGTTCGTACGTACGTGTATGTGTGTTTCATGGTGTTTTCCAACAAGTGGGCGAAAACGCTGATCTCCGTGAGAGATCGCATTAAATGTGTCCGCTGAAATGCAAAGTAGAAAAGAGAACGAGGCAAAAAGTCGCCCAGTATTTATAGTGTAGAGAAAGCGACCCCTAGTGAACAATTAAGGAATTTAAGGAGGAGTTAACTCTGACACATGGCAGAGAATGATGGAAAAGTGCATTAGTCTCAAGAGGTTATTACTTTGAAGGGGAAACCATGTAGTTTGTTGTTTGGAATTGATATAAATTGTAACACCAGCCCCGTTACTTTTTTAAACAAACCTCGTATGTTATAGACATGTTATAGACATTTAAACTCAGTTTACCTCTTTTAAAAGTATCACCGTTATTTCTTTAACAAATATCCTTTGCCACTTTATATTAATTACTTTCTTTCTAGAGTTCTCCCAATACACAATTCAAGAACCACTCAAGGTAGAGGTTTATTGAATGAGTTGTGTAATGAATGCATGAGGAGGTAGAAGGAAGTGAAGATAAGAATAGGGAAGATACATTGCGATTGACTCTTGACTTGAAGAGTTTAAGATTGTAACTATTTATACTATTTACATTGTTCGGACTCTTCCTCATCTTTACTTCCCTGTTCACAAAATTTCGGCCGTTGTACTCTTCGGCCTTCTTCAGATGACATTTGTTGGAATTTGGAAACGAACATTTTATTTATTCCACGGGGGTAGAGTGTTCTAATTCCACGTGACAAACCTTTGGATATCTCAGTTTTAGTTAATTCCCCTTGATAACTCAACTCTCATAGATTTTGTTCTCTCTGCTTTAAACAGGGATTGAACTCTCAACTCTTTGAGTTAAGTCTCTTTTGGCTCAATTAAACAACGTTTTTATCTACTGAGTCATGTATCCTTGGGCACAAGGTCATAAAAAATAAAATAAAAAGGGTTGGTTGAAACATTATGAGTATGGCAATAAAGATAGGGACAATGACAGTCCGAACAATGTAAACAGCTACAATACCTCATCTCAGAAATATAGACAGATGTTTAGTGATTGTAGTATAGTTTTCGGGGAGGCATACACACAATAAGTTTCTTGACAAAGTAGCAGTTCTGTAGGAAAAAAAAACTCTTTGGGAAGAACTTCCTCTTTACAGATGGAATACGGGAGATATGTGAGTGATTTGACTCCAACAACTTAGCATGTTTAACCTGAGTTATAAAGGTCTGAACTAATGGAAATGAAGTATGGAGTTCACCTGAGCATTTATCATGTAAATAACGAGAGAGTTGTGATAGGCCTGCGACGTTGTGTCTCTGGAAAAAAGCTACAGAGTGGAAAATAAGTCCTTCACTACAAGGCTGGAAAGTGCGAATTCAGCAACTCCAATACAGATATAAACAAAAATAGATTATTGCTGCTAATTATACGCGCCTTTTTAAATATTATTAAATTTTAACAACTGTAGGGAAAACTGCTTTTATAGTTGGAAATTATAATTTATCACTCTTACATACTCAGTAAGCGGTATCAATGTAAATTGTCCAAGCTGAGCGGCAGAATTTCAAAAAGAAATGACAAAGCATAAGAACGTGTTAGAAACAAACCCATAAGCTTTATTGGGGAGAAATCCTGAAGAAATGTACAAATATTTATTTTAAAATAATTTATATGAAACAAATGTGTTGAAATAACTTATGTGTGTATAAATATATGTTTATTGTCTGAATTTTCATTAAGTGGCAGCATTGCCAGCAAGCAAAGCAACGTCAAGAATAAAGTACCATAATCTTTTATATATTTGAGTAAGTTTAAATGTTGACTGATGTAAGTGCTATTCTAATATTTTATTTTCTCGTCTGTGGATCTCTCTCCTGGTTTCTTGCTTCCCAACCACCAACGATCATCAAAATCGCCATCTTCTGTCTTCCTGAGTCCTGTTCTTTTATTGTTTCTCTTCACTAACATCTCGTTTTCTTACACCCTCAATAACCCCTTTCAGTCTTAGTAACATTATCGCCTTGCTTGGGATGAAATAATTACAAAAAAAAATAAGCTAAAAAAGCTAGTGATATCCAGAGTAGGCAATCCAAGTGGACTTTATATATTACTAGACTACTCGTGACTCGTTGGATCACTGGCGGTTCAGGTTATAAAACATTGAAGTTGATTTGAACATTACGTTGAAATGAATGTTAATTGTATTATGATTCAGTTAAATATCTCAATTCTTTCGTGTCATCATTGGTCTGGTTTACAAGTTCATGTTTAACATTTTACTGATTGTTTACAGCATTTAATAGGAATAGAACTTCCGGGATAAACTTGAACTTTAAATCAGATTAACTTAAAAATATTTTTTAATATGGCAAAAAAAATATTTTAAAATCATATTCACTTGAAAATATCTTTTAAATATGCCAAAAAATATTTTTAAAATAATGTTTGTTTAAAGAAAACTGAAATATAAGTAACTACTCTACAAACAACTGGACGAAACAGCAAAGCGGGATCTCTTTTTGTCTGTCTTTAAATTAAAAATATTTTAATTAAAAAAAATTGTCTGAAGAAAGTTAAAATAAAAATACTTACTGTATAAACAACTCGTAAATCATTACGCGCAGGACGGATGGATACGCCGCATAAGGACGCCCGCACGCACGCACGCAGGCACGCAATCACAGACTTTTAGGATTATATAGATAGATAATGACCTAAAGGAATTTATACAATAGATATCTTTCTGAAAATGTTGTTCATACAGAAATTTTATAGAGGCATGAATATTTCTATTACAACTTATTTTTCTCTGTACGTAGAACGGGTATTCGGTTAGTATTATAAATATTTTTTTTATTATTATTACGCATGCCGGATTGGAAGATTCCGAAGATCCTTCTGTACGTGGAATTCGCCACCGGCAAGAGGGCACGGAGGCGACGTCATCTTCACTTTAAGGACGTCTGCAAAAGGGAAATGAGGGCGATGGACATGGATATCGAGAGGTAGGAGATGCCGCCAACGATCGCTCACGCTGGAGACACGATTTGCACTGTGGGCAGGAGCAAGGAGAGGAGAAACGAAGGCATTCCGCTCGGGAGAAACGTGCTCGACGGAAAGAAAACAAGGCGACATCGGAAGAGAGCGTTTTCACGTGCATTCATTGCAATATAGACAGTCACTTCCGTGTGGGTCTGTACAGCCATAATAGACGCTGCGCTTCCATCAGCAGCTGAGGCATAACTCTTTGGGCGCAAATCCAATGTTTCTCGAGACCGATGGATGTCACACACACAACTGTTTCAACTTACAAACAAAGCCTCCGAATTTATGTTCGTAAGTAAAGGGTTGTTGGACGGTTTAACGAAGTCAACTCTTCTTGGGTTAGGTAATACGGAATTTTGGATTGGACATCGAGTAAGGATCGAACTTGATACTCATTAGTCCGCGCCGTGGACTCCGATATGTTGGGGAGCTCCTCTATCGATATTATTGGTGCTGTCGTAATTATTAGTATTGCTGTTTGGTTGCTTCCCAATCCATATTTGTTTTATGTTTAATAAACATGCTTTTCCTATTTCGAAATATTTCGCACTTCAAGCCTGCAAGAGCTGACAAAAATACACTCCAATCTTGTCTCGCTCAGAATGGGGCGCAAGCGTGGACATTTAGATGCGGTTGAATGAACGGTCATATAATTAAAGAAAATGGTTTGGTTTGGTTTGGTTTGCTTTACGGCATATCAACGTCGATAGGTCATTTAACTTTTTTTTCTTTTTTTTTCCTGGTAATACTTTTGTTTTGGCAAAAATCTTTTTCTGTTAATATTTTTTTCCTCAAAAATGTATAGCTGTTAATATATTTTTCTCAAAAACGTATATCTGGTAATATTATTTTTCTAAAACGTATAGCTGGTAATATTATTTTTCTAAAACGTATAGCTGGTAATATTATTTTTCAAAAACGTATAGCTGGTAATATTATTTTTCAAAAACGTATAGCTGGTAATATTATTTTTCAAAAACGTATATCTGGTAATATTATTTTTCAAAAACGTATAGCTGGTAATATTATTTTTCAAAAACGTATAGCTGGTAATATTATTTTTCAAAAACGTATATCTGGTAATATTATTTTTCAAAAACGTATAGCTGGTAATATTATTTTTCAAAAACGTATATCTGGTAATATTATTTTTCTAAAACGTATAGCTGGTAATATTATTTTTCAAAAACGTATAGCTGGTAATATTATTTTTCAAAAACGTATATCTGGTAATATTATTTTTCAAAAACGTATAGCTGGTAATATTATTTTTCAAAAACGTATAGCTGGTAATATTATTTTTCAAAAACGTATATCTGGTAATATTATTTTTCAAAAACGTATAGCTGGTAATATTATTTTTCAAAAACGTATATCTGGTAATATTATTTTTCAAAAACGTATAGTTGGTAATATTATTTTTCAAAAACGTATATCTGGTAATATTATTTTTCAAAAACGTATAGCTGGTAATATTATTTTTCAAAAACGTATAGCTGGTAATATTATTTTTCACAAACGTATAGCTGATAATATTATTTTTTCAAAAAAAGTATAGCGGGCAACACTATTCTTTAAAAAAAAAAACGTATAGCAGGTAATATTTTTTCAAAAACGTACAGCTGGCAACATTATTTTTTTAAAAACGTATTATCAGAGGCCTTGCTGTTGGAGGTAGTTTATCGTCATACCCAGGACGCGGATGTTGTTTATCGTCATACCCAGGACGCTAAAGAAAATGGAATGAAATGATACAATTTTTTCCTCTTCCTATGCCCCCTGTGTTGGTTTGACAATATGCTGCTACACACACAGACTTATTTACATATATATATATATATATATATATATATATATATATATATATATATATATATATATATATATAGGCACCTGAAAAATGTATTTCGGTTGAGCTCTCTGGGGAGGAAGTGTGGGTTTGTAAACAGTGACTATTATGGCTAATAATGCAAGACTCTTCGATAAATCGAATCGAGTTCTCTCTGTCACTGTCTGTATATCTAAAAATAAATACGCTTAAATTCTCCTTCATCCCTCCTGTGCGTCAATGGCTTATTGGTAGAATCCCAGACTGACGCCAATTCAGTCGGGTTTCGATCATAGCTAGAGGCAAAATGGACGTCTAGCCACACTGATGAGCTGTGATACAGCGAAACAGTCTGTCTGTGGATGACAATATATATATATATATGTGTGTGTGTGTGTCTGTGCATGTATACGCATTCAATAAATCAAATTTGATAACATTAGAAATATAATCTACATGCGGGTGTCGATGTGTCAAGGGTAGCTCGCTCCGAAGTACAATGTACAAAACTATTTTATTATGTATGTACATTTCTAAGCGTTTTTTATATATATATATATATATATATATATATATATATATATATATATATATATATATATATATATATATATATATATATATATATATATATATATATATATATATATATATATATATATATATATATATATATATATATATATATATATGTGTGTGTGTGTGTGTTAACTATCAAAGTATAGTGGTTTCTCTAGCCTTGGATGGCATCTAGTCTAAAAGAAGTTTACTCATTGGTATGACGATAAAATACATCCGGCAGCAAGGCCTCTGATCGGGAGATTGGTGGTTGTGAGGAGCGTAGAACCACTTCTTAATTGCTGTTGTTCTCAAGTCCACCCTAATCTACCATAGCACCTGTTAGGGTCCCAGGTATGGGGAAATAGTATACTCCCAAACAAAAACAAAACACAATGAAAGTATAAAAATATGTTTTTATAGTAAAAAAAATAACAATACATTTTTATATTAAAAAACAACACCAACAATATATATTTATTAAATATCCTGTAAGAAAGTCCAGCTACAAACAGGAGAATGGGCGAAGGCGGAAAACTGGCGCCTCATAACCAGCTACTTCGGGTAGATGAAGCTCGAGAGCCCAGTAAGGCAGTCCATATTAGGGAGAGAAAATACTGATTTTAAACCTCCGCTGCCTTGCGGTCATATCCAAACATGGAAAAGTCTATGGAAGTAAATCCAGACAGAAAATCCGGAGCGGACCTCCGAAGGCTGTTGACTGTCAATACTGACAACTTTCCGGCAACTCTTGCAACCAAGCTGTCCTCAAATCTAATGCCCTATATTCCTTTATATCTTGTCAGCACGGCCGAGGGGGAGTTCATGTAATCTGGGCAGCGCACGGCCTCCATATACTATCGCCCAGGCCTGTACCCTGGAGAGGTCATTCCAGTTTCACCACCAAAGGACTGAATTTTGACCAAAGAGCACTACCTTTATCACGCGAAACAAACGGATGCCCACTACTATATATACTCATAAATATACATTCTCATATGAATTGAGATATTCAAGTGAACATTCGTACATGCTTGTGTTGACAGAATCTTTTTAGGCACTCCTTAAAAAATGTAATACATACTTGGAAAGCTTTTTCTCCTAGAAACAGTTATACGCACTATATATATATATATATATATATATATATATATATATATATATATATATATATAGCACATTTTTTTATTCTTGAGGATGCAAGCTGATAGTCGTAATACACACTATTTAAAATAAAAAACGAGGCGGGTATCCACTAAAAATAATGTAATAAAAACATATATTTGCAGCGGCCTCGCTCCCAATAATCGTTGCACTATTTCAAACTTTACAAAGAATCAAAATTCCAACTTTACAGAGAATCGCCATGCTCCAAACCCAGACCGCTTTTGCTAACAAAAACCCACTCTCATTAACAAGGAGCCTACTAGAGAAAGACTGACTTTGAAAATAAATTTAGAACAATGCTCCAAGACAAGCACTTAGAGACTGATGATAGCTGTGTGAAGAACTGTTTGAAATAGACTATCCCTATGTTGAGGTAATTTTCTTTTGCTATATATATATATATATATATATATATATATATATATATATAATATTTTAGGATATTAAAACGTGCTAAAAATCGCTACACAATTACAATTACGTTTCAACAGCGTATCTTCAGGCGATATATGTATATATATAAAGTAGAAATAACTGGCTCTTAAAAAGAGTCTGCCGTGTATGCACACCAGAAAGAAAAGTGCTCAACACCATACAATATGGTAGAGCTTTTCTAAACAAAGAATCCCTTTTCATATATATATATATACATATATATATATACATATACATATACATATATATATATACATATACATATATATATATATACATATATATATATATATACATATATATATATATATACATATATATATATATATATATATACATATATATATATATATATATACATATATATATATATATATATATATACATATATATATATATATATATATATATATATAATATTTTAGGATATTAAAACGTGCTAAAAATCGCTACACAATTACAATTACGTTTCAACAGCGTATCTTCAGGCGATATATGTATATATATAAAGTAGAAATAACTGGCTCTTAAAAAGAGTCTGCCGTGTATGCACACCAGAAAGAAAAGTGCTCAACACCATACAATATGGTAGAGCTTTTCTAAACAAAGAATCCCTTTTCATATATATATATATATATATACATATATATATATATACATATACATATACATATATATATATACATACATATACATATATATATACATATATACATATATATATATATATATATACATATATATATATATATACATATATATATATATATATACATATATATATATATATACATATATATATATATATATATATACATATATATATATATATATATATATACATATATATATATATATATATATACATATATATATATATATATATATATATATATATATATATGTATGTATGAGCAGCGATTTTTTTATTTATACAAGTTTAGTTTATGACAAATTAAATTTTTTTTTATCATTTTTTCTGTATTTCGGATTTTTGATTTAACTTCTATGTAGACATATATATACACACATACAAAATATATGTACACACAAACTTGTATGTATACACATATCCACGCACAAACTTGTAAAGTATACATATATACACACACAAATTTTTATGTGTACACATATGCACACACAAACTTGTATGTGTACATATATGCACACGCGCACATAATATCTTCTTAAGACATTGTGAGCAGAATATTTTCACAATTATTGTCAGTATAGTCAGTTTGATCCTTATCTGATCCGAGACGATTGTAACCTCACGCCAGACTTACTCTAAACCCTACAACGCTGTTTATCTAGTGCGCGTGTTTTAATTTCTCTGTTTCTGAATACTATCTTTTATGTAGTCCATATACTAGTTACTATTTTGATACTCTTTTCGTTTCGTCTTCTTTAAAATAAACTTTGTCTGGATTTTCTCATAACCTTTGTTCAATATTTCCCATTGTTATTTCTCTTGTTGTTTTCCTTTCAGTTTATCGTTTCAAGATTCTCCAATGACTTGATGTATTTCATATTTACCATTCACCTTGCATTTCCTGTACAGCCACTTCGTATCCACGTCTATCCACGACTCGCACCAATGAACCTGACATTATGTCCTCTTTCTATTGTTATAAATATAAAACAACAATTCCCTTTCCACTTTTTCTTAGCCCTATCCGCCAACCTTGTCTTTCCCGCTCAATACACTGGAACTCCCATTATCTTATCAAATGACCTTTTTATTGTTGTGACCGGAAATCACCAAAATCTATCTCGTTCGTTTGCTATCAATCAAGCCCCCTTTTCTGAAGCAAAGACAGAGTCTTAATATAACACACAATGCAAGGGTGAGGTACGTTTATTCATATTTTTTGTTACGGCGTTGCTAGGAACGTTGGTATAGTGCAAGTGACAGGAAAGGTAATTTTCTTTCGTGACAATTTCAATTCTATTTTGTACTGTAGGATTTAGGCATGGATTAGTCTTGTGATAATATTCCCTGACTACCACTTTCGAACTGATAAAAAATGTGTGTGTGTGTATGTGTATTTGTGTGAAAAAGATGGGAAAAGCTTTAATTTGTCACAGTATTCGTTCAGGATAATGATGATCATTAACCTCTACGGCTTCCTTTTCTTAACTGTTCATTTTTGCGAAAAAAAATAGTGGAGTGATTTCCCATTGTTTTCTCCACAGTTTGAAAGTCAGATTTTACTTTCTCTTGGATCAGATGCCGCTGAAAGTTAGAGAGCTCATCCTATGAGGGCATTTAACACATAGCTGGAAGGGGTTTGGATTTAGGTTTATTTTGTTTTACAGCATATCAACTTCAATGGGTTATTTAATGCTGAGATTTAATTTTCTCGGAAGCATTAATAATTACTTTTACAAAAATGTATTGCTGGTAATATATCTATTTTCAAAAATATATTGCTGGTACTTTTACTATAAAAATCTATTTTTATACTTTGATAATGTTTTGGCCTGTTTGGTGGCTTGGGGCTTAACTATTTTCCCAAAGCTGGGATCCTAACAGGTGCTACCACCCCGTGTCAAGGTAGACCTAAAAACAACAACAATTAAGCGGTGGTTTGACAGTACTCAAAACCTCTCGACCGGAGGCTTTGCTGCCGTATGTAGTTTATCGTCATACCCAGGACGCCAGTTAGAAAGAGTAGCGAGGAATTTAATACTATCCCCAAAGCATTAGTGCGAAAGTGAACAGAACAGATTAACCCAGAAATTGAACTCGGCTCGACTATACCACTTTTCGCGTCTATATCCATTACTCTACCTTAATATCCAGAGAGAGAGAGAGAGAGAGAGAGAGAGAGAGAGAGAGACAGTGAGTAGGAGAAAGAACCGTGTTGTGTTGGTAATGTAAAAATTAGAAGTTTTATAACAGTGTTACTAACTAGAATATAGTTTTTGAAAAGAGAAGGATGTGAATTTGGATGTGTGAAGAATGAAAAACCAACTATAAATGAAAGCAAATCACATTAGAAATGATCCCCGTTTTTTTTAACAGGTGTAGAGGTTTGTCCCTTTTTTCTTGTTTAGAACTGGTTTCCGGTTACTTCTAAAGTCTGCTTCAGTTCTATACTCCTAACGCATGTCTTTTTCTACGCTAATCTAAGTCCACACAGTAACCAATATCAATTCATAGATAATAAAGAAATGGAATCTGTGGAGGGTTGTGATCTCCAACGTCCTGCAGGGACATGGCATTAAAATAGACTTGTTGTAATATATGCAATCATTATAAAAGAGAAATCACTTTATAGCAAAGTAAATGGCGAAAGGTCCCCGTCTACGTGTATCGTTTAAAAAGACAAATCAAACATTTTTTTCATTTTTACGATATTCCATATTTTACCATTGAAGTGGCCTTGAGTAGCTCTTGGGACTCTTATTTGTGGCTTTGAGTGGCTCTTGGGGCTTTTATTTGTGGCCTTGAGTAGCTCTTGACCCTTTTATTTGTGGCTCTTACTATTGAAGTGAACTTGAGTGGCTCTTGGGTCTTTTATTTGGTGAACATTAGTAAAAGAAATGTCATAAAAATTTTTATCATCCTTATTAGCTCACGGGTTTTCAATAATAAAATATAGAATATCTTAAAAATGAAAAAATGTTCGATTTGTCTTTTTAAACAATACACGTAGACGAGGACCTTTCGTCATTTACTTTGCTATAAAGTGATTTCTCTTGTATAATAAGTGCATATATTACAACAAGTCTTAAACTATTTTAATGCCATGTCCCTGCAGGACGCTGGTGATCACAACCCTCCACAGATTCCATTTCTTTATTATCGATGAATTGATATCACTTCTTCGGAAATATGGATTACCTGTTGCTTCCTCCACAGTTTTGTATGTAGTTTTCCATATCTTAGAGTGGTTGCCACCAAGGCTAGTGAGCTTAGTCTATTTAACTCATAGATGGGAGGAAGAAGATACTGGTTCGTGCCTTTCCCAAGAGTATTAGTGTGAAAATGAACGCAACATATTAACACGGAAAATGAAATTGCCGTTCATTTACACTTCCAGCAAATTCAATTATGCTATAAAGGTTAATGTACAGCATGTGTCCTTATTTTTAAGTATTCTTTTTGTGGCGTTTCCATTTAAGACATTTAAGGCCGATCATAGCTCTCCACAGCTTCTCTATTTGTTTCCGTTTTTATTCCTCCCAGTCTCTGTCCTGTCATACCCTTACACAAGTATAAATAGATCACTTGATGTTTCATTCTAGCCCTCAATATGTCCTGTGAGTGTCAAATTCTCCAAGCCCTCTTTTTTCATTATGTTTCCTGGAAATAAACGAGGTGTGGTGGAATAATAGTTGGTATGTCTGCAAAAAATTAAAATATTCTGAACTCAAGAGTAGACCTATTATAATTATAGGGATTTTCAAAAGAGTAACTTGGATGTGGCACAAGGCCGAAAGTAAGGGGCCCCCAGTGAGGATCGAACTCACTACCCAGTCGTAATTGTTATGGCGAGACAAGCTTGCTAGCCATTGCACGACCACGAGGTTCCCGAGTGTAACTATTATATGTTGTTTATAATTGTACTTGAAGATGGTTGAAAACTTAGCATTTTAATGGGGGGGGGTCGGATTAATATAGATAAGAAAAACAAGTGAGAAATTAAAACATACCTTGAAGTATTTTTCGGTTTTATCTTCATTTATTTATTTATTGAAAGGCGGAAGGAAAGGTAAAACTTGTTAGGGGAGGGCGTTGAAAGTAAACTACTAAACATTCCATTAGTCAAAATGTCAAAATCCCAAATTCTCGTCTGTCCACTTCACGCAAACGTGACAATCTGCCACGGTCTTTTCTAATAAGCAAATTATTTCTTCGGCCAAACATAATGTATTGGACTGAGCACAGGGTTGAGAGAGTATCAAAGCATATCAGCACTTGTCTTCGCTCCACCCCTAGCGGAACTAATAAGTGAAATAGTACATGGGGGTGTTGGAGAATGATCACGTCTTGATTTTAAGATCTGTTTCCGAGGAGGGTTTTCAAATCTCTAAATGGTTGAGTCACTGATATAATCGTCGCTATATATTCCATTTATTTAGCGGCATTTTTTTCTGTGTTTTCATTTTTAAATTTTTTATTATCGTAAATCGCATAGACGTACCCTAATATACTCCGATAATCCTCAAGAGTGAAAAACACTAAATGCTTTGAGAGCATATGTAATGCCAACGAAAATCTATCGTACACATTTATAAACCTACCATTAAGCCATGCATTGAATTTTGCTATCACATCTGGTCTGGTGCTTCTGCTATATATTTAGAGATTCTTGATAAAAGGCAAAGAAGAATCTGCAATGTTATTGGTTCTGACCTGGCATCACGCCTTCAGCCACTTACCAACCTCCGTAACGTAGCTTCCCTGTGTCTTTTCTATAAACACTTCCATGGTAATTGTTCTGGTGAACTTTCCTCTATGGTACCTAGACTTTATGAACAGTACGATGCACAGTACTAGATTGGTGACAAGGTCTCATTATTTTACATTTGAAATGGCTAGATGCAACCGTAAGTTCTATGCTAACAATTTCTTCTCTTGCACTTCTTGATTGTTGGACTCTCTTCTTACTTTCCAGTTAATTTTGATCTTCAAAAATTTCAATGTAATGTCTCTCGTTATTTTCTATCTTCTTAATTCTTGTTCTTTTATTATATCCTTAATGTTTTTTTCTCTCATATTATATCAAACTCAGTAACCTTTTCTGTTTTAGTGATTTTATTGCCTTGCTTAGGTTGAAATGTTTAAAATAAAATTAAAATAAGCGAGAAATACAGTCAATCAAAAATAATATTTCTACAAAAAAGACGTCGCTGTATGTAAAACATTTCTGTAATTTTAAGTGACTCTCTGTTAAACCTCTGATGTGGAGTTATTTCCACAATAGAACTTGTAGTTGGACTAAATGCGTCCTAAATGGGGTAAACGTACAGAAACGTTAGGAACTTGTAAATAAGTGTTACGCAGAGTAATCGAGTTGTGGTCGCTGATAACTACTCGTCCCTCTACTACCTACTGACTCCTACTTATAATAGGTGGGAGAGTCTATTATCTAGACAAGGTGTCTTCCACTATAACAACCTCACTACCTCAAACAGCAATCTCGGTTTTTAATCATTTCAATCCAAGTAAGGTGATAATTCTACTAAGACACAAGGGGTTGCTGGGAGTGAAACAGAATGAGAAGACTTTAGAGAGGATAAAGGACAATAGAATAACAGGGACATAAGATGGCGATTGGCATTGCATTTAAATTTTTGAAGATTGTAGGTGACAGGGAAGCAAGAAATTGGAAGGGAGTTTCACAGGCATGAAACTATACTATCAGAACAGAACATAAGGTTATATCTGGGAAATTCAACTAAATGTTTGCTGTGGCCAAGATGTTTGTTTTTTGTTGTTATAAGATCTCGAAATTAGCAAAAAGCTTATCGACCGACATCCCCTCCCCGAAAATACCAGATAAAATACTCTTGTGTAACAAATAAAAGTACCGGCATGATTAAATTATTTCCCTTAATATCCCACTCCGGCACGTTTATTATTTTTCAAATAATTTTCTTCGCATAACGATTATTTTGTTTCAGGAAAAGAATCCCAGCAGACAGTTTATTTTAACCTGGATGCTATTTTCCAAATTGAAAAATTCCTACCAGTGTAATTAATCCAGCCGGCATTTGGGTTTGGTACACAAATAGAGGAATATCCCAAACATTCATTCATGAAACAGTTTTTTTTTTCTTTTTACGACAATAGTGTCTTCTTTCGAAAATGTAATTAGTGAATTGTTCAAATTAAAAAAACGACGCAAATTAGATGGCACTAGTTCATCAAATGACCTCTCCATCACCGAGTGAAAATTAAAGCTTTTAAATTTTTAGCTGTCTCTGGCTTTGGGTTACACGAATGAATTTCACTAGGATTGGCCATTTTGTGGCTGGGGCTCAAATGACAAAAATAGGAAACTTTGGTTAATCTCCTCGCATCCGATGAAAAAAAAACTCTACCAAATAAACCCTAATGCCAGACTTACTTTTTTCATACTGATTACTGAAACAGTAATCGTTTTATTTTTGCAAAAAGATGTTAACTCTCTACAATGAAAATGAAATTAGTCTTTACAGGGGTCGCATTTTTCAATAGATATGTATACGTTTTCAATTCACTACCTGTCTCTGAAGACAGACGCGAAGCCTACATATATTCTAATGCACTAAAGAACGTACTTTAGACGCGAGTCGCTAACGTCTGTCATTTTGGTATTACGGCAGTAGAGTTTAGACCTTTCTGTCAATAAATTACATAGTAAGCTGGCAAAATGCCGTCTGATTAGAAAGTGTTTATGAATTATTAAATGTGTCATTAAGTTCTTACACGCTATAAAAATTACACATATTGACGTTCATCGAAGTTAACTGAATGTTTACTGAAACCAAATAATGGATGTGAGCACAGTTAGGCAATGGGTAATTCAGAAGTGGTGACAGAGATGTGTATGAGAAGCCACGTTACATGTCCGCCGTAGGTGTCAACTGAAGAAATGATGACCGCCTTGAAAATGCGCAGCCAGTGTTCATGTTTTATGAGGAAAAGTAAAGAAAACTACAAGACCTCTTAGACAGGGTCGTAAAAGAAAACGAGAAAAAGGCACTAACCATCAACTGCAAGAAGACAGAAAATGCGGGTTGAAAATTAGAAATGACAACATCAATCAAGTACAGAAGTCTAAATATCTCGGAAGTATTTAACAAAAGATGGAAAAGGTGTCCCCAAAATCATAACAGATACAGGAAGAGTGAAAAAGGTGGCTACTAAAAGGTTCTCACTTGCCAAAATACAAGTGGCTACTAAAACATTCTCATTTGCCAAAATACGATTGGCTATTAAAACGTTCTCACTTGCGAAAATATGAGTGGCTACTGAACCATTCTCATTTGCCAAAATACGATTGGCTATTAAAACGTTCTCACTTGCCAAAATATGAGTGGCTACTAAAATGTTCTCAATTGCCAAAATACGAGTGGCTATTAAAACATTCTCACTTGCCAAAATATGAGTGGCTACTAAAACGTTCTCAGTTGCCAAAATAACAGTGGCTACTAAAACGTTCTCACTTGCTAAAATATGAGTGGCTACTAAAATGTTCTCAATGGCAAAAATATGAGTAGCTACTAAAACGTTCTCACTTGCCAAAATATGAGTGGCTACTAAAATGTTCTCAATTGCCAAAATACGAGTGGCTATTAAAACATTCTCACTTGCCAAAATATGAGTGTCTACTAAAATGTTCTCAATTGCCAAAACACGAGTGGCTACTAAAACGTTCTCACTTGCCAAAATATGAGTGGCTACTAAAACGTTCTCATTTGCCAAAATACGATTGGCTATTAAAACGTGCTCACTTGCCAAAATATGAGTGTCTACTAAAATATTCTCAATTGCCAAAATACGGGTGGCTACTGAAATGTTCTCACTTGTCAAAATATGAATGGCAAATAAAACATTATCACTTGCCAAAATACGAGTGGCTACTAAAACGTTCTCATTTGCCAAAATACGAGAGGCTACTAAAACGTTCTCACTTGCCAAAATATGAGTGGCTACTAAAACGTTCTCAGTTGCCAAAATAACAGTGGCTACTAAAACGTTCTCACTTGCTAAAATATGAGTGGCTACTAAAATGTTCTCAATGGCAAAAATATGAGTAGCTACTAAAACGTTCTCACTTGCCAAAATATGAGTGGCTACTAAAATGTTCTCAATTGCCAAAATACGAGTGGCTATTAAAACATTCTCACTTGCCAAAATATGAGTGTCTACTAAAATGTTCTCAATTGCCAAAACACGAGTGGCTACTAAAACGTTCTCACTTGCCAAAATATGAGTGGCTACTAAAACGTTCTCATTTGCCAAAATACGATTGGCTATTAAAACGTGCTCACTTGCCAAAATATGAGTGTCTACTAAAATATTCTCAATTGCCAAAATACGGGTGGCTACTGAAATGTTCTCACTTGTCAAAATATGAATGGCAAATAAAACATTATCACTTGCCAAAATACGAGTGGCTACTAAAACGTTCTCATTTGCCAAAATACGAGAGGCTACTAAAACGTTCTCACTTGCCAAAATATGAGTGGCTACTAAAACATTCTCAATTGCTAAAATACGAGTGGCTACTAAAATGTTCTCAATTGCCAAAATACGATTGCCTATTAAAACGTTCTCACTTGCCAAATTATGAGTGGCTACTGATCCATTCTCATTTGCCAAAATACGATTGGCTATTAAAACGTTCTCACTTGCCAAAATATGAGTCGCTACTAAAATGTTCTCAATTGCCAAAATATGAGTGCCTACTAAAATGTTCTCACTTGCCAAAATATGAGTGGCTACTAAAACGTTCTCACTTGCCAAAATATGAGTGGCTACTAAAACATTCTCATTTGCCAAAATACGGTGGCTACTGAAATGTTCTCACTTGCCAAAATATGAGTGGCTACTAAAATGTTCTCAATTGCCAAAATATGAGTGCCTACTAAAATGTTCTCACTTGCCAAAATACGGGTGCTTACTAAAACGTTCTCACACTCCAAAATAGTAGGCATATCACGTGTGTGTAAACAAACATAGAACCTTCAAGTGAAAATTAGCATGAGCATTTCTCAGTACCAAGGACATGTCTTGGTATATTTATTGTGAAATTACACAATTGTGGCACATGGCCTAAAAAGGGGAGCGGTGAAGCCTGGTCGACACTATCCTATACCTAGCAAATCTGATTCATGACCTATTCACTCTTTACAATTTTCCATAAAAACTCATCCATCACCATTCCATCCTCCATACACCACAATACCGCATCCTCTCAAGGGGGACATACAAAACGCGCCCCATGCCATAAAAATTTAATGATAATAAATTATTATATATAAAAATCTAATAATGAAGAATGAGAGGAGAGGGAGATGAACTCAATAACAAACTAAATATCAACACAAAGTAAACTAAACATAACTGATGTTAGTAGGGCCCGTCTAACCCTCAAAAAGGAGAGGCCGCTGTATTCTGCCCATTGAACAAAATCAGGAGACTCTCTCGCGAAGGGAATGGGAAAAGGATAAGAAATTATACGGACATGGGAAAATATAAGCTGACCCAGTCGAGATAAAAAAAAAGGGGCCAAAACAAACTGTGGAGTTTGGGGATCCCAACTTGGATCATAACCAAAGATGTGGCCGGGAACAGGCCGGGAACAACACTTATATTAACTAGGTACACAAATTTCGTCTAACCTAACCAGGGGATGGGGTCCACAGGAAGTCGCCCCGATGTGACATAGGTAGACGTAAAAGAGAAAATCAAGTCTAGCCCCGTCCACACGAACCAAGCTCGCCTCAGTCACCCACCTTTCGCTAAAGACTGTCGAATGCAAGCGTTTTCTATCAGTTCTGATCTTCATCTTGAGCTGGTGCTCAAAGAATCGGATCAGATCCTGATGAGAAAGCCAGTTGCCTCGCAGGACTTCCTCCTGTCGCGTTGTTCAAATCACCATTCGGGTCGTGGCCAGCAGCATCAGAAACACCATTCGTTTCACCCCAGAATACGGGGGCGACACATTGTCACACGCGTATGCGTGATCCATAAGCACGAGCTTTTCGGGAGCAAGACGAGCCGTCAACTCGCCGACATGGTCTCATAAGGGGCGGACTCGGGGACAATGGTAGAAGGCGTGCGAAGCCGTTTCTTCTAAACCAAGACCACACAGTTCACAGTTTGGCAAATCCTCCAAGCCTCATATGAAGGCCTTATTGAGAGGCATCCGATTCCGAGCCAGTCGCCAGGTAAGCGAAAACTCAGGGTTACTGATATAATCCGCCGCTACGCCCAAGACCAGAAAGAGCGAAACTCCTCCTCCGACAGGTCGAGCCGCTCACGTAGAGGATCCTTCGCGACCCCCTGCACTAGATGACGACAGAATAACTTCCTAGGCTGAGAAAGGTCCCCCCCCCATAAAACGGCAGAATAGCGAGCGCTCGAACGGGTTCCTATGGTCTTTACAGAGAGGAAGTACGGACAATCGATAAAGGACAATCGGGAAAACGTAAGTGGCACTCGTTCCGCCCTGCCCTTCACGGACAACCTACGTCGGCGCCAAGTCTGACCAGCCGCGTCGACCTTTGCTCGTATTTCAGACTAATTTTTCTCCAGCTGGAGGTCGGGTCCAAACCACACTCCAAGAATGCAGACAGGACCGTCCGTCCAACCAAAGGCACCGGAAAGATCGACCCCCTTCCAGGCACCTAACTGGACGACTTGTCGCGGTTAATCTTGGCCCCTGTCATCTTTTCGTACTGATCAAGCGTCTTCAGTACTGCCTCAATGTCGCTGCGGAACGACACGAAAGCAGATACGTCATTGGCGTACGAGGAAACCCTGGATCGAGCCCCTCCAGGAACGACGATTCCACGTAGGGCCGGACTACACGCCCTGTCCCTTAGCCGGCGAAGGAGAGGCTCCAACGCCAAAGCATAGAGTAGGGGCGACCGAGACAGCGCAAAAGCGCCCGACAGCTTCTCGTTCACCTGTACCACAGCACTAGGGGAGTGATACGGGAGGCTAACCAGCGGCAGAAGTCGGGTTCGAATCCGGCGGCCTGCAGTACAGCCGCAAGGTAGCGATGGTGAACCCTATCAAATGCCTTGGACTGATCTAAATTGATCAGCGCGGCCTCATAGTCGTCTTTTACACCCTCTATGGTCGTGCGGATCAGATACAAGTTCCTCTGAATTGTTCAGCCCCTCACAGCACAAGTCTGCTCAGGACCCAATGTGACACTGAGCTGTCGGCACGTGGTCAACTACCAGTGGCGGCGCGAAAATGTAATGTTTCTTCCACTGGCGTTTTGGGATTGACTCCTAGTCGCTGCCACCAGCCTGTGTCCCGGTCGATCGGCGGAATCCCTTGGTCAGGGTACCAATATATGACACTGGCCCGTCCAGGGTCGAATTCTGGTCGTCGATGCTAACAGCGTTAAACCAGCTACAACCGGTTCAATACCAACTCCGTCGTTTCCAGCTCACTTCCAACGTTTGGTTACCGGAGTAACTGCTACTATCTCAAGTCTAACCTACCCACGTTGTGATTTTGATCCTAGATAGACGAGATCAATAAGGCGTCTGGCCGTAGTGTAAGCTGAGTCCAAACTGAAGGTGGTATCGCACAAGCGTAGAGAAAAAGAAGCAAATGAAAGAAAAACCCAAGAGGTTCAAGTATGTTAAGAAATTACAAATTAACTTTATCCGTCTGTTATATACAGGAGTGTGTTTCTCTCCCACCCCGTTTTCTACGGAATGTGACACTTCTACGTTTCAAGCAAGTTTTGATATCTTAAGTCAACTGGTTTAGTTCTTAAGTCCTAGCTTGGCTTCGTTCGCCAGTATAACTTGCTATTTGTAGGATAGGCGAAGTCGGAGGTCGTGGAATCTCTCGGTCAGCTTCTGTGAGGCAACACTCTGGTTCCCGCTACTCTAACTGAACTGAACTAACTGTCTAACTCCAACTCCAACTTCTGCTACTATTCACTCTACTGTCGAACGCCTGGTGTGTTTTTTATAGTTGTCTACCTCCTCTTCCTCCTCTCTACTTCTTTTCAGAGATGCTGTCCGAGGTGGAGGCATTTTGTCCACCTCCATTTCCACGTCAGTTTGCTGTTGTTGCTGCTGCTGCCCCTGCTGCTACTGCTCCTGCTCCTGCTGCTGCTGCTGCTGCTCCTGCTGCTGCTTCCGTTGCTGTTGTTTTTCTTGGCGTCTGCTCCTTTTCAGGCGTTTTTTTTTTTTGCTTTCATTCTTTTTACTTTTTTGCTTGCTACTACGTTGGTGGTTGTTTTTTATCTGTTGTCTCCATTTTTGTGTGGTGGAGAAGGCACGTTTTTTGCCTTCCTACAAATTCCCACCTCCTTCCAGGCACCATCGGGGTCTTTGTCCGCTACCCCCTCTACCACGGTTGCTGCGACTACTGCTGCTGCTGTTGTAGTTGTGGGCCGAGTTGCAGGCTGAGGACGTTTAGCGGTGCACTCCTTTGCCATGTGCCCCACGACACCACACGACCGATAGTTCGGTTTCCGGCCCTCTACAACGACCAACATTCTTCTCTCCCTATATAATAGAATATTGAGAATTTGCACAAAATTTGTTCTGGTCAACGTGAGCTATAGTTCCACATCTCCAGATGCCCGATTTTCCTAATATAGCCTTCACTTCCTCTACTTTTCCAAATTTCGAAAAGAAGGCCCCCATCCGGTCTTCTGAGATATCCACGGGCACCTCATGGACTGTAATCTTTGTCCTACGGGTGCCCATGAACTCAGTTTGCAGTCTTAGGTTTTTCGTGCTAAACACACTGCCTGCTAGCTGTTTGGCGTCTTGTTCGATGGGAAAGAGAATGTCCCATGTTGCATTTGTCCGTCTGGCCAAGACCTTTGGGTTAATCTTTAAGGTCTTTAAGACCTCTTCTATTGTTTCCCTGCTGACTCCAATTAATTTACGGCTTCTGACATCGGATGTCAGCAGGGATATTATTCTTGTATTGACGGCCTCCAACGTCTCTGGAATGAAGGACATGTCTTGGTTATAGAACTGAACACATTGTTGAAGGTTTAATAAATGTTCAGCTATCACCCAAACAAGATGTGTTAATGAACCGATGCAAATTGCATAAATTGGCATTCCGAATATAGACAGATACGTGGGGATTGATACTTTCTGTCAACCTCTGGCCCGTTCTGCCCATATAGTCAGTGTCATACTGACATTTGAAATGATAGATTACCGAACTGATACCCCACAATTTCTGTTCGGCAGCAGAAATGTGGTCCTACAGAAGGATACTTTTCCATGGACAAAGCGAATAAGCAACCAGGAAGTCTTAAAGTCTCTGACAATAGAATGAACAATTTTACTCTTAATCAGGAAAAGAGAGATGAAATTCCTTGGACAGATAATGAGGAAAGAAAACTTAAGCCTCACAAGGTCTATTGAGGCCAAGAGAGGTAGGGGTAAACGAGCCACTTGCCTAATGTGCTTGTGTGAATGGATGAAGGAACGGAGGTGGGAAACTTAACAAAGGGAGAAAAACTACTAAGGGCCACAAGGAAGCTGTGGAAAGCTATGATCGTCTGTTTTGAAGAGACGCAGCACATAGAAGATGAAATTTAACATTTCAGTTTTATTCCCTCTTGTTGATGTAATATATCCGTTTTAACCCCTATTGAATTTTGCACCACGTGCGTACGACCTATTACATACATTGTTAATGAATAGTAAATTTATGCTGCTTCAGCTAAGATTCGAACTGGATTCGCTGGTTTCCGTTTTTCGTTTCGATAGTCTCAGTCTCTCTCTCTCTCTCTCTCTCTCTCTCTCTCTCTCTCTCTCTCTCTCTCTCTCTCTCTCTCTCTCTCTTCAATATTTTTACAAAGGATATTTTAGTGTATACAGAATTAAAGGGTGTAAAATAAAATATTTTGCTTTTGCCAAAGTAAAAAAATTACTTCCTGGCTTCTAAAATTTAAAATATGCATTTATATATAATGTTACAACGATAAAGAATTATCGTAAATTGCGACGTACAAGTCGACCTCAAGACTTTTAGCACAAAATTCTGATTTAGGTTATCCCTACCATATACAACGAACCCCTAAATATACGCTTCAGTCAGTATTTATACTTAATGTATTATACTTAGTATATGTTCTGTAGTTAATAGAATATGTATTTGTGTTACTATTTTATTATTTTATATTCATTTCTATGTTAATATGCAAAATAAGTGGAATAGAAGTGTTTTTAGCGGGATATATTGGTGGTAACCTGCTGGTGGTTAGGAAAATGGTGTACTGTAATTGTTAGGGGTGCTACCCCAACTCTGTGGAAAAGGTTTGCTTTTTATACCCGCCATATAATTCGACACTTAGTTTTGGAAAAAAAAATTTAGGCCTAAAAGCTCTACTTGTACACAATTTCCGGTAATAAAAAGTTTTCTGGATATATTCAATGACAGTACAAGATAATAATTACGAATCACACACACAGACATATATATATATATATATATATATATATATATATATATATATATATATATATATATATATATATATATATATATTATAGTAATAAGATATATTTTGGGAGTACACGTGTTTGAGCAGACATCCCCATTTCTTTCTCTTCTTTTAAAAAAATAAAATTAATGTCTACCGGTCTAGGCATCAAGAGTCTCATTAATAAAAATGCGCCTCTCGGCAAACATCGAACTTGTATCCCTCTTTTTAAATCCTGTCAAGAGGCACATTTTCTTTAATAAGTCTCTCGATATCTAGGCCGGTAGATATTAATTTCGGTGTTTAAAAAAAGAAACATCGATGTCTACTTAAGTGTTACGAAGTTGATATACACACAACGGTAGTAGTCGTCACTAGTGATACAAGTTCTGCTTATATAGTGGTATGGTTATGCTAATTAGTATTAGCCAACCAATACCACTACAATAAGAAATAATACCGAATTAAAATGAAATCTGAAATGCTTTCAATTTACCACAAGCACACATATGAGATAACGAGATCTACATATATATATATATATACATACATATATATATATATATATATATATATATATATATTGATAGCAATATTGAGGGAAATGTATGACAACGTAGAAAAAGTTTTCTTGTGGCACGTTTCGTCCCTTACGACTTCATTGGAATAAATTTGGCCCGATGAAGTCCTAAAGGACGAAACGCGTCGCAAGTAAATTTTTTCCATATATATATATATATATATATATATATATATATATATATATATATATATATATATATGTATATATAAACAGCATATCTACTCAAATATGAGTATCCATTAAAAATAACGTTTAAACAAATAAATTAAATATATCGGATTAATAAATGAAATTAATTAATTCCTAAAAATTGCCTTTGTTTACTTTAGGATACGAAACAGAGCAGATATGTATATTTCGAGAATCGGGAAAGATTTGTGTTCGAAAACACTGTTCGGGCTTTGTTTGATTTTATATATATATTAAAGTAGAAATATACATATATAATTTTTTTGAGGGGGTGGTCGCCATCTTGAACTCGCCTGGTGGTATATAGGGTACTCATTTTACAACACTACAGCCTCCGACCACATGATAAACGCATGAAACCGGTAGGCGTGGTCGGTCACAGCCTACCAGAATTTCTACTATATATATTTCGAATCCAGAAAGTTTCTTTGCTATTGCTCTTAAACTTAACTTGGGTGTCAATTTCGTAAACATCAATCCAAAATTATATTAGTAATTCGCAAATTTACAAGCGAGTGATTTTTCAAACATTTTTTAACATGAGAACATTCTGTTAACATCGCAAATGTTTTTCGAATTATGTTTTTCTAATAATTGAACCAATAAAATAAACGATGTTAGATGATACATCAAGGTCCCGGCCAGTACTTAAAAATACATTTTACACATGTTTAACAGTGTTGATTGACGTTGTTCATCGACACTTTAACTCTAAAAGTTAACAGCTGTAAGAGAAGGATAAAACACCGAATTATCTGATAACATACTACGCGAATACGTACAGAAAAAAATCAGAGGAATCATGTGGGTCTTCAGGTACACAGGGATTTACCAAGTGTTAACGGAAATTAAAATACGCTTCCTTCTAAGGTTGCAGGTCGGAAATCATTCTCAAGATGACGATGAGTGGAATTCAGAAATTGTAAGTGATCAAATGATTTTTTTTTAAAGATGTTAAATTGATCTTACACTAAATGGGTCTCGAATGGGACCCGCTGCGAGAGGTCAGCAATTCAAGTCGATAATGTGTATCGTCAGCTCTTTTTCTTTCTTTTTTTTTTTTTTTGCTTGGCACTTAAGCATTTTTGGTTGTTTAAGAGTTCTCCCACGCGCCCTTTTATTTCATTCGTTTTACTTTTTACTTAACGCTTTCATCTTGAGGCTGTTGTAAGTACCAGTACTTGAGGCCCCCACCGCTACGGATGAGCTTCTTCCCATTTATTTAAGAATTAAACTCTGTAAAGAAGGTCCTGACCTTGTACAGAATTTTTTTTGGGGGGGGGGGGTAGCAATAGATTCAGAATGGAAAAATTGTTCAGAATAGGAAGTATAAAACGGTGAAACGCTTGGAAAATAAATTTCTATTCTTTTATTATTCGCTTCGAAAGACTCGAATCGACAGATGTTTCTACAGAATTTTATGCGCTGTGTCCCCTTCAGGAGGTTGGCGATCATAGATCTCCACAATTTCCTATCTTTTATAGCTCTTAATAAATTTTGTCTGTTAGCTCTCCTAAACCATGTTCTGTCGTCCATTTACTTAAGTTCGCTAGGTAGTCTATGCGTTGTCTTTCTCTGTTCATATTGACTTCTGCCCTTCGAGTTTCAAATTTTCCAAGTCCTCTTTCCTCATTATGTGCCCTAAAAATATCAACTGTCTCTTTCTGGTGTTTAGTATGTGTCCTTTATGTTTCCATTTTCTCTAAAACTTCGTCGCTACACCACGTCGAAGTGCCCTAAAATGATTTTCTATGTGTAGCGTAGATGTGGCACAAGACTGAAACTGTGGAGCACCCAGTGGGAATCGAACTCACTAGTTCACTGTAACTTGTTTTAGCGAGATAAGCTTGTTAACCATTGCACCACACCGAAGTGTCCAACCTGGTATCAGAATGACTGAACAAAAGAAGAAAAGATCAAATCGATTTTGTACAGCATGCTGAACGCCTACTCTGTAGAATTTCTTACCGAAGTTTCAGGTGTCGGATATCTTTTGTATTACCCAGACATGTGTTGAATCGAATACTTTTGCGGCTTTTTCTGGTATTGAAAAGTGTCGACTCTTCTGAATCTAGTGGATTAATGGATAGCGGCCCGGATTGGGGAATCGGAGAGCCGAGTTCGAATTCCAGTCAAATCCATTACATTCACTTACGTGCTAATACCCTTGGAAAAGGTATGAATCCTCTTCTTCTCTACCCCCACCCCCACCCAGCTATGGGTAAATAGCAGGACGGGTTCTATAGACTTGAATGGTAACTGGTCTACCGCAGAAAGAAATGGCAACCTACTGCGGGAAAAATATGCCTCGTCAGTCATGTATCGAAAAATACATGATCGCCTAAGCGTGTATCACGCGTGGCACATCAATATCTCACATTAATACTTTTGACAATCAAGAGAGACTCTTCGTTTTTACAAGCGGAAAATATATTAGACTGAATAGTAAAAAGATACGTGGATTATCAAGTTAGACTCAAATGAATGTAGCTCTGTCCTTGTCCGTGAGAACTCCATCTCTTCTCTCTCCAAATACTTATTTTTGTATAAATACAGCAATTGTGGCACAAGGCCAAAAAGGGGCAAATGAGTTGAGGCTGGTCTACACTAACTATCCTATACCTAGCTAATCAGATTCACGACCAATTCATTCAATATAATTTGCTTATTCACCACAACAACTCATCCCTCAGTCCTCCATCTCTTCTCTCTCTTCACTGGTTTAGTCTCCCTAGGTAAAGATTACTCAATCTTCCTCATGTTGGTCTTAATTTAGCCTCCCACAGATCAGAGGTCACGATGAGAAAACTGTCTCCATTATAGTCATTCCATCTGGCTCCTTATCTCGTAGCAATGCTTGTTAGAATCTGTAAAGTGACGATTCGTTAAGGAGTAAAGGTTGGGACGAGAATTAGTCATCGAAAGAATTTCTAATAGAACCACAGTATCGAGGTCATTTTTATGCGATGTCCCTTCAGTATGTAGGCGATCATGGTTCTCCAGATTCTTTTTTTTTTATTTTCTGTAAATTACTATAACTTCTTGGGAAAGAGAGTGGAGTAGTTGTTTTCTCTATAGTTTTGAATTCAGACTAGTAGTTCTCCTAGACACTGTGACTTAAAGGTGGAGAACCGAGTCTAACATGGAGCTGGAGAGGAGATAGATTTGTCTTTCCCAAGAGCATTAATGCGAAAATGAACGCACCAGACTTGGCAGGAATTTGAACCCTGCTCGCCGAGTTTAATTTCTGTACCGATATCTGTATCGCTATATATTTTTTTTAATATTTATATCAAATTTCATTGTTTTAAAATTTAATACATTTTGAATATTAGTTGTTGTTTTTTTTTATCTACAGGGGGTCCGAAAGTCTTGTCACCCCTACATAATATCATTTTCTATTTCAGATGGCTGACACGAAAATGGTGTACATACAGAGTCAGCGTCAATGAAAGTGAATAAACTGAATCATGTACTTTGTATTACTTGTTCTATTGTAATTACTTTTTGGTAGGAGATGAAAAGACTTTCGGACCACTCTGTCGAATAAGTTTCCGTATCTTGAATAATTGCTTGTATATTTGCCAAAGGTTATTTTGAATAAATCATCTTTTAGTAATTGATATCCGTTTTTTTACGCCGCAGTACGATTCTGTCACTGATTAAGAACATTACGCTTATCCCACTCTTCCTTAAACAGAAACAAAAAAAACTATCCATCAGCTGCAGTTTATGTAACACTGTTAATACTAATTAATTCAATTTTTGTAATAATTAGTTCAAGGAAATTGCTAAAACCAAAGTCGTTATTACTATTAGCGATAAGAGATTTAATATCTCCTCCAAATGTTTCACTCCCCTTTTTTCTCTGAGATAAGTTACTGATACGGCCTCTGAATTAGCTAAATGCTTGACTTTACCATTGATGCATTTGTGTTTCTCTCAGTCATATCAGAAATCTTTGTGATGATCATGTTTGCTAATTATATAACACAATGATAAAAAAAAACATATATAACGCTTTCATCCTCTAAAAGGGCTTCAGACTAAAGTAATGTTCTCATTAATGGAATTGTAGAGAGACGTAAACGTTGGTCCTAATTATTTTATTCTTATATGAGCCTAAAATCTGCACTCCATGCGGACTTTTAAGCTAGCTATTGTGGAGGGCTAATTAGACCTCTGGCTCAAAACTCAAGGGAACTCTGGTCCAGCTTAGAAAACAGGAAAGATAATTTTGAAGAAATAACTTTGAATTCCTCAATTCACTCCATGGAACTTCAAAACCTCAATTGAATTCGGGCTGTAAATACAATTCCGGCCAAAATACCGAATTAGGTGGAAACGCCAATTTGAGTCGATATTCCAATTCCGGCCGAAAATTGTGTTCCTCAAATCACAAACTCCGCGAAAGTTCAAAACCTCTCTTTAACTCTGATATGGGCTATTAGTCCAATTCCGGCCAAAAGATCGAAAATTGTGTTCTTTAAATCACAAACTCCGAGGAACTTCAAAACCCCACTTCACGAAACCTCTCACTTTAATTCTGATTCCTTGGCATTTTGAAGAAATAAAATTGATTTCCTGAATTTAAATTTTTGAAAATATTTTAAACTGAATTTAAAATTTTTAAAAAAATTAAATTCATAAAAAATTTTGTGTTACTTTAAACTCATATATATATATATATATATATATGTGTGTGTGAGTGAGTGTGAGAAAGAGAGATGGAAAATGTTTTCATGTGACTTGTTTCGTCCTGTTTCGTCGGACTAAAGTGATGTTTACGTTGATGTAACTACACATGCTCACTTTAATCCGATGAAATCCGAAAGGACGATACGCGTCACACGAAATCTTTTTTTCTGCGTTATCATTAATTTTTCTAACCTAGTTCTGGTATATAAAAATTTATATATAATTTTCTATTATATATAATTTCACAGTTTACAAAAAGGGTTGGCTGTTCAAACTGTATATCCACTAAATATAATCTTTACAGTAACAGGAAGTAATATCCCATTAAAAATTCATTGGTTAAGACTTTTTACTTTTATATAAATAACCTGTAATTTCGTTGGAATTTTTTTAACTATTTAAAACTTCTTTGTCATGATACCACTTAAGCTTTTTCCCTACCGTTTTAGAGTATATAATTTCCGCTGCTTAGGGCATGGATTGAACTCAGAAACGCCAGATAATTACATATACTTAACCAGCACTTACATCCACTTGGATAATATAATGTCTTTTTTTCTTCGGGCGACCTTAATACTGATAACCGTAATATTTATGGTCGCGATAGCTGCAGAAATATGTTAAATGGTTTATATTCCAATTACTCATTATTAATGAGAAGACAAGATTTAATTAGCATTTTGAAATATCAAAATTTGACTAATATTGTTTACGATAACATCATTAACGAAAGTGAGTTTAAATATACAATTAGCATCTAATTAAACTCGATATAATTCCACGCCTAAAATATACAGAATTTTTATTCTAAAACTAGAAGAAACAAAAAGTCACACAAACGAAAAAACAAAACAAATGAATGATAAAAAAAGAATTGAGTTTCGCTTTAATATAACTACTAGCAACGATACTTGATGTTATCCGGGAAAAATAATTTCAAATATAACACATGATTTTTTTTTTTTTTTTTTTTTTTTTTTACACAAGTTAAAAAATCAACTATAAGATAAAATGCACGGTCACTAGCAAAAGGAACAACTCAAAATGCGAAGTACGAATTAGAGACGACAAAATCAAGCAAGTTAACCTGGCAGCTAAAATTGAAAAGGACCTCCAATCGGTTGTGAACTGGGGCGAGAAATGGATGGTTAACTTTAACGCCTCTAAAACAAAACTGCTCTCTATTAACCACCACAAGGATCCATCCCTGCATCCCATTAGAATGTCTGAAGACCAACTTCTCAAGAGCTCCTCTCTGCGGCTGCTCGGTCTCACGCTGTCCGCTGATCTGAGATGGAACAAATACATCGAGTCAGTTGCATCATCCACCGCAAGGAAAGTTGGTTCCCTGTGCCGAGCCAGGAAATTTTTCTCCCCGGAATCGATCCTCCAAGTCTATAAATCGACCATTCGCCCTTGCATGGAGTATTGCTGCCATATATGGTATGGGGCCCCTGATGTTTGCCTCAGGGTTCTTGATAAGATCCAGAGACGGATATGCAATGTGATTGGCCCTGATCTGTCATCTCGTCTGCAGTTGCTCTCTCACAGACGCGATGTTGCCTCGCTCTGTCTTTTTTACAAATATTTTCACGGTAATTGCTCCGAGGAGCTGCTTTCGCTTGTCCCTAGGCCTCGTGAATTTAAACGTCCTACGAGGCTGGCATCCCGTTCCCACCCCTTGACCGTTGAAACTGTTAGATGTAGACGTCTCTTCCACTCCAATAGCTTCATGTCTCGCACATTTCGCCTATGGAACTCCCTTCCCTATTACTGTTTCTCTGACAAATACAATCTCCAACGGCTTAAGTGTAACGTCAATCGACATCTCCAGTTGCCTTGATCTATCCACTTCCCTTCTACACATCCTTTCACCTTTCATTCCTATTTGCTCTCGCTCCAAATCTTCTGTAACCCCCTTGCCTTGATCGACCCACTGTCTTTCTCTTTCTCCACATTCTCTCCTTTACCACTCCTATCTGCTCTTCCTCCAATCCTTCTATAACCCCTTGCGTGCTAGTGGCCTCTAGCCTTGCTTGGGGTGATACGCTTAAAAAAAAAAGTACATAAATTTAATTAACTAGGGAGTGTTATAACAAAAGGTGGAAAATGTGACACCGAAATCCGAAGGAGAATAAGAATAGCGAAAGATAACTTCCAAAAACTGAGCAAAGTATTAAGAAACACGAAAATTTTGTTAAACACAGAGTGCTGAACTACCATATAATATTATTCCTCCTATATGGCAGTGAAGACTGAACAATCCCCTAGCAGATGAAGAAAAGACTTTAGTTACTAGAGATGTGGTTTTACAAAATGTTGCTAGGAATGCCATGAACAGAATATGTGAGCAACGAGGAAGCAAAATAGTGATAGTATGTTATTTAAGATAAGTGTTTTTTATAAAAAATAAAATAAAATTTTACATAGATTTCATATATTTTTTAGAAAAATAATGGTAGTATGTTAAAATAAGGGATTTTATAAAAAATTAAAATTTTGCCAATAATAATATTTTTTTAATAAGGAAAATGTATACGAAAAGAACACTTGTGATTAGGATCAGCATGAGACGAGTTGAAATTTCCTGAACGCATAATATGGAAATAGGTTGTAGGCGTTTAAAGATATCTCGTCTTGTTCTAATTTAGTACTACTCAGCGGAACGAGAACAATCTACCCACGAAGATTAAATAAATAGTTCAGTTAGAAATTGGTAAAGGTTACCCGGATCCACAAGCACCCGATGAAATCTGGAGAGTACAACGACCGAAACGCTGTGAAAATAACAAAGATGAGGACATTGATCTGAATGTAAATAATTTAAATAAGAGCAAATACGTCCTTATTCTCTTTATTTGCCGATGCCATTTATTATAATTGTCTCAATCACATGTTTTTTGTTGTTGTTGTTGTTTTTAAGCTTATCACCCCAAGTAAGGCTGGAAGCCACTAGCACGCAAGGGGTTACAGAAGGTTTGGAGGAAGAGCAGATAGGAGTGGTAAAGGAGAGGATGTGGAGAAAGATAGTGGATCGATCAAGGCAAGGGGGTTACAGAAGATCTGGAGCGAGAGCAGATAGGAATGAAAGGTGAAAGGATGTGGAGAAGGGAAGTGGATAGATCAAGGCAACTGGAGATGTCGATTGACGTTACACTTAAATAGTTGGAGATTGTATTTGTCAGGGAAACAGGAATAAGGAAGGGAGTTCCATAGGCGAGATGTGCGAGACATGAAGCTATTGGAGTAGAAGAGACGTCTACATCTAACAGTTTCAACGGTGAAGGGATGGGAACGGGATGCCAGCCTCGTAGGACGCTTAAATTCATGAGGTGCAAGAAGCCGGCTAATAGGCTAGTATAACATTAGAAGATTTCCGAGAAGCAATTTGGACATTCCAACTTTTATTGCTTCCTATTGGTAGGCCATCAAGCAGACCAAAAGAATTGGATAATTTTGACCAGAAAGTCTCCATTCACTTAGGAAGCGGAAAGATAAAAGCAAAATTTTATGGAGCAGCACCAAGATTTATTCTTAAAAAATAAACCACATCATTCTCGGCGATCTTCTACCAGCGATCAGCGAGCACCCGAATCTCTCCCAGATACCAGTCTGCTGGCTTTGAATAAAAAACAGTAAACAATCTGCTTTCACTTCATCAAAAGTGTTGAATCGCTGGTCGCGGAGGAAGTGTGCCATTGAGCGAAAAGGCCATAGTCACACGGACCAGCGTCGGGACTGAATAATAGGTGTGGAAAAATGTCAACACCGTCCATCTGTTTGAACTTTTTAGTCAACATGGCAGTGTGTGGCCTCGCATTGTCTTGCTGAAACAAAGCCCGAACTGAATTGACCAAAACAGGATACTCCTACTTTAGTTTGTCGTACACGTAGTCTAGCTGCTAACAATACAGTTTGGCGTCGATGACGTGACCGAGTGAATCAAGCTCGAAATGCAATACTTTTTGGAAATTCCATCAGACAGCGATCAAAATTTGTTGTTTTCTTTCCACTAAGTGAGTCAGGAATTTCTGGCCAAACCTAGTAATTGGTTTCTTAAATCTTTCAGAATTCTCAGAAACTGTGACAGCTGACTTGTACATCTGGAGCTCGACCAGGAATCTCTTGCAATATCTTTGAGGTTACCTTTTTCGCTCGCCTCATTCTTTGGAGCCAAGTTGACTCGCTTACAGAACCGCTAATCTCTTCTCTAGTTTGGCGCCATTTTTACATTTAAAGCAACCAGAAAAAAATCAAATTTAATCTTGAGTATATAGGAATATTTTATATGGCAATATTTGGCACGTTTCACGAAGGTTATTCATAAACTTCGTGGGAAGTTGGAATTCAAAGCAAACATTTTTAAATATAAGCTTTACTTCTCTGCATAAACTCCAACATCAAGGCACTTCTGTAAGCGACAAAACGAGACATTTATACAACCGCGGAAATTTTGGGAGTCCTGAGAATTTGACCAAAGTCAAAGCAACCTATTTTACGTCATTAATCGTCTTAAAACGGGTACCCTTCAATTTTTTCAGCTAAGGAAATGAGAAAAAGTCAATTTAACCCTTCCTGATCTTTCATTTAACTCAAAAATAGGTTATTTTAATTCAATGTTGACCTTTGGTGGCTTCCAATGACCTTAGAGGTCAACACCATCTATCCTCTAATACTTTTTTTCTGTTCAAATTACTTCGACGTATAAATCTACATCCATGAATGTAATTATTTGACTGCAACAGATATAGTAAAAGTCACAAACTAATTGTACTTCCAATGACTTTTTTAACCCCGGAAGTTGAATTTTACCCTATCGACTCTAGAATTTGTCAGGTTAAAACCTTTTTGTATTTCATTTATTTATTTATTTTGTACTCTTATTTTTGTACTCTCAATCTTTTTTGCTAGAAATTGTTTCTTGAGGTTTGGCAGTTATTCATGCCTGACTCTTTGTGACTTTCCATTTGGCTGAAATATCTGAACACACACACCTTGTATAGATTACGATAATATATTATAATTTCTGGAACCAGATTGCTATCAGATGTCTAAATACTGTTGGGGGCCTTTAAATTTACATGATTAAAAAAAAGCTTCTCGAGCAGCTGATCTGTCATCTGATCTAGAAACAACAGCTTAATGGCGGAGGGGTTATAACATTCAATACCGCCAAAACCAACTAATGTTTCATCATCTTCGATTTGATTCTGAGTCTTTTCCAGTCATGATGAGCGGTTGTACTCCCTGTTGCGGACCGGTGTGTACGCGCTGTGAGATAAACACGTCTTGAAATATCTCTTGATATGCCCACAGCAAACATGGGGAACTCGGAATATGAGTCCACCTAAAATAATCTAGAGAAAGAAGAACCGATATATATGTACAAACAAATTATAATGTATTAACAAACGAAGGTTTACAAGTGACAAAGACAATAATGTCTGTCTGTCTGTCTGTCTGTCTGTCTGTCTGTCTCTCTCTCTCTCTCTCTCTCTCTCTCTCTGTAAAAAATGAATGTAGAAAGTTGTTGGTCTAAAATATGTAAAGTGAGTGAATGTGCGTACGTACGTGTATGTGTATGTACGTATTGTTCTTGCGCTTCCCATGGTGGGAAAAACGAAATCTCCCGTGAGAGATTTACATGTTGTATTAGCGGACAAGTAAGAAGCGAGAGAGAAAATTCTAAGTAAGGGTTTCGGAAACTAGGACGACCCTCCCGCTGAGGCTCCTTGCATTGAACGTTTATTGGGACTCAAGTTCACCTCGAACATCAGCTGGAGCACATGTATATCGCTAAAGATGCTGAAAAAAATGGTCAGTTCCGTATATCACTCCAGAAAACACCTGACTCCACCTGTCATACACCATCATTACAAGAATCAGATCAGATAAAAAAAAATGGAAGACTGCTGTCACACCTGGGATGAAACTGCCCAATTCTCACTTTCCAGCTTTGACAGATTTCGAAATCGTTCATGCAGCCTTATGGCTCATGAATTATTTTCAACCAGGCAGTTCCTTTCCCACCAACAAAACGTTGCAAGCTACTCTATCGCTATTTCCATGGCAAATGCTCAGATGAGCATATAACTGTTCCACCAGTTCAGATTTCTGAAGCTAGGAGACGTCATGCCACATACACAGAGTTGAATCATCCTTATTCAACTTGTATGCCATTAGTATGAAGCAAGTTCCACTCAGCTTCTTTCTGAGAACCGCTGCTTTGTAGAACAGACACTCGAGAGATTATTCTCGATCTCTACAATCTTATCCTCTGCAATTCTACATATCCGGTTTACGGCCACATCTCGTTGAAACACCGGTCCCCGTGCGATCACTGACGTTAAGTCTGGTCCATATCTAGATGGATGATAGTTGGGAATACCAGATGCTGTAAGCTTGGGTGTGCAGGTGGTGCAACGGATAATGACTCGGAATTGTTAATCAGAGAGTCGATTTCCAATTCAAGTTGGGTTCGATATATTCACTTACGCACAAATACCCAGCTATGGGTTACTTACTAAGTAAGGCTTGTATCATTGAATCATTATTAACTCCAACAAAAAAAATTCTTACAATTTAAAAATGTTTCTGGCTTTAAATAACCTGCAAAAGGCTGATAAGCAGTAAAAAACGAATCAATCAACACCAACATATACTCATAATCACTTCTTATATCCATACATCACACTCATTCAATAATCTTCTACACTTGAGCCTTTTATTAGGTGAACATTCAGTACAAAAATAATGATAGTATGTTATTTAGGATAAATGTTTCTTTTTATAAAAAACATAAAATGTTATATAAATTTTATAGAAAAATAATGATAGTATGTTATTTAGGATAAATGTTTCTTTTTATAAAAAACATAAAATGTTATATAAATTTTATAGAAAAATAATGATAGTATGTTATTTAGGATAAAAAAATAAAATTTTATATAAATTTTACATTTTTTATAGAAATAATGATAGTACGTTATTTAGGATAAGTGTTTTTTATAAAAAATAAAATAAAACTTTATATAAATTTTATATATTTTTTATAAAAATAATGATAGTACGTTAAGATAAGGGTTTTTTTTATATAAAAATTAAAATTTTGCCAATAATAATATTTTCTTCATTACAAGAATTGATAGTTGTTATGCTTTTGAATAGTACGCATTATTTCATAAATTTGCTGAAATATTGTATCTCCTACCATGGGGAAATCCAGTATCCATTTAACTGTAACCTTGAGAGTATGGAACATTTCAGTATTCTAAAGCGGAATCTTTGAAAGAAATAAATAATTCCTGACCTAGTTTCTGTCTTTAACCTTTTTTTGCTTGTTTGTTTTTAGCCTTCATTTTCTTTTTCTTTTTTCTTCTTGCTTATTTATTTATTTTTTTACTTGTGTGGATTTTCTTAGATTATTTCAGCTTAGGCCCTAAACAATCCTGCGTGTGTGTTAAAAAAAAACGACGCATGCGCTCTAATGCCTTCCCTACCTTCTGCCATAACGAATCTCTTTTACAGTTTATTTAGCTTATCCAAAACTCCAATTCGGGCCTTTCGCACTATTTATTAAATATGTCACAGGACAGGATTTATGAAGGATCAATCAAACTCAACGCCAAACAGGAATACATAGATTGTTCATTCAACTCTTATCGTCTTTGTACAAACTAAATGTCAGCACATCACCAGACAGCTACAAAGATGCTTGCAAATCTGTTGAAATAATCTGTTTGACCCGTTGTACTCAATTAGATTCCACAACTCAAATTACATAGAATAAACCACCTTATTTCAAAGTATGAATTAGAATGGTAAAGCCTAAATGCTATGCGATTAATCTCTTGTCTTTGTTTCGCTGAAATTGGATAAGATCTACAAAGAACTTGCTTTACTTTAATTAATATCAAATGTGTTTTAATCATCTCTTAAAATTGTTTTTCATTTTACTTCTGCTTTTCTCAACAAGAGTAATACAAGTTAATACGTAAATCAACTACAGACCGACTTTATAGATGTAGTTGTCTACTGCAGATAATATATATATATATATATTATACACGAGGTCTATCTGAAAAGTAACGGGAGTGGGTGTGCTGTGTGAGCTATAAGCGGATTGTGATATAATCTAACATGATATCTTGGGAGTATATAACTGTAATCTTAGTTTTCTGTCTGCAGCCATTCCTTTTTTTTCGCATAGGAGAATTGTGGCAGGACAAATCGTGACTGCTTCATCCCGACACTGAACCTGCTCACAACGCCCTAAGCATCCGGCAGTTCCTTGACGAGAGGAACATCGCCGTACTGGAGCAACCTCCCTATTAAACTGATCTAACTCTAAGCTCAAGTGGATCCGTTTTTAAGGCGTGGAGGCCAACAAGAGGACCGCAACTGAGAGACAGCTAAGAAGAATCCATCCAGTAGTGCATAGAGGCGTGGCAAAGAAGGATAGAAAGGTGTATTAGACTCGAGGGACACTACTTTGAAGGGTAAACCATGTAGTTTGCTGTTTGGAATGTAAATAAATTGTTTCTGACATCAATCCAGTTACTTATATATATATATGTTATGGTCCAATATCCTCGCACCACTGTTATGGTCCAAGGTTAGGAGCAAGGAAGAACAACACGAACACAAGAGTAGGAAAAACAAAGATATATTAAACAGAATAATAATAATACAAGAAGTTGAAAGTGTTAGTATGACTATCAGTCTGGTTTAGAGTGAACCACTATTGTCTCGACTCGTTCCGTCTCGATTTGTTACACTTCGTTCTCCCGTCTCTCTTGAGAGGCGCAGTCTTTACAGTGTCAGGAAGAGTTCATTGTATCGTTACAAGTAAGATCCCATAACACACACACATATATATATATATATATACATATATATATATATATATATATATATATATATACATATATATATATACATATACATATACATATACATATATATATATACATATATATATATACATATATATATATACATATATATATATACATATATATATATATATATATATATACATATATATATATATATATACATATATATATATACATATATATATATATATATACATATATATATATACATATATATATATACATATATATATATATATATATATATATATACATATATATATATATACATATATATATATATATATATATATATATACATATATATATATATACATATATATATATATATATATATATATATATATATATATATATATATATATATATACATATATATATATATATATATATATATATATATATATATATATATATATATACATATATATATATATATATATATATATACATATATATATATATACATATATATATACATATATATATATATATATACATATATATATATATATATATACATATATATATATATATATATATATATATATATATATACATATATATATATATGATGATGATGAATTGGAGTAAAAGTTTGGCGCTCAGCTAATTGATGTTACCTTCAGCATCCCGACTCCAGAATTTCGTAGGCACAGGGGGGTGAGGAGGAGGTTATGTCAACAAGAAAAATTAGCTATGATAACATTTCCAGACCAAAATTTAGTTGTTTACAATTTAAATGCTGATAAGAATCGGCATACGTCGGTCGAATCAATCTGTGGTTGGAGACACGGTTTTCACAACATTTTCCCGCCTATTTCCGTTCAAGTAGTCGAAACCATGTTTTACGAACTACTCAAGCAGTTCACAATTCGGGCAGTTTTTATATAATTTATCATCCGAAAAGAAAAAAAAAATAGATCGCATGAGAAATTGTATAAAAAACTAAATAAAAGCACCTTGTCTGTCGTATTCCATGCAATGTGCATGCTAATAATGCAAGACTCTTCGGTAAATCGAATCGAGTTCTCTCAATCATTGTGTGTTTATTTAAAAATAAATACGCTTAAATTCACCTTCTTCTCTGCCGTGCGCCAACGGCTTCAAGGTAAAATTTCCGACTGACGCGAATTCAGCCGGTTTTCGATTCTAGCCAGAGGCAACCGGACGTCTAGCCACACTGATGAGCTGTGATACAGCGAAACAGTCTGTCTGTGGATGACTATATATATGTCTATATACAGGTATATATATGAATATATATATATGTCTATATACAGGTATATATATGAATATATATATATGTCTATATACAGGTATATATATGAATATATATATATATGTCTATATACAGGTATATATATGAATATATATATATATGTCTATATACAGGTATATATATGAATATATATATATATGTCTATATACAGGTATATATATGAATATATATATATATGTCTATATACAGGTATATATATGAATATATATATATATGTCTATATACAGGTATATATATGAATATATATATATATGTCTATTTACAGGTATATATATGAAAATATATATATGTGTATATATATATATATATATATATATATATATGAAAATAGATATCCACGCTATTTAGACATTGAAAATAATATTCAGCACAGACTATCACCACTCGGTGTTGAGCTCAGTGTCTCTAGACTTGGATGGCAACTGATCTACGAGAAGGAAAACTGAATGCAGTACCCCGGAGAAAATAACGCGAAACGACACTACTATCTTTCCAAGAAATCTTGGCAAATCACAGACAAGACAGAAAAGGAATCTGTGGAGAGTCATGATCGACCAAATCCTGAACAAACATAGCATTAATAAAGTATACAAGTCCGTATGTGTATCATTATTTTATTATTTTAGGACATATACATGTATAGATTATGTACATATGGGAGTATATATATATATATATATATATATATATATATATATATATATATATGCTCCTGCTATATATTTAGAGATTCATGATAAAATCCAAAGAAGAATAAGGTCCTTGATCCTGGCCTGGTATCTCGATTTCAGTCACTTTTCTTATCTTGAACAGGATAGTGGCTCATCTCTTGTTTGTTGGCTAAGGTACTCTTGAGTCCCCAGGCCATTCTTACATGTGTCTCTGTTTTTCTCTACTAAACTCAGTCAGCTATCTCGTCATTCTTCATTGTTACCCTTCGTCCTATGACTGTTGCATGTTAGATACTTCTGATAATATCGATAAGGCACTCTCTGTACACCTGTTTGTAAATATCTTTGTTGTTCGGTTACTTCAATGGCCATCATGCCTGGTGGCTAAATAACTCTGTTACTGACCTCGCTTGCATTTAAACCCTGAACTCCTCTATCACTCAATCTCAGGTGATTCCTGAGTAATTTTGAAGGACATGCTTCTCTTCTTGATCTTATCTTTACATCTACCCCTGACTCATGTTGTGCTCTGCTCTCTTGGCAACTCCAATCATGCGTTAGTATCTGTAAATATCTCTTTCCGCTCTCTTATCATCCACGAGCCTCCTACCAACAGAATAGCTTTCTGTTATCAACACGCTGATTGGGACTCGTTCCGTGACTTCCTTCGCAAGTAACTTGTAATTAAGTTTTTAATCATCCTATTCAAAATATGTCACTGAGGTCTCCTGGATGAAAGCCGCCATCGAAGCTACAACCCTCATGAAACACTTCTTCCAGCTGTACATAGAACGACAGATGTCTCTTGACACAAAGACGTCTTTTTGTCACTGTTCGTAATGAGTGCAAGGATGTTCTCAAAGAAGCGAAGTTACTCTTTGCTAGTTGAACGAAACAACATATAGCCCCTCACAGGCTTGGTTCTAGAGATTACTGGTGGCTCTGCAAGAGTGTGCTGAACAATAGTAAATCTTCTCTTCATTCAATTTATAGTGTTGATATCTACAGCAGATAAGGTGGAGTACTCTGTTCAGAAGTTCTCTTCCGACTCCACAGTCGACTAATCTTGATTCCCTCTCCTAGAACGGAGGATCTCCTA
This sequence comes from Acanthosepion esculentum, assembly GCA_964036315.1. NCBI lineage: Eukaryota > Metazoa > Mollusca > Cephalopoda > Sepiida > Sepiidae > Acanthosepion > Acanthosepion esculentum. Next base: position 36,954,993 of record OZ038484.1, read on the forward strand.
AGTGATATGCGCATAACCCCGTCACTGGATTTAGACACCCTTTCCAAACTAGACTCCCACAAGGCAAGCGGATGTGACGGGATACCTGCCGTTGTACTAAAGAAAGATGCTCCTAAACTGGCTCCAGTTCTCTCCGAACTCTACAACAATTACCTCGCTCCTTCCTGCTTTCCTGAAGTCATCTTCTGTAGTTCCTGTTTAATAACTCTGGAGAACTCTGACCCCTTAAATTATCGCCCTGTTAGTTTCTTACCGCTTTTTGTCAAAGTAT
>OZ038484.1:36967763-37047763 GCA_964036315.1 Acanthosepion esculentum
AGTGATTTCTGGTAAAGAAGACATAGTCTCTTCATATGAACCTATCAGAAAAAAACTAGTAGGCATTAAATAACCTTTCAAGGTTGATATGCATTTAAACCTAAATAAACCAAACCAAACAACACACACACACACACACACACATATATATATATATATATATATATATATATATATATATTAATATACACCCACACATATACACAACATATATATATATACACACACATATATATACACAACATATATATATATATATATATACACACATATATATTTCACAAAATATATATATATATATACACAACATACATATATACACAGCATATACACACAAACGCATATATACACAACATACACACACACGCATATATATATATATATATATATATATATATATATATATATATATATATATATATATGTGTGTGTGTGTGTGTGTACTGTTTATCGTCTCGAGACAGGATCCGTGACACCACAAACTAGGGATCGAGGAAGACCGAGATCCTCTGGTACGCCTGACCACAAAGAACGCATTCTACAAGCTGTCGTACATGGGTCCCTGTATCAGCACACGTCAAGTAGCCCTAGCAAGTCGTACTTTTCATAGTACCTCATGGAGGATATTTCAAGACCAGCTCCTGTATCCGCATCATGTGCAGGGTCTTTCGCCCTCCGATCACTGATCACGTGAGAACTTTTGCTGATGGTTTATCGCACAAACTGCCGATCCGTTGTTTCAGTCTTGTTTACGGATGAGGCAACATTTGCAAGAGATGGAATAACAAATTTACACAACTAACATTTGTGGACGGATCGGAATCCCCATGGTATTATATAGCAGTAAAGGTTGGATGACTCGGCTGCCTTCAGTCTGCAAACGCAATCTTCAGCGTCCATTACCATTCGCGCGGCCGTATGTAAAAAGTATATCTGTCTGCTGACGCTATGAATATCCTGCAATTGTTAAACGGAACACTTCTAAGTTAATTCACTACTACACACGTTAAACGTCGAAGACAGACTAGCTACAAATGTACACGAATGACAAATGTAACCTAGTCTAAATTGCAGCGATATCTACCGTAAACATTCTTTAAACTTAATAACTAAAAACCGAAGGATTTACGGATATGTGTTTATATGGACTTTTATCCTTGTTTTGGTTTCAGGAACCCGCCTCCTCCAGTGTTTGTAAACGTATTTTTGATACACCCTGTATATATATATATATATATATATATATATATATATATATATATATATATATATATATGTGTGTGTGTTTGTGTGTTTGTAATCGCAGTATCCCATCAGTCGTCTTTAATGAAACTTGATTTTAAAAGAAATTACTGCGCAAATTACTCAATTATATATATATATATATATATATATATATATATATATATATATATATATATGTGTGTTTATGGAAACAGGTAGACTTTTAAGGATTTTTGCTTGCTCAAACTGCAAACATATATTTCAATTATAAACATGTGGGTTTCCCCTTTGAGGAACCGAAAAGTCTACTGTTTTTTTTTTTATTAAAATCACGTACAGAATATATCAATTAGGTAATTAAAAAATTGTCTTATCAAAATTTAGCCTTCTGCAGCGTCTGCAATTCAACCTTAAGTGTGTTGCCATTTGGAATTAAGCAAACCCCACCAAAAAAAGATTGACAGGCAGTAAAAGAAACGTTCAGTTTATTACACCAGATTTATTTCTAGGCAGATATTAAATGAGCATACAAGCCTTCGACAAACATCTGCAAATGATAATGTTTGTGCCTGACATGCCGTACTGACCTTTTAAATTTTAAACTTCATTTGACATGGCTTCATGAATTCTTTATCCAACACCTGATCAGAATGTTTGAACGTTCGGCCATTTTGAAATTAAATATTCAATGGATATTATTATAACCGTCATAGAGAAATCGGCGAGCCGAGTTCCAATTCTAGTCGCTTTCGTCACGTTCACTTTCTCAAATACCCTTGAGAAGGAAAGTACCAATTGATATGCTAAGCAACAAATAGAAGTTCTAAGGACTTGGTTAGCAATCTTTGATTTTTTTTTTTTAATCAGGTTACCATTTCTAGATAGAGATGGTAACTCGATTAAAAAAAAATTCTCCAACTGGCAGAGACACTTGGGTGGATATGCCCCGTAAAAACGCACATTGACTGAAATGCATACATCGCGTGAACTACAGTCTGTCACGCCCTCTATATGGAATAAAGGTTTGTTTTAGTTTAGTTTATTTTGTTTTACGTCATATCAACCTCAATGGGTTATTTAATGCTGACAACATTTTAGGATACATTCGTATGAATAAGAATATGTATTCTTTGGTTTAGATTGGTTTGGTTTATTTTGTTTTACGGCATAATAACTTCAATGGGTTATTTAATGCCGACAACATTTTTTATTGCTGGTTTTATTTTGTTTTGTCAAAAATCTGTTTCTGGTAATATTTTTCCTTCAAAATTGTATTGCTGGTAATAATTCTTTTCAAAAAAGTATTGCTGGTAATACTTAACTATTTACCCATAACTGGGAGCCTAACAGGTGCTACCACCCTGGGTCAGGGTGGACCTGGGAACACCAGCAGTTAAGAGGTTATTCCACGCTCCTCAAAACCTCCTGATCAGAGGCCTTGCTGCTGGATGTAACTTATCGTCTTACCCAACTTAAGCCAATAGTAATTTCTCATTATTAATCCATACGTCTTATCAATTCCCAGATGTCCTAACCTCCTATGGCATTGGTCTAGAATTTCAGCTGTCAACTCCTCAGGTATCACCATTTTTAAACCTTCTTCCTCATCTCTTCCTGAAAGGTAAAACAACACTCCATCGTGCACCATATATTTGGAGGTAGGTCCTGCCTCTACCCTAGACCTAATAGTTGCTATCTCGCTATCCTCTTGGTTTTGCCTAATCATATCTCTCCTGTGGGGGTCGGGAACAATCTCCGTTTCACTCGTTTCCTGATCTTCCCAACCAAGTCTCTCCTTCAACGCCTGTGAATTGATCACATTAATTTGGAATGCTTTATCATCCACACCCGGCTCCAACCTGACAGATTCGGTCTCTAATTGCCTCGGAATCCTCGATAACAGGTCAGCACAGGTATTATCCTTCCCTGTCAAATATTCTATTCTACAGTTATACCCACTTAACTTCAATGCCTATTGTTGTATCTCCTTATTCGTCCACTCCGCTTCTAACAAATATTTGAGGTGTTTGCGGTCTGTTTTAATGGTAAACACAGCCCCTCTCAAATAATAATCTAATTTCTGCACAGCATACAGAATGGCGAACGCCTCTTTTTCTATTACTGGCCACCTTTGCTGAGTCTCGGAGAGCCGATGAGACAGAAAATAGATCGGCACTTCCTCGGGCACACCCGGCACTGGTCTATCCTTATCGGGACATGGTTTTGTAAGAACCGCCCCGATACACTTATCGCTAGCATCGGTGTACAGCTCCATGGACTTATTCAGGTCCGGGTAGGCCAACAGGGGTACAGCTATCAGCTGGTCCTTTAGAGCCTCGAATGCACGCTGACAATCCTCGGTCCGCTTAAACCTAGCATGCTTCTTAGAGCTATTAGAGGGCCTTCTAGCCGACTAAATTCTGGTATGAACCTCCGGTAATATCCGATGGCTCCAATAAATCCCCTAATCTCTCTTACGGTCTTCGGTGCGGGCATGGCTCTTATAACCTCAACTTTGTCTAAATCCGTTTTTATTCCTTCTTTGTTTATTATAAACCCTAAATACTTTGTCTCTTCTTTTATAAACTGACACTTCGGTAATTTTAATTTTAATCCATGTTCTCTTAACCTATCGAACACCTTCTGCAGATACTCGGTGGTTTTGAAAACACCATGATGTCATCTAGATACGCCATGGTAAATGCCTCAGTGCCATTCAGTACGAAGGACATTAACTGACTGAATACACCCGGGGTGTTTGCCAACCTTAAAGGCATAACTCTAAAATTGAAGAGACCCATGTGGCAGGTAAAAGCGGTCTTTTCCTGGTCCTTTTTGCTAAATGCTACCTGTCAATATCCCGACCTCAAATCCAAGGTGGAAAAACATTTAGACTTTCCTAAAAAAGCTAGAATATCATCAATCAAGGGGAGGGTCACTGCCAGCGGTTTTGAAATGGTATTTAATTGACGAAAATCCACACAAAACCTATGCCCTCCATCTTTCTTTTTAACAATCACTATTAGAAAACTCCAGGGAGATTTGGATCTTTCGATCATCCCTGATTCCATCATTTCATTCACTACGTCCTCTACCAATTTTCTTTTGTAGACTGGTGTCCTATACGGTCTTAACTTAATAGGTGGGTGATTACCCGTATCTATCTTCATTTCAATTATCTCCGTCTGTCCCAGTTCCTTATCAGTAATGGCTATTACCTCCCGATTACCGTTCAACAACCCCCTCAATCTCCTCCTATAACGCTCAGGGTTATATCTTCATCCCTTATTTCATCGCTACCTGTCTTATTCCCAGGCCTATTCTCATTCCATACTCTCACCTGTTCGACTTCTCTCACTGGGCACGCCTGTACCAGCTCCTCTCCCTGCTTTATTTTAATAGTTTTATTGGCAGTATTGGTTAACAGTAAGGGAACGGTCCCCGACCTCTTCACCAAAGAATCACACACGGTTATTTCCCCTTCACTATTATCATACCTATCAGTAGGGACCACTTGGTACAGGTCACTGTTCAGCACTCCTTCTGTTATAATCTTGCCCTTCCAAGATACAGTAGTCCTAAGGGGAAGCTTTATATCTGTCTGGGCCACCACTGGCAATTGTTCATAATTATTCTCTCCCAACACTATCTCTACCCCGTCCAATGTTAGGGTTGCGGGGTCGAAACGGATCTGTGCCTTATTCTGCCTAAGCCAGTCACTCCCCAAAATTAACTCACCACACAAGTCAGGTGCCACATAAACCTTAAGTTTACCTCTGGTTCTTGCCAACTGGAAAGGTAGCCACGTCATACCCTCTATCCTCATCCTGTTACTATCAGCCTGACTTATTAGTAGATCGACAGGACTAAGCTTCGTTTTCAGTCCCAACTGTCTAAAAACCTTGGAGCTAACCAGTGACACTGAAGCTCCAGTATCGACAAGGGCCTTCACCTTGTTGTCTCCCAGCAACACATTACAGGTGAAGTCTGGCCCTTCCTTCATCAAACGGTATACCTGTGCTTTTCTCCTTCCCGTATGTTCTCTCTCTTCCTCCCGCTTTCTCGACAACAGAGACGTGGGAGTCGGTGACAGGATTTCACCCTTTTTCTAGGGGCCCTCCTGTGTGGGGTAGAGTGCGGATGACTCTCTTTTCTCGGACTAGCAACCCATTTCTCCGCTCTATTCGAGTTAGGGTTGTTCCGTTCAGTGTGGCCCACTTTCTCCTGCGAGGACAGGTTCGTCTCAGGTGACCCGCTCCTCTACAGCGCCAACACCTTCGCTCCTTATAACTTGCCGAAAAGTGCCCGACCACACCATATGTCCAGCATCTCAGAGGTCTTACTTGCACTGGGGCCACCCTGCCTCTTATTTTTTCACGGGTGACCCATCGGCGTTTCTCGGACACTTTTCCTTCTCGGTAAGGGTAATTCTTTTCCGAAGATGGATTCTATTTCTACGAAGCAATCCAGCATCCGTCTCAACCAGAACTGACCTTGGTGAGATAGTTTTCACAACTTTGGCTGGACTCGTTTTAGGTGTCTTCAGCCAAACCGTATGTCCTTGTGTAAGAGATGTTCGTTCTCTAGCTCTATGACGTTTATCAAAATTAGTCTTTTGTTTCATTTTGAGCTGTGCATCTGTATCTTTGAAGCGTTGAACATTTGGTTGATTTTCATTTTTTTTTGAGGGAGTGCTGGAATGCGAGTCTTGAGTTTCCTGTTCATCAACAATTCTGCCGGACTCTGGCCATGTTGTCGTGGAGTAGTGCGATAATTGAGTAAAGTGATGTAAGGATCACTCGACTTTCTAAATAGACTTTTAATTGTCTGGACAGCACGTTCCGATTCCCCATTTCCTTGCGGATGATGAGGGCTGCCTGTGAGGTGAACAAAGCCATAGATTTTAGCAAAATCCACAAAGTCTTTGGATATGAATTGCGGACCATTGTCACTGATTACAATCTCAGGTATACCATACTTAGCAAATATTGATTTACAGCGGTTTACAATACTACCTGCAATGGTATTTTGTAGATGAGATATTTCTATCCATCTTGAATAATAGTCTATGACTATCAAGTATTTGTGGCCCTTCTGTTCAAACAAATCCATCCCTACTTTTTGCCACGGGTAGGCAGGTAACTGGGTTGGTTGTAATGGCTCTGGTGGATATTTTCGTTCTTTTTCACAAATGCTGCATCCTCCTATTTTCTCTGCTATTTGTTTTGAAAGGCCAGGCCACCAAACATTACTCCGTGCTAGTGCTCTGCATTTTACTATACCTTGGTGCCGTTCATGAAGTCGATCCAAGATATCTTTTTGGAGGTCTGCAGGGATGATCAGTCGGCTCTGATATAGTAAGAGTCCCTGGTAGACTGTGATTTACTGCCTTACAAACCAGTAGGGTCTTAGTTCAGGGTCTCGTGTAGCTGTTTCCGGCCAGTGTTCCATTTTATAAAAGTTCATGAACTGGCTGCAGATTTTATCAGAGTTTTGTTTTAATCTTATTTCCTCCAACCTCTTGTCACTGACGGAGATGTTGTCTATGATTGAGCAGATGAACACGTCTGTCTCTGTCTCTGTCTCCTGCTGGGATTCTTGTTTGGTTGGTAGGCTACTAGGAGCCCTAGATAGGGTGTCTGCTGTAATGAGGTTTTTCCCTGTAGTATGTGTAATGTCGTAGGTGAATCTCATTAGGCGCATATGAAAACGTTGTATTCTTGGGGTTAGTTCGTCAAGGCGTTTAGATTTTAATAGAGCTAATAATGGTTTGTGGTCGGTTTCAATTATGAGCTTATGTAGTCCAACCAAGAAATCAGCAAATTTCTCACAACACCAAGTGACTGCGAGAGCTTCTTTTTCAATCTGAGCGTATCTCTGCTCAGTTTCAGTAAGGGATCTGGAGGCATAAAATACAGGTCTCCAGTTATTTCCTTGCTTCTGGAGAAGTACTCCCCCTAAACCGTAGGAAGATGCATCAGCTGAAACTTTTGTTGGCTTATCAGCACTGGAGTGGAGCAGTACTGGTGTAGAACTTAGTTTTTTCTTCGGTGTTTTGAATGAAGCTTCCCGAGGCTCATCGCAGATCCATGCAGTGTTTTTCTTCAGAAGATCACGGAGTGGTTTTGTGGTCTCCGCTAAATTTTCTGCACATTTACCCACATGATTTGCTATGCCTAAGACTCGTCGCAGCTCGGATACATTTTGTGGTCTGGCCAAGTTTACGATTGCTCTAATCTTCTCTGGGTCTACTTGAATACCGTCTTCTGAAATTATGTAACCAATAAATTTAATTTTTCTAGCAGAGAATACGCATTTTTCATGTAATGTTATTCCCGCTGCTTCCATTCTTTTTAATACCATTTTTAGGCGCTGGTCAGGCTCCTGCTGGTTTCCTCCACTGACAAGAACATCGTCTATGTCGCAAATGACTCCTGGTATTCCTGACAAAATGTGTCATTTCTCGATGAAAAATCTCAGGGCCTGAACTTATTCCAAATGGTAAACGCTTGTAGCAGTACCTCCCAAATGGTGTAATGAACGTGGTCAGCTTCTGAGAATCCTCATGTAACACAATTTGGTGGAATCCGCTATTACAGTCCAGTTTGCTAAATATCTTTGCCCCATCAAATTCGGCTAATAATTGGTCCGAAGAATGTAGTGGGAAATATTCACGTTTCACACTTTCGTTGAGTTTAGTAAAGTCAACACAAAGTCTAACTATCATCTTTCTTTAGAACTGCTACAATGGGAGCACACCAATCAGTAGGCATTTTCACTGGGCGGATGATGTCTTCTTTTTCTAACATATTAAGCTCTTCCTAGACTTTTTGCTTCATAGGGAGATGCAGTCGTCTAGGAGTGGCAATAGAAAAAGGTTGGGCAGTCTCATCCAGATGTATTTTATAAACATGCTCCAGTTTTCCTAAGCCTGTGAATACTTTCGGGAATTGCTCTTTATATTTGTGACCACTGCTTTTTATAGAATTGATTTTGCTCAACAAATTTAAAGTTTTAATCGCTGCCCCCCCCCCCCCAATAATGGTTCTGTCAAATCTTTAATGATATGTAACTCCTGTTGTGAAATTTTTTTTCGTAACACAGTGTAGCATCTCACTTTACCAATGAGATTTATTTTCTTTTGGTCCATATAACCTATTGTTGGTTTTCTTTATGATAGGAGAATTCTTCCTAAAGAACCGGTCGGGTATTACAGTCACATCTGCGCCTGTGTCTAACCTGAAATTGACTATTTTGCTGCAGATTGCGGTGGTGACTTTGATATTAGCTTGCCAATCAGTTTTTTCGTTTACTTCACTGTCTTTAATATTACCCAATGAAATAGATCCTAAAAAGTGCTTTTCTTCCTCTGCAACTCCCCTTACTGATTTATTTTTACATACAGTTGTATAATGTCCTAGTTTATGACACTTCTTGCATTTTGCATTAATCGCCGGGCAGTTATCTCTGCTGTGTGAAATAAAATATCCACAGCGCATGCACTTCTTTTCAGTCATTTTATTTCTATCATGAAAATATTAATTTTTTCTAGATACACGGTTTATCTGCGTATCTGATGCATGTGCAGAGGATATAACCTGTGATTGTTGCTTTGAAGTTTCATGTGCTCTACCAATCTGTAAGCATTTATCTAAGGTTAGGGTTTTGTCCGCTAAAAATTGTTCCCTTAGTATGTCATCCTTCACCCCAACAACAACTTGATCCCTAATTAATCTGTCCGTCAATTGTCCATTGTTTTTTGCAAGCTGGCGTAGAACAGCTATGAAAGATTCTATACTTTCTTCAGGTTCCTGCTTTCGAAGGTGGAATTTGTACGATTCATACGCTTCGTGTGTCTCACCAACGAAGAATTACTCGGATCTTTTAATAACTTCTTTGAGATCGTTTCTGTCGTCTTCCGAATTAAAATGTAGCCCTTCAAAAATATCAAAACACTCTTCGCTAATAAAAGAAAGAAAAACAGAAGTTTGATATTCCGAGTCAATTTCGTTTGATAATCGACTCGCCACAGCATAATTTCAAAAATTACGCTTAAATTTCCTCCAATTGCTCGCAACATTCCCTGACAAAGACATTTTTGCAGGCGGCGGTATATTGGCATTGAAACTTCTTTGAGCCATGGTTTTAATACAATTTTTTTAAAAAATCTACTTACAAGTCTGTGAAGAAATCGTTTCTTTTTTTTTCGAAATTGCGTGTGTGCAATGCGTTGATTTTTCCTTCGAATGTGGATAAAGTGCCTCCTATTTTTTTTCAGAATATTTTTCTTTAAAAATACATATATATATATATATATATATATATATATATATATATATATATATATATATATTCTGACTTCCTTTGTCCCTCTTGCCTTCAATATGTCCTGTGAAAGTCAACTTCTCCAAGCACTCTTTCCTCATAGCGTCCCAGAGATTACCGCTCTCTTTTTCTTATCCTAAGCACGTGTCCTTTCCTTCCCGTTTTCCTTAAAACTTCCTGTCCGTGGTATTTTCACCATCCTTCGGAAGAATCCCATTTCTGTTGCCTCAAGTATCCTTTCTATGTGTGGGGATATTGTCCAGCATTCACTGCCAGAGAAAAGAACCGATATTACATACCAATTTTCTAAATGAAGCTAAGTTTATTTAATGTGTGAATTCTTGAGTAAAAAAACAAAAAAAAAGGAAGATAAACGAAGGGAAAGAGGTAAATAGAAAATATACATGGGACTCCCATATCTTGTATTATTCTTTAATCTTAATATTTTATATGCACCACTTAGTTGCTTTCTTAAAAAAAAAAGACTGTTTTCAGTTTTTAAGATTATATTTGAGTTGAACGCAACTGATTCGCCAAGTACAAAATCCGCATATTTATTTTGCTTAACACTTACATTTTTCAACGTTTCTTTGCAATGACATTGAATCTCAGTTTTTTTTATTTCATGGATTTTAGACTATTATTCCCTCAGAGTTAAACCAAAACCTAAGATATATTTTTGCTTTTATATCAGAATGATATACTCCACATGCATCTGTTTGTACGCATACTTGCACAGGAATATATCTGCCCATATCTGCGATAACGCAGAGCGTCAAGAGTTTTATTATTGTTAGTGGTTGTGTTGTTTTTTGTTATGTTATTATTAAAAAGCCAAAAATTTTGCTCTCGGGTAAATCTCCACAACCACCTCTTCTTGAATATCTGTCGACTATTTTTGTTGTAATGCTAGTGTTGGTGTGTTTTTCATCACTTCCTTCTTTCAAAGTCAGGTTACCGGTGATCTATGATTGAATAAGATCAATTTTGCAAAAGAATGTGCACATGCATGTAGACAAAAATAAGGGAATGTGGGCTTGCGTGAAATGACCAAAAAGAAATAATAATAATAATAATAATAAAACAAAATAGTGAAATTCTTTACCAGTAAAAAAAACATGGCCAACACAACAAACTTTATAATTTAATCTTTAAATTCAATGGACTATGATGAGGTAGAAAATTTACCTAATATTCTCGAAAATATGTTCTTACTTGTGAATAAGACACTGAAAAACGAATTCACTTTGCAGCAAAAATTGTTGCGAATATATTTTACAACAAGCGATAGTTTTCATCGGATGACATTCGAAAAAATATTCTAGAATGTTTTTAAAATAAAAGGCAAAAGTCAAAAGAAAATTGTTCTACAGAAAAACTGTTGGTAAGTTTTTTTTTTACTTGTATTTTTGTATTACTGCTTCATTCTTTAATAACTTTTTTTGTTTACAATATTTTATTATTACTTTTCTGTTTAAAAAGAGATAAAACAATCTGTTTGTGTATTTATGGACGGTTTTAACATTTTTTAGATAAAACAGACATAAATTGAATATAAACCAAATATATCTGTTAGAAATTAGACTGAAAGGTGACATGTGAGACCGTATATATTAGTGGGTCGTGAAAAAATTATATAAACATTTAGATTTCGTGTGTATTAACAGTTTACAGCTATGTTGTGGAAGAAGGGCGGAATTGTTTTACTTTAAAAACAATAAGCAATGATTACGTGAAATTGTTTGTCTTGGAACACTCGAACCTGATTCTTTTGTCTTCGGGAATTTTATCCAGTAAACAAATTCCAATCAAGGAGTTAATGCTTCAATCTTTTTTTTAGATATTTTTGTAGCTTTTTTTTTTTTTACAATGATGTTGACCCTCATGAACCACTCGAAGTAGAGGGGTACAGAGTAAAAGACACCGCCCAAGCAAAACGCAAGGATCCACCAGAAGTGAAAGACAAGGTAAAGACTTTAGAGAGAACTGAAACCCAATCCTAAAACAGGAAGCAAAGGATAAACCTCTACTCATATTCAAAACATCGGGAAGGAGTGTAATCGGACGATAGGGAAACATATCTAGACTTTAGAAGGAATCAGAAACCCAATCGTAAGCAAGAAACAAGGGATACACCTCTACTCCTGTTCAAATGACTGAGGAGGAGTGCTCAGTCAAACTGAAACAAATCTCTATTTGAACTGGTTTGCGAAAGTTGAATTTTATAAAACAAACTAAACTTCGAACAATTATTCATATTCAGCAATGCTATTTATTTACGATATTACTTATATAGTTTTTTTTTTACTTTAATGATGCGTGTATTGATTAGTTTGCGTATATTTTGTAGAGTAAAATCTTCATATCAGAAGTATATGGTTGATGAGCTCTATAGCTTGTAACAAAATAAAGTGTTCGTGGAAAAAAGGATTCGTTGAAAAGATTGACAAAAAAGGTCTACACAAGAATATGAATATTGTTGATTTCGATCTGGCAAGGAATGACTGCAAAACACTTGCCCCTCCCCTTTTATAGGCAAAAATACTCAAATGAAAGTTGGAATCTTTTTTTTCTCAAGCCAATAAAATAGCTCGGTTTGCCGTTTCATATGACTCGGTCCCGATCTGTCTTGTCTTGAAGTCAGAACGCTACGTTCGCTTATCCGAACATTTGTGTGTTAACGCCAATTCTTACTTTGTGAACTTGTTGCCATATTACTGTTGATTTATCTTGCATATATTGTTTGCTTGCTTTATTTTATATATTTTTTTGTCCTGTTCCTTTCTTTTCTTTCTCTTGTTATTGATTATTACAAACTTTGTCATTTATTTTGCATTTGACCTTGGCTACTCACTCCACAATATTCTAACTCACAAATTATTTTAGCCGTTGTTGCTTTGGCTAGTTGATCATTTTATGCTTCGCCGCCAGCTTTACTTCAAATTTGTAAGTAAAATAGACATATCCCGTGGACAAGCTGCCATTCTTAAGTCATAGTGTCTCGGTATAGATTCTAATTGGCGTTTCTAGATCGAGTGAATGATTATTGAAAACCTTTTTATAACCTTTTGGAGGCTCGCAATTTTTTTAAATTTACATCAAGTAGTTTAAATAATTTTTATTTCACGTAACCTTCTCTAAACTAGGCCCGTTCCAATTTTTATTGTTAGTGGCTTACTCTAGAGCCTACAGAACTAATATATATTGCCTGATTCTGTTTCGAACCAAACATCATTGTCGTGTAACAATATTGAACGCTTTGCATGCTCCCACAAAGCCAGAACTGAGTTCCGCCAATTAAGAAATACATCTATTCTGAAATTCAGTATGGTAATTTGGGACTTTGCTGGAACTTTCCTATTTGATATTGATGTATAGCACTGTTGCTGTCTTCGCCAGTCGTGCTTTTATTTACATTTTGTTTTTGTCTTTTACTTAAATGTTCTCTACCAATACAAGGCACAAGAGCTACTCATGGTAGAGGATTACTAAACGAGATGCCGATATGGCTGTAAGAGGAGGAAATAAGTGCAGATTATGAGAATATGTAGGCTAGATAACGTCTGACGACAGACTTGAAGAAGTTAAAATTGTAGTAATCGGAGGAGCATAGTCTCTGATGTCTGTACTGAGTAGATCTCTCTCTCTCTCTCTCTCTCTCTCTCTCTCTCTCTCTCTCTCTCTCTCTCTCTCTCTCTCTCTCTCTCTCTCTCTCTCTCTCTCTGAGGAACTTCTTACTTACAAATGGAGTACGGTGAGAATGAGAGTGATTCTACCCTGTGTACGTAGCATGGCGGTCCAAGGTGTGAAGGTCTGAACAGGTGTAACTAAGAAATACAGCTCGTCTGAACATTTACCATAAGAATAGCGATAGAAAAGCGATAGGACCTGTGTAAAAGGAGATGTAGAGTTGAAAATACTTTTTATCGCCCACAAGGTCTCGTAAACACCATTGAACTATGTTAAGGCTGGAAAATGAGGACCGGGCATCTCCAGCCCAGCAATACTCCATTTTTGGTCTGATTTGATTCCTGTAAAGATAGTGCATGATAGAAAGAGCAGCGGTACAAGGAAACCACCATTATTCCGGCATCTTTAGCGATGGATTTTTTTAATCATTTCACGCAAGGGGTTACTAAGTGTTAGAGAATATGAGAAAAACACTACTAAAGAGAGAATAAGAATTAAGAAGACAGACTGAATTTAAATTTTTGCAGATCAAAGTTGAGTGGGAAGCAAGAAGCCGGAGAATAATTCCACAAGCGGAAAGTGCAATAAAAGAAACTGTTAGTTACATCTCTAACCTTTACAACTGTAAAATGATGAGAACTTGCCACCAGGCCTCTTATTTGGAAGTTTTGAGGAGTGTCGAACCACCTCTTAATTGATGTTGTTCCCTGACGCAGTGTGGTAGCATTTGTTAGTGTCCAGGCTATGGGCAAATTGTGAACCCCAAAACCAGAGTCAAAACATTATGAAAATATAAAAAATACATTTTTTCTAGTAAGAATACCAGCAACACATTTTCATAGTAAAAATAAATACCCGCAATACATTTTTGAAAAAAAAAATTACCAAAACTCCCAAGAAAATTAAACTTCGGCATTAAATGACCCATAATGAGTTGATGTGCCGTTAAACAAACCAAATGAAACCTTGTCGTCAATCTAGTACTGCGCTTAAATTCATAAATTCTAGACACCAAAGCGAAAAGTTCATCAGAACAATTACCATGAAAGTATTTATAGAAATAAAAACACAGAGAATCTACATTAGGAAATTGGGAATGTGACTGAAGCCGAGATGCCAGGTCAGGACCAATAACATTGCAGATTCTTCTTTGGATTTTATCAAGAATCTCTAAATATATCGCCGGAGAACCAGACCAGATGTGACAGCAATATTCAAAACAAAGACAAATGGTAGACTTATAAATATGTAAGATAGATTCTGGCGAGAAAAAATGTCTAGCACGACATAGTGAACCAACTTTCTTAGCTGAAGACTTAGCAATTGATTCAATATAATCTGTCCACTTCATGTCAGCTGAAAACGCTAGTCCGAGAAAGAGAACAATAAACATTATTGGTTATTAGCGGGAAGTTTAAACCTCTCCCGTCTCTGATATTGTGGGGCCATCAAATTAAATTAGGATGTCTTACTTTCGGAGCGAATCTCTGCGAAATATTTTGTTTTTTCAAATCATTTATCGATCTGATAAATCTTACTTTCTTTCATTGTTTTTTCTTGTTCACAACAATCAAATTTTATATATATATATATATATATATATATATATATATATATGGTTGGTCAGGATCTTAAAATCCCTGAGTATCATATTTATTTTCCTGGACAGTCTCTGTTTTGTGCTAATATTATTTCTCTACATCGTCAAATGCAAGTCGCTTGACTACCGTCACTCTGTCGTGCCTATTCATTATTATTGATTGATTGATCTATCGATTGACAATAAATTGATACTGGGTTACAAACATACGAATCCCAATATACCCGTCATGATTCCCAGTCTGATAAGTGCATACCAGACACATGCACCACAGCCAAATTATTAGCACTAGTAGTACCCGTGAAAATTTCACGTTCTTGCGATTTAAAGTTCAATAAATAAATAATAAATAAAATAGCTGTGGAAATTCCTCTCTTACCTCGCTAAATATTTGAGCTTAGCAACTTTAACAAAATATCACAATAACAATCACAAATATGAATGCAGGTCATTATTTAAAGAAGTAAGAGGGTACAAATGAAAATATTCAAAATTGATAAGTTTTTTCCATTTCCCAGAAGCAGACAGTAAATATATGAGAATGTTATCACCTCGTGTATCTTATCTCTCTCTCTCTCTCTTTTCTTTTTCGCGCTAAAACCAAACAGCGTCTCTAACATACCTTTTCTGTCTTTCCTCGCGATCAAAACGGAATAAACCATTATCTATGAGGTATTAGCAGGGCATAGCATACGAGCTAACGACTGCTGTTCCCAGGTCCACCCTGACCCGGCATGGTAGAATCTGTTAGAGTCCCAGCTATGGGCAAATAGTGAAGCCCGAAACAAGAACAAAACAACATGAAAGTATAAAAATACATGCAAAATATTTTTATATAAAAAATTTACCAACAATACATTTTTAAAGAAAAATGACTAACAATACATTTTATAGCAAAATGACCAAAAATACATTTTATCAATAGTTGAAGGCATACAGTTGCTTCAAATATATTTAGTTGAAGCCATAAAATTATGTTTGAAATATTTAGATTTTGCCATTAAATAACCCACAGAGGTGTTGATATGCCAAAAAAAAAAAAAAACAAATCAACCAACCAACGTGCTAAATAAGGAAGAAGCTGAATTACATGATGATTATTATTGCGCTCGCTAAATTTTCACCCCAATAATAACTAACATATTTCACTGGAGATCAAACGACAGCAAATACCCTCTATACTCCAAATATTCTCACTGATTTTCGTCATGCTTTCACTAGGATGGTTTCGATTATTATTATTTCATGCATTTACATGTACACATCAGATGCATGCTTATTTTCACTAGGCTAAGAGTGGCAGCAAGTCTCCCAAATTTCCAGAACTTTTCTCAATATTCAAACACTGCCGTGGTTCGGACAGTCTCAATCCTCATCCAAATGAGATTCTAATGATTTGAACAAGTGCAATGGTTATTATGGGTACACCAGTAAACGTGATGGTCCACAACTAGTTCATTTCTCGAGAGAGGTCCTGGTATTTTTTACCACCTTTTGTTTCTTTTTAGCTTTCTTTCCTCTTCACACTGTGGCCCGCAGGTACAGTCACGCCAGCAATCTAGCAATTGTTTTTGTTTGTTTACAGCGATCAAATCTGAATAATTTGTTTATGTTGGTGTGATCGCCTTAGATATTAACTTCTCGAAGTCGTGGGATCATCTTAACCTGTCTGTTAAGGTTTTTTCATTGAGACAATGAGGTATTATGGTGGATGTAGCAAGGGAGTTTAGTAAGAATGTGTTGTTTTGGTGTTAGGAATATTGTTTGTATGCTTTCAGTGCTTGTAGCTAGCTAAATTTAAAATTAAAACAGATGAAGACCGTCCTTATCCCCATCCCCTTTTTTTAGGCCTTGTGCCACATTTTCTGTATATTTCACAGAAATAAATATCGTAATATGCTATCTATTAGACCACCACTAGCAGTGGTTTACCTACTTCACGCCGCTGGTGGGTATTTTATTTTGTTGATGTTATAAAGATTACCATTTCATTTCCAACCTCCGTTTTGGTTATTCCTCATTCAGTAACCCTTCCTAGATTACAACAACTTCCTACGTCTTCCTCTTACATTCATTTTACTCATCGAATTCAGTAACTTCTTACCTTGGCTGGCTCTTGAGCCTTGTATTGGGAAAACTATAATTTTTTTTAAAAGTGCTTGCACGCATGCATTCTTACAGATAACGGTAACTCTTCTTTTTATTTCAATGTTTAAAAACATGAATTTAGATTGTTTAGTCCGTTCTATTTACGTGTACTTGAGACCTTATACACAAATCCTCTGATTAATAGCAAATAAATGTGTTCTTTTATTTATTTTCTTTATCTGTTTTTTTTTTTTCCTCAAGTCAGCAGATTTCTAAGCCTTTTCAAGAGCTTAACATAAATGCCCCAGAAAAGTCAACTCTCAACGAAAGCGAGGAGCCGGTGAGTTATTGTCAAAAATAATTTGTTTTGTATTCCTTTTAGCGCCGCCTAATAAATAAATAGATGAAATGCCCACGGGATTTGTTTTCTATGACAAAGTAAGACAACAACGAAGTCTGGACAGTTGCATTTCTGTTCTGAAAACCCGACCAACCATCCGCTACCCTAGACATTCCTGATGGCTGATTATGTCATTCTGATAAGTTTATAGAACTTAGCACAAAGGTGTGCTTTTTATTTATTCACCGGTTTTAGAACGTTAACCATATTTTCATAGACTATCCTAAGGAAAGTGGAGACCCTACCAGTTTTTTTTTAATCGATGGCCACATTCTTAACATCATAAAATACACAGATGACACTGTGTTGATGGCAAACACAGAAGGAAAACTAGAAGACCGCCTACATAAGACAGTGAAGTGAAGCAAGAAGAAAGGACGAACAATAAATTGTAACGGAACAGAATATACGGCTGTCACATGAGAAAAGGATCAAGATGCGAACTACGAACTGGAGATGTCAAAATCAAACAAGGTCAGAAGTTTAAATACCTAGTAAGTGTTTTAACAAAAGCATGAAAACATGACACCGAAATTCGAAGTCGCATTGGAATAGCAAAAGTTGTCTTCCAAAAACTAAGCAAAGTATTAAGAAACGGTAAAATTTCATTAGAAACAAACAAAAAAGTGATGAACTGCTATATAATATCTAATCTCCTATATGGCAGTGAATACTGGACAATATCCTCATGCCTTTTAGAAACTAAGCAAAGTATTAAGAGATAGGAAAATGTCGTTAGAAACAAAGAAAAGCGTGCTGAACTGCTATGAAATATCAATCTTCCTATATTGTAGTGAATGCTGAAGAATTTCTTTACATGAAGTGTAGACTTGAAACAACAAAAGGATGCTGAGAATACTAAGGGTAAGCAACGGGGAAGCTTAAAGGACCATGAACTCTAAAAAGACACCTGTACGTAGGACCAGAGAAAGACAGTTGCTATTTGGGGGATACATAATGAGGGAAGGGACTGGGGGCTGCAGCTGACGAGCTTATATGAATGGATGGAAAAACAAGATGGGATGGTAAAAGACAAACATTACTAAAATCTGCAAAGGATAGGAAGTTGTCGAGAGCCATGATCGCCTACGTCGTGAATGGACATAGGACACAGAAGAAGCATTGGTGAAAAGATAGAGGTACGCAAAGTCAGCTAAGCAGTATGCCTTCGTCCGGTTTAGTCCCCCCACTGGTCAGTTACTCCCAAGGGAATCTCCTTTTTCTTACAATTCTTGACCGGGGAGAGAGCCACGTGGATCAGACTTTTGTCTGATTGATATGTACTTTTCTTAAAGTGTAAGCAAGGAGAAGAAAGAACTAAACATCAATTGGCAAGAACGCAGACCGTATGGTTGTAATGCGAATTACAAATTGGAGAAACCGAAACCAAATAAGTACAAAAATTGAAATATCCATGAAGTTTTTCAACAGATGACGGAACTGCGATACCGAAATCCGAAGGTGCACTGACATAGCGAAAGGTGCTTTCCAAAAGCTAAGCAAAGTATTAAGATACGGGAAAATCTCGTTAGAAACAAAGAAAAGAGTACTGAACTACTAAACAATATCGGTCTTCCTATACAGCATTGAATCCTGGGCAATCTCCTCACAAATAAAGAAAAGACTTGGGGCAAGAAAAAATGAGGTTTCTCCAGAAGAAAGCCGAAAATACCAAGTGAGCAACCACAACGTTTTAGAGAAACTCTGGAAGGCACTTATGTTTAACATCAGAAAGAGACAGTTGGAATTTCTCGGGCACAATAAAGAAAGAAGGCTTGCAAAATTTGATGGTCACATGACAAATAGAAGACAAGAGGGACAGAGGAAAACAGCGCATAACCCTACCTACCTAAGGAGTTTGTGTAACTAGTTGGCAGAACAAGGATTAGGAGAGATTACAAAAAGAAACTTTAATAAGAGCTACAAAAAACAGCAAATTGTGGAGGACCATGATCACTCACGCCCTGAAAGAACACGACACACAGAAGACGACGCTAAGTGTAAAAGAGGTTGAATTAACTCAGATAATAAAAGGGTGGGTCCAAATCAGATGTTAAGTTTTAAAGATTCCTGATTCCATGTGATTTTATATGATCTTCTCATAGATATTTTATATGTATTATCCTACTGTATGCCTAAATAGCGATCATGAGTAAATGGAGGGTGAAACAAAGTTTAGTATAAATAACGAAAAGACAAAATTTATTAAGAGCTATAAAGGACAGGAAATTGTGGAGAGCTATGATCACCTACATCCTGAATGGACACGGCACAAAAAAAGAATCCTACTGTAAACACGTTTTTATTTTGATCCTCAATACACCTTTTTTCGCTTTTCACTTATTTTCTGGAATGAGACCTGTAGATATTTTCTGCATATAAAACTATATAAATGTCTTAGAAGCTAATATTTCAGAAACGCCCACGAAAAATTAAGTTTTCTTATTTGTTTTGAATATTAATCGTAGTAATTGTAAACAAATAATATAGCACAGTTCAATAGCAATCTCATAGATTGAGAACTGGACTGGAAGAGAAATTTAATCTTCTGTTTAGTTTGTTTTTTTGTTTGTTTTTTTTTTTAGCAAAACGTAGAGGGAGGAGCTTCAGTCCTCCAACCCACTTATTTCGCTCTAGATTCAGCAGGGAAAAGGAAACTATTTGTAAAATTTCTTTGTTTTTTTCCAAGAATAGTCCGAATTTAACTAAGTTTCTTTTCTTCTCAACCAAACATACCAGGATTTTAGTATTTCTAGCGGAATATTATACAATCAAAACCGATATTATTAGACATTTTTTATTACCGGAAGCAAGGTGGAGTAATGGATTGCTGCTCGGAGATGAGGAATCGGAGAGCCGAATTCGAATTCCTTTACATTCACTTACGCACTTATACCCTTGGGAAAGGTATGAATCCTCTTCTTCTCCCCCAGCTATAGGTAAATAGCAGGACAGACCCGGTTGGCAACTGGTCTACCGCAGAAAGAAATGACAACTTACTGCGGAAAACATCTGCTTCGTCAGTCATGTATCGAAAGATACATGATCGCCTAAGCGTGTATCACGCGTGGCACGTAACTAACTATTACCGAACGATACAGCATTGAGACTCTATAACAATGATTCCCAACGTGGGGCGAATGCCCCACCGGTGGGTCATGGTAATATTTTGGTGAGTCATGCGTAGGATGTGCACCCTTCGGCTTACTATACCAACAGAATAAGGGAGCAATTCGAGAATGAGTTATAAACAGTGAATTGTTTTCTAGTGAGTCGAGTTAATGTTAATGCGTTTTAATACATATACGATGCATATACTGTATGCATACATAAAAATATTTTGTGAGTATGTACTTACATGTGTAATGTATATGTCCGGCACTCTTTATTTAATTTCTAATTTAATTTAATGTATTTAAGATAAGTTTCTGAGAAAAATGTCCAATATCCTTTTTCTTTGCTGCAAACATCCTAATACTAACCTGACCACTCTTAGTACAATGAGGAGTTGGCGGCTAAAAGAAGTAATCTCTGATCACCTGTGGAACGATGACGGAAATAAACACTAAGACAGTCAATCATCAAAAGACAAAAAAATGGTTTCTGTGTCAGCGGATTCGCGCGTCCTCCCGGTTAATAAATTAATCCTTTGAAAATAAATATTTAATATTTTTCAGCCAACAGGTCGCTTTCCCGCCTACAATAAAAAAAAAATGCTTCGTGATCCCTTTGAAGAGTGTTTAAGTAAAGTCTATAGACCAGTGTTTTCCAATGTTGGCACTGGAAGTTTTTTATTTCATTTTGGGAGCGGGGAACATACGCAGGGGTCAGGGGGCATTTATCCTTTTTTTTTTTCAAATTTTCAAAAATTATTAAATATTGACTACAAAAGGTAATTTCTGAAAGCTGTCTAAAGCCGTGGAAAGGTATCAAACTTTTCTTCATTGCTTTTCCAACATCCCATGACAACATCCCATGGCTTTTCCAACATCCCATGTAGTTTCAACGCAGTTACACAGCTTCTTACTAAACAAAGAAATTGCCTGCAAATTACAAAACGAGATCTACGATTACTTCCAAGAAGAATGGAACCTAGAGTAAGAGCCTTAGCCAGTAAGCACCAAAGTCAAACATCGCATTGAAAAACATTGAGATATGCTATCGAATAAAATATTTTTAGTGTGTTAATCATTTGATAAAAATGAAAACAATATCAATATTATTTTTGTACTTATGCCTAAGTTTTATGTTTCTATGAAAGATGAGTTCAGTACAATTTTAGGGACTCCACCATCGTCAAGTGTTACACTTCGGCGCGATCCCGTCTCTGCGGTTGATCCGCCCGGGAAGTCGTGTCGCTGCTCTAACTCGAGCCTGTTTAGGGACTCGTCCTAACCGACCCTGCCGAACCTTCGTACGTCTTCGACCAACCAGCTACTGCCAGCTCTACCCATCCGGCAGTCGACCAGCTACCGTCGACGACCAACTCTCCCATCCGGCAGTCGACCAGCTACCGCCGCGACCAACTCTACACCCGTGTCGCCGATACAACCGAACCAACTTCCCTGAAGGAAACCAGTCTTACCGGACCCGACGCCGATACAACACACTTCTCCAGAGTACACTCTTGTACACTTTGGATAAATAAATTCGACGTTTATTGTTTCATAAACCTCCGCCTTTGTCCTCTCATTGTCTTAGCTGTTTCTCACCTTTTATTCTATAAGCTGGCGGGGGCGACATCCTTATCGACCCCGCAACAAGTGATGATTTCCCGACGTGAGACAGCTAAGCGATGATGGAGTCGGTCAAAAGTGATTCTTCCGATATGACGGCTGCGATCATACCGCTACCGGCATACCACCATAATGCTAAGAACTGTTTTTTGTAGGTAGAATCGATCTTTTCTATGTTACGCATCACTTCGCAGCGGGCGAGATTCGCAAATGTGATGCAGAAACTCCCATCCGATATGATGGACGAAATTTCAGATGTCCTCTCTGATTTGCGCGAACATGAACCGCACGAACACTTAAAGGAAGCAATCCTCAAGCGTACTGGGCGTTCTGAGGAGGACATGATTCGGGAGATTTTACGGAACGTCACCAGAGGTGACAAGACGCCAACCCAGCTTCTCCGGTATATGAGGAACCAACTCGGAAAACACAATGTATCAGAAAAAGTTCTTCGAGGCTTATGGCTGGAGCGTTTGCCCAAATCAGTCGCTCAGATTATCGCCCCAATGACGAGAGCCACACCTCTGGATGATTTGGCAGAATCCGCTGACCTGGTTTTTGCGCAGGTCGACCACGGCATTAACGCAGTTCACCCCACCCACCCCCGAAACAGCAAAGCACGAACGTTACGAGCGGATTGAGACAGAACGGGCTTTGGCCGACCTGCAACGACAAATTCGAGAAATCCAGATCTCTCTGCGCCCACGGACAAGGAAACCAACCCCATCTCGACGACAACAGAGGCAAACCCCCAGCCGAGACCGGCGAACGACCAGAGCATTTGTTGGTTTCATCGCACATTTGGCGATGGAGCCAGGAACTGCAAACCTCCCTGTACACACCCGTCAGCCCGGAGAAAACGAGTAAACCGGAGAGTGGCGACGACTAACTCATCCGGTGACAACACGCAATGTCGTCTATTCTACGTCTGGGATCGTCGGAACAAACTGAAATTCCTAGTCGACACAGGTGTGGCTATCAGTGTGGTACCCTATAAAAACGACCACACCGCTAAGCCCACCCTGTTCAAACTACAAGCTGCGAATGGTTCCGCGATCGACACGTACGGAGAGAGGACCCTCACTCTGAACATCGGCATGAGACATGACTTCACTTGGACATTCACCATGGCCAACGTGAAGATACCCATCCTCGGAGCAGATTTCCTGGCGCATTACGCACTAGCGGTCTACATGAACCCTAGGACCCTATCCGACACAACTACGAATCTCTGTGTCTTAGGTACACCTACTCGTCAAAGCTCCACTGGAATCAGCGTTGTAACATGCCATGGTCGCCAGTATTTGGATCTCCTGACAGTTTACAGATATAACGCTCCCACTCCAAGCCACTGCTTCAGGTGACCACCAAACTCAGCACCACATCAGGACTAGAGGTCCGCCTGCACACTCCCACCCACGACGACTCGCACCACACAAAGTGGCGTACGCCAAGGAACAGTTCGACAAAATGCTGAGCGACGGCATCATTCGTCCTTCCGATAGCCCTTACGCCTCACCACTGCACTTAGTACCTAAACCTGGCGGCAAGGAATATCAGATATGCGTCGACTATAGAAAATTAAACGCATCAACCGTACCAGACCGTTACCCGTTCCCTCATATCCATGATTTTACGTCCGGACTAGAGGGTGCTCGCATCTTTTCAAAAATCGACCTGATAAAGGCTTACCATCAAATCCCCGTCGCTGCGGAAGACGTCCCTAAGACGGCGTCACAACACCGTTTGGCCTATATGAGTTTCTAAAAATGCCATTCGGTCTACGTAACGCTGCCCAGGCCTTCCAACGGCTCATAGACGAAGCCCTGCGCGGACTACCGCACGTCTACGCTTACATCGACGACATCTTGGTGACCAGTAAAGACGCCGACTCTCACAGGCAACTGTAGAATAACAATAGAAACTTAAACTTGTAACTTAATACAAACCCTGCAAACTGACTGGAATCAAGCTGGTATTTATACAGAAATACCTCCACTTATGTATCAGCAGCCAATCACGGCCCAAGCAATGGACTATCCCACTTGAGCACAATGAGATGCTCCATGGCACCATAAATAGCTCTCTTTCTCAAGGTGGATTACTCAGCTCTCAGCTTGTTCCACAACTGAGTGCTTATCTTTACAACTTGATTGTTCTACATGGCGATGCGAACAGGATTTATGACAACCGAAGATTGGGAACACTTCTTCATTGAAGCAGGCATATCCACCGACTCGGCCAAAACTCATGAAACGAGGTTTGCGGACGAGAAGCTGACAATTGAGAGCCTTCAAATGCTGGATCGATCTATGCTGAAGGAGCTAGGAGTCACATTAATGGGAGTAGCCCTGTGCATCATCAAGCAGGCTAAAGAAAGCCACCATCCAGACGACCCGCATTCAGGCACTAGCAGCCAAGCCTCACCATCTCAATCTCGAGATGACACCACAGCAATTCAGGAAGTTCCGAATTGAATGGGATGTCTTTACCAAGATGACAAATATGCCAAGCTCCCAAGCTAATATTCATTTATACAATTGTGCTGATGAGACTGTGCAAAACGCCATAATCAACATACACCCTGACTTCTTCACCACTGATCCAGATAAGCTACTTAACATGGTAGAGGCGTTGGTCACCCAGAGGTCAAGTCCTATTGTCCATCGCCTTGCTTTTGCCTCCATGTCTCAGGATGAAGATAAACCAATACAAAGTTACCTTGTCCGCCTCAGAGCCGTAGCCGTTGACTGTAACTTTACATACCCCTCGTGTGAGCATTACCTGTCTGATATATATATTAAGGACCAGATCATCCGTAGAGTAGCAAATGACACACTCCAGGCTGACCTACTGGCCAAAGCTGGGGCACTTAAATCCCTTGAGCAAAAATATCCGTCATGCTGAAGCATTTGAATCAACATTGCGAGACCAAACCTCAATGGCCGGCGCTTCAGATACAGCCGCTGCTCGGCTATCAACATACCGCAGACAGAAGGGTGCGCCACAAGCCAACAAGGGGGATCTCCGTACCAGCACCAATTGCAACTGCAATGTTAAACCAAGCCAACAGGCTTGCTTAGGTTGTGGCAGCCACCAGCATGGCACCTCAGGAACTGGATCCCGCTGGCTAAAATGCCCAGCATGGAGACAAACATGTAGTAATTGGGGGAAGCCCAATCACCTATCGAGGGTATCCCGGGCTAAGAAACCGGCTCAAGCGGTCAGGAAAAGCCCAGAGGCTAATGAAGCCGCCATGGACATACTTATCGCCCACATTACATTCAATCAAACGACGGGCACATATACATCTAAAGACATAGGCCAGATAAGGGAGATTGACGCATATGGTGTCCCATTCTCGCCAAAACCGGATCCCAGACAAGTTAGGAATATCCCCAGAAATCACAGCACTAGGATGACGATCTTTCCCGACAGTGGGGCCACCATATGTCCCGGGGGACTTAAGCACCTTCTGAATATGGGGCTCACTACCGACAACCTCATCCCATCAAGAAAAGTCGTTCGAGCTGTGGGAGGCTTTACGCTCGTATGTCAGGGTTGGCTCCCAGTTGAATTTATCGTTCAAGGAAGAACAACTAAACAAGCCCTATACATATGCAAAAAGATCCAGCGGCTATACTTCAGCAAAGCAGCCTGCATTGACGTAGGGATACTGCCCAAAGACTTCCCGAACCCGACGATTACAATATTACCCCAAACAGCAATGCAATACATACCCTCGACAAGTACACATAAAAAATCAGATGCGAGCCCCAAATACAGCAAAGTCGAGGAACAACTTCCGATGCACCCCAAAAAACTCCCTTTTCCCCCAACAGAACAAAACATTGATAGGCTCAAGAATTGTCTATTGAATCAATTCGCCGAAACGACGTTCAAAGACGGTGGTGAATTCCCACCAATGTCTGGCCCCACTGTTCATATACACCTCAAAGAAGAAGCAATCCCCAAAGCCAGACATAAGCCAATTCCTGTGCTTTTTCACTTCAAAGAACCCGTAAGCCAGGCCCTTTGGGAAGATGTGAAAAGGGGAATCATAACCCCAGTACCCGTCGGCATGCCCACTGATTGGTGTAGCACTATGGTAATTACCGCCAAGAAAAATGGCAAACCACAAAGAACCATAGACTACCAACACTTGAATTCACAGTGCAAACGAGAAACACACCATACAGGGTCACCGTTCCAGCTAGCACTACAAGTGCCACCTAAGCAAAATAATACAGTGTTGGAAGCTGTTGATGGATACCACTCCATCCCCTTAGATAAAGAGTCCCAGCCACTCACCACCTTCATCACGGAATGGGGAAGATTCATGTACCTGAGGATGCCACAAGGCTACCTTGCATCTGTCGATGCCTACACCCGGCGATGCCTACACCCGAAAGTATGATGAAGTAATAAAAGACATCCCCCGCAAAGTAAAAATCGTAGATGACACCCTACTCTACGACTTTGACATCGAAGGAGCCTTTTTTCACACCTTCGATTTCCTCTTCCATTGCGCAAAAAACGGCATCGTACTCAATAGAGAAAAATTTCAATTTTGCCAAGACACAGTGCAGTTTGGGGGCCTCCAGATAACACCCTCTGGTGTAACCCCTTCTAAATCCATGCTGGAGGCGATATTAAGCTTCCCAATACCAAAAACACTCACCGATGCCAGATCATGGTTTGGGCTGGTCAACCAAGTCGCTTGGGCATACTCACTGGGCCCAGTCATGCTTCCATTTCGTGATCTCGTCAAACGAGACTCACACTTTATATGGAATAAAAGCCTCGAGGATGCATTCCAGCATTCAAAGAAGGTCATAGTTGACTTAGTCCGAAAAGGCATCGCTACATTTGAAAAAATCGAATAACCTCCCTCGCCCCAGATTGGAGCAAAGATGGAATGGGCTTCCTACTTCTGCAAAGGTATTGCTCGTGCACCACCGACAAAGCCCCAGTTTGCAGCCCTGAAGGTTGGCGCCTGATATTTGCCGGTAGCAGATTCTGCATTGATGCTGAACGCAGATACGCACCTATTGAAGGCGAGGCAGCAGCAATTGCATGGGCATTGGAAAAATGTCGCATTTCTTTTCATTTTAACAAACAACAACAAACAAGGAACTTTAACACAAGAACTTTAACACTCACACACCCTGGGAAACATTTTATATTCAAAAACGTTTCTCGCCTTTTTTTTTGTTGTTGGTTGATTTAATTCAAATCTACAATACACCAATCACCCTCTTCGTCTATCGAAAAAGCCTTTTTCCATTTTGTCATTCAATTCAACAGTTCTGCACTGGTCTCATATCTTCTCCGTCCCTAAGTGTTTTATAATACTACTAGAGAGTCAGTGGACAGGGATGGCATCATAAGATAATTTCCTGTGTAATGAAATTACGAATGTTAATATGGTGATAAGAAAAAAACATTATCTCCCTTGTTCAATCGATGTAGAGTGCACTGTCAGAGAGTAAAAAAAAAAACATTTATGGGATAAATTTAAACCCAGCGTTCTTTCTCCATCTATCCAATTTTCTATTTCCATTTCCTCTTTTTCTCACTCTCTATATTTCACTTCAACCGACTCTACTTCTCTCTCTCTCTCTCTCTCTCTCTCTCTCTCTCTCTCTCTCTCTCTCCTCCCCCACCATTTCCTTTACACACAAACACACATTCTACTCTTACTTCCGTCGGATTAAAATATAATGGAAAGAATGTCATCACTGAATTTTCACTGATTAGGCAATATAAATAAAAATACGTTTGTGAACGCCTCGTTGTTGTGTAATATTTCACCAGTTGGTTTTGAAGACCATTTGGTGTGAGTTTGGTTCTCACTGAGTGCCCCATACTTGTCGTGTTGCACCAAACTAAGCTTCACTTAATAAAAAAATTGGCACATCATCGTGGCGTAATGGTTAACTGCAGATTTTTACTTTTCTAATTATTATTATTATTATTATTATTATTATTGTTATTATTATTGAGAGAGAGAGAGAGAGAGAGAGAGAGAGAGAGAAGGACGCCAACAAAGTGATGCTGTGTTATAAATATTCAAAGCCCAACATAACCATCATGACACTCATTCTGATGAAACATATGCACCATAGCCAAGTCTGAGCAACATGTGGCGTCCTGGGTTAGACGATTAACTACATCCGGTAGCAAGGCCTCTGATCATGAGGTTTTGAGGAGCGTGGAACCACCTCTTAATTGCTGGTGTTCCCAGGTCCACCCGGACCCGGGGTGGTAGCACTTGTTAGGCTCCCAGCTATGAGTAAATAGTTAACCCCCAAAGTGAGGTCAAAACACCATGAAAGTGTAAAAATAGGTTTTAATACCAGAAATTCATTTTTTTTTTGTAAAAAAGTATTACCAGCAATGGATTTTTTAAGAAAAAATATTACCATTTTTTAAAACAAAATATTAGCAACAATGCATTTTTTTAAAATATTACCAGCAATAAAAATCTTGTCAGCATTAAATAACCCATTGAGGTTTATATACTGTAAAACAAACCAAAACAAAAGCCACATAGTAACGGGTTTGGATCAAATCAGCGCATAACCTTTCAGAAGGGGCCCAGTTAGAAATACCTCTAGGTTGGGTAAACCAATTCGTTTAGACAGTCTTTGACTGAGATTGTTCCCAAATATCAAACTGAACTCCTAGTCTGATAAGGCTACAGGAGCCACAGCCAAATGTGTGTGTTATGATGACAGGCTTTGCTTTAAGCATTACATTCCTTTACAGGCAGAACCCAGTTAAAAATACCTCCAGATTGGGTAAACTCGTCTACTCAGGCGGTTTCCAATTGAGGATGCTCTCAAATGTATACATTTGGCTACCAAAGTTACTTTAGCTGTCTCGTCCTTCAAATTTTAAAGTACCCTCTCGACAAATGGCCATGATGCTCCCCTATTATGATGTACAGTGTGTCAGCCACTCGGAAATATGCCCAGCTGACAAGCAAATCTATGGCACTGAACAGGATATTTACTGTAGTACATCTTAATTCACCGAGACAAAATATTCTCATGTTAACACCTCAAATCAATTAAGATCAGAGAGAACTATGTCTAGTCTAGCATCAGCACATATTATTATTGACTGTGAAAGCAGCACGTTAACTAAGTGATACTGGGATACAAATATACGAAGCCTAATATGCCAGTCCTGATAGCCAGTCTGGTAAGGGTATACCAGGCATATGAATTACAGGCAATTGTGTGCAATATGGTGATAGGTTTTGATAAAATCAACGCATATCTCTGCGGGCGGAACCCAGTTAGAAATACCATCAGGATGGGTAAACCACTCTACTCGAAAGCTTTTCTATTGAGGATGTTCGCAAATATCTAGATGTGACCCTAAAGTCGCCTTGGCAGCCTCATCCTTCAAGAATAAATACAAAAAAAACAACCCTCTTGACATCCAACCATGATATAATGACCCTCACTAATCCAGCTTATGAACAGAGTTGAGCCGGGCGTTAGCACTTAGGGCACATACCCTTAAGGACAGGCAAATCTCTACTATTTTGTATTCGGTCGAGCTATCTCGAACATTCATGAGTTTATCACGCCAACATTCTGCATCATGGTCAGAAGGTCATTGGGGGGCCTTCTATGTCATAATGCAAGTGGTTGTTGGGCGATCAGCCCGTCTTGCGCCATGGCCCGATCTCCAGAGTATTAGATCACTCGCAAGTACTTGTTTTTCTCGCCAGCAGTGTCCTGCAAAACGCATTCTGTTAAGATTGTAGAAATATCAGGGATGGATCCATAGAGCTCTGATTTAGTTGGATGTTGTCTCCAAGAGATGTTAAGTAAAGCTCACTATCCGATTGCAGGTCCCATCAAGCTTAGACTCAGGGGTCTTAATTAATGTCCAAGCAGTAGCACTATACATTAAAACTGACTCTAGAGTGACGCGAAAGAAGATTCGTTTGAGGCTGTCTGGTAGATTAGATTTCCAGATACATCCAATTTATTCAAGGCGACCCAGGCTTTAGCTGGTTGAAGCTTATGAATTCAGTTTTAGAGGCATCGACATAAAGTCCAACATCGGTGGCAGCATTTTCTAGATGATGTAGGAGAGCTGTGACATTGATAATGGTGTCTGCAGTGATAGCTCGATCATCTGCACAGTCAATATGGGTTCACCTTTTTCACGGGATATTGACTTGAGAGTCTTGGTGATAAAGTAAAACTTAGAGGATAATGACGTAGTCAAGGGTGATGACAAAGAATTCTGTTCATGGGGGGGGCGTATTTACTGTAGTCCATCTTAATTTACCAAGACAATACCTGTAACATCTCCAATCAATTATGATCAGAAGCCAACGAGAGCACGTCCTGGGTATGAGGATAAACGACATCCGCGCCCTGGGTAAAACGATAAACTACATCCGACAGCAAGGTCTTTAATCAGGAGGTTTTGAGGAGCGTGGAACCACCGCTTAATTGTTCCCAGGTTCTCCTGTCAGGGTCCCAGCTATAGACAAATAGTTAACCCCCCAAAATGGGTCAAAACATTATGAATGTATAAAAATAGGTTTTAATACCAGCAATACGTGTTTGGAAAATTTACCAGCAACACATTTTTGGGCAAAAAATATTACCAACAATAAAAATTTTGTTGGCATTAAATAACCCATTGAGGTTAATATGCCGTAAACCAAACCAAAGCAAACCAAGCAACGAGAGCCATACCTGGCGTAGCATTAAGGCAATTAGTATTAGTAGTAGTAGTAGTAGTAGTAGTAGTTCCCCGTGCTGTCAAATAGTGATTCTTACATTTTGCAATTTCATTATTTATGTTTTCTGCGTGAGTAATCCATGATTTTTATCTGTGTTATATAAATTTCTATATATCAGAATAATATTGGGCAATTGAATGACAGAATGGAAAAAAGGCTTTATGTAACACGTTTTGTCGTCTTAAAGTAATCATCAGACAAAAGTGATGTACTTATTGACGGATTCATGCATGTTTTATTAAATAATATAGACAAGTTTTGTCTATTTATTTTAAGTAAGTTCCTTTCATATTGTCTGATAAGCTTAATAACATTATCATTGAAAGACGAAAGGAAATCACCATATTGATACATGTTTAAATCCAATCTAAGCTTTCGGCTTACATAAGCCATTATCAAAGATGACAATTACATTCAATATATCAACCAATACACGGATGAAACAATAATGATAGTCTGTTTTTGTTGCATGAAAAATTTCAAAGCAACGACAAACTCGTGTATACGAGACGCGGAAGCGAAAATTGCGTCGCAGCTCGTGACGTCACACATGACTACGCGAGAGTGAAAACGATAAGTATTAACATGAAAGAAATTTACTTATAGACAAAACTTGTCTATATTATTTAATGAAACATACATCAATGAAAAATCGCTGCCTAAATATACACAACACACATATATATATATATATATATATATATATATATATATATATACTTACAAAGCTTATCTTGATCTGATACAAAAGACCACAGGTGTGAAGCATCAACTCAGGAAACGCAATATAAAATTCAAGCAATTATTGGCCACCTAAACATGGAATATTGGTTAACTCTAGCGAGCCATTTTTATTGCTTGGGTTCGGTCTTCACTGGGAGTGAAATAAGTTAAAGGAATTGCTGTATTGAACTAGTTTTTAGAATCAAAGGAAATGTGTCCATTGTCAGACAGTCTTTAAAAAAAAATAAACTGACCGATTTAATTCAATAAATTCATAAAGTGTTTGGTCATCGTAAAGAAAAGAGGTTGATAGATCACTTCAAGCTGACTCACCGAACACGTTCCACGGCAATAAATACCATGCATACACACACATACATATATACATCCAACTGCTATCAGGTCACTTTATCAGAAATTCACTGTTAATTTTTGCATAATAAATCTCCATAATTTTTTTTTTTTTTTTGAGTTAACGACATTAACAAACTTTTGTTATCTTTCTTCCCCTGAGATTTTTATTTGATACTCGAATTTTTTTTTCCGTTAACTAAGTTGAATGACAAGAAACAGATAAATTTCTATGTGCACGAATATTACGAATCACTTCATAGTTTTTGCTTATCAAATTTCTGCCAAAAAAATTAAGAAGAACAATTACAAATAAATCCAATGCTAAATTCTCATGGGAAATTGTAACAAACTCAAAATAATTGCATTAGTGTTTTTTCTATTCTTTTTTTAAATCCAATCGTATAAATCGTGTTTTTGTTGGTGTTTTTTTAATTCATAAATTTTTTCAAGTATCAAGAAATTAAAATTCCCTGAAATAAAAAACGGTTTTTCGTTTGAAACAATTTTACTTGTGTTCATAATTTTATTTTATTTCTCTCTCTCTCTCTCTCTCTCTCTCTCTCTCTCTCTCTCTCTCTCTCTCTCTCTCTCTCTCTCTCTCTCTCTCTTTCCGTAAAAATGTCAGTGATTATATCTGTAAAAAAGCACAATAGGAATAAAGACAGAAGGCTAAGATAAATTTTCCTTGTATGCTGTGCATTTTGGTAGCAACCCTTCTTTTATACAAGTTTCATTAAAGACAACTGACAAGTTATTACGATTAAGCTTTCTATTTAATTTTTCTTGCATTCTTTTCTGTACATAAAGTATGTAAAAACTATCCAAATCACCAAATCTATATAAATAAATGCGAATGTCAGTGTGTCACACTTTTTCAACTTTACTCCTAGAGGACATAGCCCAACATATCATACCATTTTGGAATCAGGCCCACTCTGTAAACAAATTAAGAATTTTCAGGGTCGGATCCGGACCCGCAATCCTGAAATTTTGATTTCCCAAGTTTTTATTACTGCGATTGTTTTCGGCGATTTCTTACGTGATTTTTTTGTACGATAACAATTTTTATAACGTGGAAATAAATTTGTGAATAATCTAAATTAATTGCGAAATCCAGTGAAAGTCACCCATGAAATAAAAAAAATAATTGTTTGTACGGAAAGTAAGGACCTACGTACATCAAATTGTCTTTAACTTAAGTGGCGACAGAAGAATTATCGCTGAATTTTTAAAAGGTTAGCTTAAATATTAATGGAATACTTAAATGTAGCGATTAATTTTGAGTTCTTCTGTAGTTTATTGTTGCCTATCGCATACAGCAGAAGTATGCCTTGCAAAAAGAAATCTCTGCCAGCAGAGGACAAGAACAAGGCTGCAGTGAGGAAAAGAATGTTCCGTGCAAATGAAAACCCAGCTCAAACGACAGCCAGGAGAATTTCCAATGCTGAGAATATGCAAAGACTAAGGAACTCTCAAACTCCTGAACAAGCCATGGTCTAATCAAAAGCCCTCCGCAGCCTGATTTTTTTTTTTTTTGGTGGGGGAGGGGGGTTCTCTCTAACTGAATATGTAGATTTTTATATGTGTACATCTATACTGAGAGGAATAATCACGTGGTATCCTTGCACATAGATGACATTATTAAATCTGGGCTTTCCTTTTTTTATTATTAACGCTTCCATTATTTTTAGCCGTTTTTTACTCTCTCTTTCTCTCTCTCTCTCTATCTATCTATCTCTGTGTTAAAGCTATGGCCGATCATGGCTCTCCGCAGCCTCCTTTCTTTTGCTGCTTTCAGTAATACTTGCCCCTTTATGGCCTCTTTTTGTCTGTATGATACCTGTCCCTTCATCCATTTACGAAAACTTGTCAAGTAGCTTAATACCTCTTTCTTTTCTTTTGCCTTCGATATACCCGGCGAGTGTTGAATTCACTAAGCCTTCTTTCAATTTAGATGAACAGATAAAGAGAGAGGGAAATTAACACTGTTGACAGACTATTTAATGTCACTTAAATTGTGAAACTAAGAGTCTACATGTAACGTTGATTTCTATATCAAACATGTTCATATCAACATGTACTCTATTTAAAATACTGAGCAGTCTTCCTGCATAAATATAGCAAATTCATGGCTCCAAAAAATGTTTTAAGTGTATCTGAAAGACAATATTTTGGGTATTTGTACATAGACTTATTCAGCCACATATGTACTATTCTGTTCCACTATCTTTCGCTACTTTTGAGGCAGCTTCATGATTCCACCCTCCCAGAACCTGGGTGATGAACTGATCTAAGTGATTTTACAGGTTTTAAGTGGTAATCCGAAAGTGAAAAGTCATGAGGAGTATGGCGGGTTTACAGGACTTCCTAGCCAAGCTGTATCCATTTCTGTCGGGTTTGCAAAAAGACATGAGGTCTAGTGTTGCTCTGATGCCCCACAACTTTGTACACAACCAATTTTTCATCGCCTGGGGTCGTTCGTTTAAAAATGGGTGGTTTTTGTGCTTGAGCAGGGAATCACAGATGAAATTGCAGTTCATTAATTTTTTCTTCTGTTAAATCATGAGTCACCCAAACTTCGTAGCTATTCATGTATCCAAGTGTTTTCTCTCCCATACAGAGCTCGTATGAGATAAGTGGAGTATCTCTGCGATGTCCTGTGTCGTGTGATCTGGATTATTTTTAATCAGCATTTCAGTTTGGTCATCATCAACGACTGCAGACCCACGTCAAAATTCTGAACCCAACGAAAATTATTCTCTGCTATGGCACCATCTCCATAAATGGCGCATATCTTTTTTACTGTTTGTACAGTACTTTTTTCCTTTCCGGAAATAAAGAGCATTAAATGATGAAAATGCATCTTATTTTCCTTTATTTCCACTTTTAATTTAAAAACACTTAAAATTCACAACCCACAAACGAATCGTATAAAAAGACACGTCATCATTTCAGAATATGTATATATGTCATAAATTTCAGTCACGTGTGAAACGAAATCACATGTTCAAACGCTACCTATTCAAAATTATACTTTGACATATTTCACTAATGTACCGGCGTAATCACGAGGGAAAATACACGGAAAACATTAAAAAAAAAAAAACATTTAAACACAAAGCATAAGAAGCTTCTAATCTGAGACCATTCTTATAGAAACAAGCCTGTTTGTAAAGAGCCCTTAGTCAAAGTCAATGCCATGTTGTTTCTGATTTTATTATTATGATGATGATGTCATAGACATCATCATTTTTTTAACAATTTCGGTCCTTAATGTGTCCGTCAGTGCGTAGATCAACCTTAGCCCGCCACGGCTAACTCATCTCTCGTGGGTGCGTGTGTGCGTACATGTAGATCAAAATGACATTTGAACCGTGTTTCTATTTTTATATCCTTAAGGGAGATCAAAAATCTAATTTCACATAGACGTATGAATTTTTTGAATACAAGGTTTTCATTAATTAGGAAATAATTTCACACTGAGTCGCGAAATTCTTCTCGAATTTGCGGGAGTGGTGAAGGGAGTTATTGTTATTTTCTAAATGGTCCTAAAATAATACGTGGTAAGACAACTACGTCCGGCAATTACTTGGACGATATTTGCCTTAGTAATTATTGTTTATCAAACAAAACCTCTGATGAGATTTTATTAGTTGAAAAATATAGTATTTAATTCCAATAGATGAACACAGAGTGGGGCGTTGATCGAACTTTGATGAAGAATCCCTAAAGTCATTAGCAGAAGGCAATTCACGCCAAAATACACGGCAGAGATGTTAAACACATCACAATCTACCATATGCCGACACTTAGAAAAGATAAGGAAAGTGTCGCAGTAGGCGTATATTGAAATCGCTTTGGCGGTCGCCATAATGTTGCGGCACCATTTCGAATTAGTCTAAACAATATTTTACACATGTAAATGATGAGAGTAAGGAAATAGAGGATAATTTCTACAAAGGGGATTTTTTTTTATTTTTGTTTTAAAATAACGGCGTAAAAGCGGAGAAAATATACTACTATGCATGCAAAATAAAGAAGACATTGAAGGTTATGAATTATGTGAGTCATAAACCTATGTGTGTGAAAGTTCACTCACTAAAGAGAACGATATCCTCATGCCCTGGAACAAGGCACCAGTGGTGTTGTCACTAGAGCAAGTTGAGAGGAAAAAAGAGATAAAGAGAGAGGACAAGAAGTGTGCCTTTTTTATAGCTGATTAACAGCGCCCTCTAAAGACTTTTTGGCAAAACTAGTAAAACTATGGGGAGGTAATCCTCAAAAGCTAAAAAAGTTGAGTGTTTGGATTCCACATGATTTTAGCTAAAAGTACAAAGCGGATCATTGATAAACAAAAACAGAAATTATTTATGATTCAACCTAATAGGCTTAGAAGGAAAAGAAACTTTGTAAAAAGAAGCAAACCAAATAATCAATAAGAGATAGAATTAATAATTCTCTTTACTCTATAATAAGAGTCTCATTTTTATATTGTCATATCTCATTCAGTATGACTCCTATGAAGAGTAAGATGTTTACTTCTTCCATTTCGATCAATCACTTATCAAATTATAATAAACAGAAAACATTCTGTACAAGCATTATCATTAACAATGATATTATATAAAATTAGAAGTTTTTTTTTGTTTTTGTTTTTTTAAGCGTATCACCCCAAGCAAGGCTGGAGGCCACTATCACGCATGGGGTTACAGAAGGGTTGGAGGAAGAGCAGATAGGAGTGGTAAAGAAGAGGATGTGGAGAAAGATAGTGGGTCGATCAAGGCAAGGGGGTTACAGAAGATTTGGAGCGAGAGCAGATAGGAATGAAAGATGAAAGGATGTGGAGAAGGGAAGTGGATAGATCAAGGCAACTGGAGATGTCGATTGACGCTACACTTAAACCGTTGGAGATTGTATTTGTCAGGGAAACAGTAATAGGGAAGGGAGTTCCATAGGCGAGATGTGCGAGACATGAAGCTATTGGAGTAGAAGAGACGTCTACATCTAACAGTTTCAACGGTGTAGGGGTGGGAACGGGATGCCAGCCTCGTAGGACGTTTAAATTCACGAGGCCTAGGGACAAGCGAAAGCAGCTCCTCGGAGCAATTACCGTGAAGTATTTGTAAAAAAGACAGAGCGAGGCAACATCGCGTCTATGAGAGAGCGACTGCAGACGAGATGACATCTAAATAGATGATACTGAATTTACTTATAATTAACTACATACACATATGAGCTTCATAGGAAATGGACGATCACATAGAGGTTTATATTTTAACAATATCGCAAGTTATTAGCACTTCCACCACATTAAATTGTCAGGCAGTAAGAAATGCAAAATGATGCAGTAGTTAATTTTTAAGTATTGCCTGTCTTCTAGAATTCACCATTGAAATTTATGACACGTACTTGGAACTTATCAATCTTGGGAATCTCATTGAGAAAGGAAAAAGAAACCTTCTGGTTTTATGAAAATTATTCTTCCAAGATTTGCTTTTGATATATCTGCTTTGTCCACAGAATGTCTGGTAATAATTTATGTCTGAGCTTCATTGGGATTGTTGATTGATGGCTCAACTGAAGGCTCAATTTAAAACTTTGCCTTTTGATGATTAGATCATCTGAAGGCTTGTGTACATTTAAAATTTCTTCCTTGGAAGATAAGATCAACTGAAGGCTCAACTACATTTAAAGCTTCCTTAGGTGATAAGATTACCTAAAGGCTCAACTACATTTAAAACATCTTCTGTGTAAGATAAGATCAACTGAAGGCTCAACTACATTTAAAACTTTTCCTTTTGATCACCTGAAGGCTCATGTAAATTTAAAATTCCTCCCTTGAAAATAAGATCAGCTGGAGGCTCAAATACATTTAAATCATCTTCCTTGAAAGATAAAATCAACTAAAGGCTCAAATACATTTAGAACTTATTTTATGATATGGTCAACTGAAGGCTCATGTACATTTAAAATTTCATCTTTGAAAGATAGGATTAACTGTAGGCTCAAGTACATTTAAAACTTTTTCTCTTGATGAAAAGATTATCTGAATTCTCAGGTACATTTAAAACATTTTTCTTGGATAAGGCTGAAAGCTCAAGCATATTTAAAATATCTTCCTTGAGATAAAAAATCTTCATCTTAAGTAATTCTTTTTAACTTCCACAGGAAAGAAAGAAAAGATTAATTGTTTGAAGATGTATCTTTGTTCTTTCTGATGATTTTAGAAAATATACAATGTCCCCTTCACCTATCTCAGGCAGATATATTCACCTGGGTGTTTTGCTCTTCCAACTGATAACTCAAAAAATCAGTTTTATAAATCAATGAATTCCTTACATTTTTTGTTTTGTCTTTTTTTTCTCCAGTTTTAAAACCTTCTCCTGTCTTTTTGTGCACTTTTATTTATATAAATGGCTTTTACTTACAGAAAATGATACAATTTATGACTGATTTTTTCTTTATTAAATATTTAATTTGGATGACTATTTGCCTAAAGAAAAACAATTATATAAACAATTTATATAACCTTGACTAATAGTCACAAATATATTTCAGTATTTTTGTTATACCATTTTACGTTCCTGTTAATGAATCTTACGGTAAGATATTACATTTTTTAAGCCTTATGAATGCTGTAGAAAACGATTAAATACTTCTGTAAAGTTCAAATAAACTTTCTCTACGATTAACAAGAGAAAATAACTCTGTATATTCTTATAGGGGTTACTTCCCTTTTATAAGATTGGCAATTTTTTTTTCTTTTTAGACTGTCGTTTTTAATTAGCAATTCGAGAACAGCTTGTTAGTGAAAGGGCTGCTAAACGAATGCTTTGTCTACCGGATGCTGAGAAGTTTTTGGAGTCATCAAGAGAAAATGCTCTTCGTTTCGTCTTTTCGTAAATTTTACTACGCAACGTTAGAGGAATATCTATGTGTAATCTCACAATATATAGTAATGTTAATTACAATTTCTTTATACTGTATTTTCAGATTTCCACCATTCATAATTTCAAATAAAGAATGAACGAAACAGTATTTTTGGTACTCATTTAAGTATACTGCACACACACTTATATGAGGACCAGTCACCTGGTTCAAGCAATTTACTGCCTGTCAAGTGCAGCTCATTCTTTGGGGGATTATTTCTCTAACCAACTTTTATTGTTTCTTTTGAGCCACGTCCAATGGCTCGCCTTTTCAGTTGTTGTTAGGATGTCTTTTAGGGTTGTGCTTGCATTTCTCTGCTTGATTCCAGTGACTCCTAGCCATCTCTGCAAGCATGTGCCTATGTATCCTTTGCAGCCAACCTCAACAGGGAAATATTTAGCTTGCTACACTATATCTTCACATTCCAACTCCTAATGTGGAACTGTGAGTTCAACGAGATAAACGACCTTCCTATTGGAATACCAGGATATCAAATCTAGTTTCTGGCTGACTGGTATTGGAAAGAATTACTGGTGGCCAGACAAAACTGCTACTATCTTCGATTGCCTATCCCAGGTTTCATCATTCTCAACTCATGATTTCTGTTTGATGAAGCTTTGTTCACCAGAGTGAACGAATGGGACAAATTGTGCACTTTCTTGTTTCTATAGTTTCTTGTCACTGTTTATTTTTTTCATCTGTTCTTTAGTAGCACTGTTTTGTGTACTTCATTATATCTCCAATTGTACCTTTCTAATGCCAGTAAGTAATTTGAGAGGATATGCTTTCCACACCTGCAATTATAATCATAGGTTATTTTCCATTGCACCAGGGTTTTTTTTGTGGGGAGGGGAGAAGTACATCATATGTGTCTCGAAATAAGAAGCATATACTATTTCAAAATTTAATCCCAAATTAATTTCTGTTGGATGATATTATTTTCAAATCTTTCCATCTCCCTTTGTTGTGCACATTGGATCAGATGAACTTCCTGTTTTTCTGTTTCTCTAACTTTAGCACTTTAATCAGCTTTGCATTCCTTTCTACTCATGGTTGATAAAAGCTTAAACAGATTGTACCCAATTTCTCTTTGGTCTTTTTATGCTGCTCCTACAATGTCACAATAACCACATGACATTATCATGTCATCTGTTTCTTTCTCGGTGCTCTATTTCTTCCCAGTTTTAACTTCCGGTGGATTGTCATGCATATAAACATCCTTGAACTCTCTCAGCATCATGGCTAGATGCATTTTTCATGACTTCAAAATCTCATCAGTAACGGTAGACACAATGAGTCTCTCTTTCGATACAGGGCAGAAGTAATGATCATATTTTTTAGAACAAGCCATTTTCTGATGTAAATACTGCATCTCTGTTCAGTTTGTAGTCAACAGGCAGTAAACCAGTTGGTGGAGTCTCACATAAATGCGGATGAGTGAGGGCTGCTGTGCAATAAAATCTGTCAAGAAGCTGGCCCTGAAACAGAGCACATTATCTCCTGATAACCAGTACAGAGAACATTTAATTGGTAGCACTTACTAAATAAAAACAACCAATATCTGTTTATATTTCTGAGATGAGGTATTATGATTATTGATATTATTTACATTATTCGGACTGTTATCCTCATCTTCAATGCGATATTCCCAACGTTTCAGCCATTGTACACTCCGGCCTTCTTCAGGTGATTGGAATTTCGAAATGAACAATTTATTTTGTCCACCTAAAGAAGGCCAAAGTGTACAACGGCCGAAATGTTGTGAATATGGCAATGAAGATGAGGATAACAGTTCAAATAATGTAAATAAAAAAAGGGCCAGTCAGTTATGTGCCATGTGTGGTACACACTTAGGCAATCATGTATCATTTGATACATGACTGATGAGGCAGATTTTTTCCAGCACTAGGTTGCCATTTCTTTCTGCAGTAGACCAGTTGCCATTCAAGTCTATAAAACCCGGTCTGTCCTGCTATTTACCCAGAGCTGGGGCGAGGATTCATACTTTACCCAAGGGTAATAGCACATAAGTGAATGTAACAGATTCGACTGGAATTCAAACTCAGCTCTCCGATTCTGCAATCCGAGCCACTATCCATTACTCAACCGTGCCGGGCAGTAATCCTATAAATTTATACAGAGTTATTTTCTCTTGGGTTTTTTTTTATTATTTTTTTTTTTTTTATTATTATTATTATTATTATTATTATTATTATCATTATCATCATCATCATTATTATTATTATTATTATTATTCCCTTGACTTTTGTAATCGTAGTGGGGGGGAGATCCGAATGCAGAAGCCATATTGAATCTCCTTCATAATGATCTATCAACGGCAACTATCAGCAATTCTTGCCCATTGTCTGACATTGTCCAACCAGTTTTTGTTTTA
This sequence comes from Acanthosepion esculentum, assembly GCA_964036315.1. Lineage (NCBI taxonomy): Eukaryota > Metazoa > Mollusca > Cephalopoda > Sepiida > Sepiidae > Acanthosepion > Acanthosepion esculentum. The sequence continues at coordinate 37,009,008 of OZ038484.1, forward strand.
AATATATCAACAGCAGTAAAAATAAAAATTTGCCAATATTATACAAGGGTAGTAACTCCTATAAGCATAAACAGAGTTATTTTCTCTTGTTTTTATTGCTACTTTAAATATTATTAGTAGCCATATTTACTAAAAGTGTTTTTGGTTTTCAAATTCAATAAAGTTTATGTATATTAATAAGGAATAGAATATCTATCCATTTTTATTTATTTTATATATCATCATGTATTTTACTTTCTTTTAGCCAACACATTTTATATATAAAAGTACTTTGTTATGTTAGTGATTAGTAAACAGTTCACAGATCAATATAGGTACTGTGATCATAACAATTGCATGCCTTATACTTATAGTTTCTGTAAGTATGTTCAATATAAGTTAGTTTCTATTGCATGGGATGCTGTCCAAAAAGTACAGAGAACTTAAAGGTAGCATCAAAAGAAAATAAGATTCTTTATTTATTTACAGTCAAAGTGACTTTAAATGATGTATGCAACATTCAGTGAGACACATGCCTCACAGTTTAACAGCTCCACAAAATACCTGACTCTTTCTGCTATGCTATAAATAAGAAAAATAAAATGTAAATAAATAAATATACTTGCCCAAGAATACAATCAATAATTTTTAATGTTACAATAACTGAAATGTGTCTTATATTTCATAAAGCATATGATCGTTGTAAGCATTTTTTGAAAATTATAATATTTTTTTTAATCATTTCAACTCAAACAAGGCAATAAAGTAACTAAGATGCAAGGAGTAACTGAGTGTTAAAGAATATGAGAAAAGAAAAAAAACAATAAATAGTTTCATATTAAAAGTAGTCATGATTAGTATAGGTCATATTTAAAATTTAGGTGATGACTATTATTATCATTTTTTAAGTAACATATTTAAAAGTAAGAAAAGTGATATCTGTAAATAAATTTAATTGTTTTATTTTAACCTCATTTTTTTTTTAAAAAGAAGAAATTTTTTGACACTTTGAGATTAATCATAACTAATAACTTTAACATAAACGAAAAGATCTGCATAGGTACCACAGAAAAAAAACTTAAAAGAAAGATATTATAACCATATAATGTCCTTCAAAAGAAAAAATACATACACAATACAACCCTATCAAAATAAATATTAAGCTAAAAAGAAAAAAACATCCCCACCAAAAATCAAAAGGGAAATTATAAAGAAATGCAGCTTTATACAATTTTAACAGTAAAAATTGTAAATTATCCTTAGAGGGAAAAATTAGCGATGATTAGTTTTAAAAATCAAAATAAACTCATAAACAAGAAAACTGAAATAATAGGTAAATGTTGGCATAAAAAATAAATACTTACTTTGCTATCTAAGCACTAATTAAAATTAAACAAATAAATATAATATAAATTTGAAATAAATAAATGAAATAGATATAATATAAACTTTAAAAAAATTAATTATTAATAAATAAATAAATGAACAAATGTTAAACATACACACCTATATGCTTGCATGTGCATATGAATACACACAAACACATTGAAATAATACAGACATATTATGTCTATTTATTTTTATTTTAATCCACTCAAATTCACGGATCAATTTCTTAACGTTATTATTAATTTATTAAAGAAGGTGCCATAGTGTTTTTTAATTTCTTTCATTTTCCCAAGTACTTTCAATCTCATTCAAGGTCGTCTTCAAGGGTGAATTGCTGAGACAAAAAAATGAATGTAATTGATAGTTGTGAATTTTTTGTGAATGCACATGAAACGCACTCTTAAAATTAATATTAAAATTAAAAGCACGTATGAACGCACTCCATTATAATCAATTTCAAAATTAACCGCTAAAATTATGCTATCCAAGGGAGGTAACTTTACCTTTTTACGATGGTAATTTTTTAAAATTACAATTTAAGTGTTTTAAAACATTGCTGTTATAGACATTTTAAAATATTGTTTCTATGCTCATAATTAACTTTATTTAGTGTTGGCTGTATTTTTCTTATAAAGAGAGCTTCAAGAATTTGAAGTTCTTGTTTTTTTTATTTTCATGGTTGAGTATACGTGTGGCGTCAATTAATATTTCTCCATATTGTGAATGTGGACAGGAATGTTCCTTTAAATGTTGCGCTATGGAACTTGGATCTGACATATGTAATGCAAGTCTCCTCGATAACATTCTTGTCATTAAAATAAATGCTCCGTTTAATAAAAACAGAGTATTTACTTAAATAAATTGTATCTATCAAAATAACGTATAAACAGAATATATATATATATATATATATATATATATATATAATTACACATATACCTACGTTTACAGTACGAGTTGGTTTCATGGTTTTCTCATTCATCAGGTACAAAAAGTTACTTGCTCACCTGTATGTGTACTTATCATTTAACCATTAATAACAATTATTTATGTAAAAAAAATACATGTTTCCTAACCTTAAAGACTAGAACACTCAAAAATTAAAAACTGTAGCATGTCTAGAGATCATAATATTTAACTACAAATGGCTACAATTGAAAGAAAAGAGGAAAAGGGGGAAAAAGAGACAAAGTTAAGGTGCGTATATAAAGTGAAAAAAAAACGAAGAAAAGGACAAATGATCACGACATCCTAGACGCACGCATATCCGAGCAGACGGGCGAACGCATACGAATGTACATCCGCAAAGACGGGCGCATGGCTGCTAGCGCACAAACGCATACGCGAACACAAACAATACGAAAAAAATACACCAATGATAAATGCATAGAAAAGGAAAATCGAAAAATATAACCAGTCAATTCTTGATACCTCCTGAAGAATGGACAGACAGGTCCACCTACGCAACTCTGGAGTCGATATGCTGAAGTTAACATCACTCAGCTAAGTGACAATCTTTTACTTATTGTTTGAATATGTATATATACTATATACTCCCGCACGCACGCACGCACGCACGCACGTATATATATATATATATATATATATATATATATATATATATATAAAGCATTGAAATAAGCGCCATTCGAAAATAAGCTCTTGCATGTATGCACGTTTGTTTAGAAAAAAAACAATGAAAGTTCCTTGTTGATTTTTTTTTCATTATTTTTCAATATTGAAAAAGAAATTAAAAAAATCAACAAGTTTGTTTTTTTACGTAAAGGTGCATAAATTAAAATCAAATATTGCTGTCCAAATAAACCCAATCAATTGGTGTGTCTATTGGTGTAAAAAACATTGTGTGCAATGTTTTATTCTTGATGTGACATACATAATCCTCAGCTAGATATATTAATATGATATCTGATGAAAAGGAATTTGCTCTTTCAATTTATTTATTTAATTTTAATTTAATGCGCTCTCTTTCCTGTTATTAAAATCCCTCATTAAAATGACATCGGTTTGCCGGTAACTAGAATTATCGCCCTTAGATTAGAAAAAACAATAAATTACAATGTACTCAATTGGTTGTCAAATGATTAAAAAGGAACATTTGTTTCACACAGCAATTATTTAGTTTTTAGCATAATCTTTTCCTTGATAATACACTTAATTTCCAATCAAATTTCAGTTCTTATCGACGTGTCAAGTGATGGAGTTTCCAGTCACCGAGCATAACACTTTACGTGCCATCCAAAAAAATGGATACTTTTTCGTTTTCCGCAATGAAAGTAAGAAATCAACATGTCCTGTTTTAAAATATTTACCAAAAAAATCAGGGAATTATCCGATTCAAACAAAATTATCAGGACTTATTCATTAATGAATGAATACTTTACTGAATATTAAAAGAACTTTGGTGAAAATTTTTTGAATGTATGTTTCACACCCTCTTTTCAATAGCGTGTGTTTTTTTGAATTTTTAATTGGGGGTTCGTCCAAATTTTTTACAGTTTTATAAAAAGAATTTCCTGAAGATATTACTGTAAAATATTTATGCAGTATCGAATACGGAAAATTCGGCCAAAAACAATTCATTAACCGACAAAAATTTTTTTTTTGACAATTGGTGCTTGCATAATTTAATGAAACATTATTTCAGATGCAATGGGAAAAAATCTAAACTTTTTCTTTTTTTAATTACTTGTAATTTTTCAGTGTAATTTTAAAGTTCCCATTGCTGATCGTCACAAGAGTTTATTTTATTAAATAAAGATATGCTTGAAGATTTAAATATGTCATTTTCGAGTGTGAACCTTTTTAAAAATTATTTTATTTTAATTTTTCCTTTTAGCAACTGTTAGATTATTTTTATATGGATGTGCAAAAAGGAAATAATTCTAATATCAAGCATTGACTACTATTAAATATCGCAGGAGTATTTTAATCTAATTTCATTTTCATATCTTCTGTTTTCAGTCAGTATAAAAAATAAAATTATTCATTATACTAAGTTTAATAAAAGTGTATAGAATTTAAAAATTATATTCTTAAACTATTGGTTATTGGTTAAAGAAAATTTAATTTCAAACGTAAATAACAAATTCTTGATTATCATACTGTTGGTCTTCCGTAGTAATTCCGGTTTTATTTTTACTTTTTCCCGCATTTTTTTGTGGGTTGGGGGCAGTCAGAGAATGACTCTATTTCTTTCTATATTGTCCTTTGACCTCACAGGATAGCATGCGTAAATAAAATGTTAAAATTTTAGAAAATCATGTTAATTAATCCTTAAATTTACTACTTGTGGGAGTCTGTTCCACGAACTGAAAAATGACTTCTGCTTTTGGTCACAGTATTGATTGAATGACATCACGAGGCGACCGTCATATAACCAACGTGACTTCTCTCCACCAAAGGTAGATAATCGCCTTCTGTATCCTTACACCTTTTACAAATAGTAAGTTACATGAACAGTACAATGTTTTCTAAACATATATGGAAAATTAAAAACAAAAGCCAAATCACACCAAAAATATCAAGGAAAATAAAGAAAATAGTATTAGCCTACGGCAATAAATTCAAAACTATATAAACACAGTCTGGAGGAGAAAATAACTAAGTAACTATAATTAGCTTCCAAGACCGAAACAAATTTTTACTACGTTACTTAAAAATTGAAAGCAAAAAACGAATACGACAAACAAAAATAAATATTATATAAGTAAATAAAATGAACAAAAATCTAAATCAATAAATATATAACAAAAAACAAATTAAATAATAAACAAATTAACTATGAATGTTCACAAAAACAAGTAAATATAACAATCAACAACAAATAAAGTAATCAATGGTAAATAATAAGTAAAAAATGTCAACAAACAACACTAAAATAGCTACAAATAACCGCATTTGATTCCACAATTATTTCTACTAAATAGTCTCTAGAATAATTTGAAACATAAGTACCAACCACCCAATAACCATTTTTCATTAGTTGTATCAATGAAACAAAGCACAATCTCATAAATTATAATAAGCATCACAAACATTCCATTGCACGTTCACTGTAAATTTCTTATATGTGTTTTTACCAAACTTAGTCTGACACAAGCTTGGGTTGCTCACAACCAGGGTAACAGCTTGTATATTATACACACATTTTTTGTTTGTTTCTTTTCTTTTATTGCATAAAATGTACGCTTTGACATCTTGTTTTCAAGGGCAAAATGCAATTTGATATTATGAAGAAGAGGTAGTAGGTCATCAGCTACAAATTAGAGACATCAGAATAAAACAGGAACAGGAGGTTAACTATTTAGGTAGTGTTGCAAAAGACGACAGAAAATGTGTCAAAGAGATATGAATGCGCATTGGAATAGCAAAGGACGTTTTCAGAGATTAAACAAAGTATTAAGAGATAGGAAAATTTTATAAGAAACAAAGAGTGCTGAACTGCTATGTAATATCGATCATATCATAACATTTTTGTTGTTATTAAAATTCTAAACAGCTTTTTAAAACAATAAACATTGCCGAGGGAGTATAGAGAAATAGTGGTGTCAAGAGAATAACATATTTTTGACACGGTTAAATTTTGCCAAAGTTTTTTTTTATTACCAAACTACTTGTTATAACTCACACCTAGCGGTTATAATATTATGTCTCACTTTCCCATCACTGAGACGAGATGTTACACAAGGTCGAATTTAGTGTGGGGAACCTGAGCGCGTACACTCGGACCAACGGTCAAAATTTACCCAGCCTCTGAAATCGCAGTTCGGCACTTTGCATTGTCTATTTTTCTCAGCTGAGTCTCCGTCTTTAAACAGAACCCCAACTGAGAGCTTCACAATCGCAAGTCAGACAGCGGACTGAATCACTCACTTTGAGTTCTTTATTTAAAGTGTCTTGCCTAGTTCATTTGTGTTACCGGCAGCTGTCTTATTTACTCCACAACATCCCCACTTTTGAGTTTTGTTCTTTCCATTAGTAAATATTTTATTTTTATTTCTTAGTATTCAACTCTCCGCTTTCTAGCGAGTCCGCCAACAAACTGAATTTTGTATTTCTTTCGTTTTGGGTCAATCTCTAGTTTTTCCGTACGTTTCCTTTTTCTGGTCATCATACTTGTACGTTCAATGAATGCTTGGGGTGTTAGTAGGTCAAAAATATCACACAGTACTTGCATAGTTTTTTTGTTTTTTGTTTTTTTTCTTGTGGGCTTTTCTTCAGTAAAACTTTTCTTTCGCTGATTTCAATGCCTTTTGTGTTCCCATTTTTTACTTTCTAAGAAAGTAAGAAAGATAAACAATATTTAGAACGCAATCCAGACTTGAACGCTATCTCGCTATGTGACGGAGTACTGATGTTTGCATAGAATAGTAATACCTATCATATTACAAAAGCGGATATTACATGAATTTCATAGTGGACATCCGGGAATTTCAAAGATAAAATATTTTATGAGAAGTTATGCATACAGGAACAAAATGAAAAGTTAGTAAAAGCCTGCAGAAGTTATGCTTTGGCAGCAAAATCACATACCACGAAATTATAAGCTTGGTGAAAGACATATACTCCGTGGTCAAGACTACACATAGATTTCACAGGTCCAATAGATGGATCACTTTATCTTGTGGTAGTGGATAGCTTTACTAAGTGGTCTGAATTTTGTAAGTTCAAAAAAACAATTTTCACGATTAAAGTGAATGTTTTACACGAACTATTTGCAAGATATGGCATTCTCGATGTCATAGTCTTGGATAACGGTACACAATTCATTGCTTACAAATTTAAAGAATTTTGTAAAATGTTCTCGATTGAGCATATTACTACCCCGCTGTATCACCCAAGGTCAAATGGACAAGCTAAATGATTTGTGGGTACTTTTAAGAGAGCTTTGAAAATAACATGTAATGAAAAAGTGAGATCATATCATTTTTCCAATTCGTGACCTTATTACGCCGTCTTCCCACATTCCTTTTCCATTTTTATATACTCTGAAAAACACTTTTTCGCCAATTTTGAAAAAATCTGCGTCCTTTTTGTTAACCATTCTTATTCTTTTTTGGCCTGGTAACAACTTATCGAACATCGATTTAATTTTTCTTGCGAACATCAATTCTGTCGGTCACATACCTGTCGGTGTATTGAGATTCGGTGTTATCTGGTATACTCTCAAGAATTTTTGTAGTGCTTATTCGCTTACTTTTTTATTACATGCTTTTTTCTAGCATGTATTTCTGCGTCTTTTTTTGCCCGTTAACCCTTGAACCAATTTTTTCCTTCTTTCTCCTATTCTTTTTCTCTTTTTTACACACACCAAAGAAAAAAATTAAGCCAACATGGTTCTAATTTCTTGTCGTCACTGTTATCATATACGCCAAAGCAAAAAGTACTTTTTCCTACCCCGTATGAATTTTGATTCCTCGTTGGCACTGTTATAACTTGCTCTTAGCGGTTATAATATTATGTCTGGCTTAGGCTACTCGCCGTGACATCAATTCTTTCTCCACGACTGACTCCAACGGACTGATAGTTAAAGGTCGCCCAACAGCGGACTAGTTGTGACACAAGGTCAAGTTCTATGTGGGGAACCCAAGCATTTCCACCCAGGCCAATGGTCAAAATTTACCCAGCTCACGCAAAAATTGGCTTGGGTACAGTACTGGTCTGTTTTTCTCAGTCGAAGCTCTATCCGAAAACAAATCTTGGACTGAGTCACCCTCTGCCTAAAGACACAAGTCTTGTCAGTAGTAAGCCAGACAATGAACTGCCTGACTTCAACTTGTCTGTTTTTCTCAGCCGAGTCTCTATCCGAAGACAGAATACTGACTGAGTCACCCTCTGCCCAAAGACAGATGTATTGCCTTGTGGCGAGCTGGGGACAGACTACGACGAACGGCTACTTACCGATTGCCCCATTGTGGACTAGATGCAACACAAGGTCAACTTTATTGTGGGGAACCCGAGCGTTTCTACCCAGGACAATGGCCAAAATTTATCCAGCCCCTGCCAAAGCGGACTCGAGTACAGAACTGGTCTGTTTTTCTCAGCCAAGTCTATCCGAAGACAAAGCCCAACTGAGTCATCCTCCACTCGAAGACGGAGGTCTTCTTGTCTTGTCTTGAGCCTGAGACAGACTGCGACGAACTTCTCCTGACTCATTTTGAGTTCTTTATTTAAGACGTCTTGCCCAGTTCATTTGAGTTACCGGGGGTGTCTTATTTACTCCACAACACTATTAATATTTGTTCCTTCATTAACTTTTTATTTATATGTGAGTACTTGTGATTAAAAAAACATTTAAACTAATCAGAGTGTCTCTAAAGTATTTAACCGTCACAGTTTTTAACAAATCAACATTATATTACAATGTGCCTGAATCATTGACATAAATACAAATATTAATTGATTATCAATACAGAAAGTGGAATCACTTTGCCAAGTTCAAATTCTGGTATATTTTGTTCCATTCACTTAATTTAGGTTTAGGTTAAATAGGACAGTGTTTTAGTGGTTGATAAGAGTTGTCCTGAAAAGGACAGTTTTGTAGTAGTTGAAAAGTGTTGTCCTGAAAAGGACAGTGTTTTAGTGGTTGATAAGAGTTGTCCAGAAAAGCAGTGTTGCCGTTGAAAAGTGTTGTCCTGAAAAGAACAGTTTTGTAGTGGTTGAAAAGTGTTGTTCTGAAAAGGACAGTTTTGTAGTAGTTGAAAAGTGTTGTTCTGAAAAGGACAGTTTTGTAGTGGTTGAAAAGTGTTGTTCTGAAAAGGACAGTTTTGTAGTGGTTGAAAAGTGTTGTTCTGAAAAGGACAGTTTTGTAGTGGTTGAAAAGTGTTGTTCTGAAAAGGACAGTTTTGTAGTAGTTGAAAAGTGTTGTCCTGAAAAGGACAGTTTTGTAGTGGTTGAAAAGTGTTGTTCTGAAAAGAACAGTTTTGTAGTAGTTGAAAAGTGTTGTTCTGAAAAGGACAGTGTTGTCGTAGTTGAAAAGTGTTGTTCTGAAAAGAACAGTTTTGTAGTAGTTGAAAAGTGTTGTTCTGAAAAGGACAGTTTTGTAGTAGTTGAAAAGTGTTGTCCTGAAAAGGACAGTTTTGTAGTGGTTGAAAAGTGTTGTTCTGAAAAGGACAGTTTTGTAGTGGTTGAAAAGTGTTGTTCTGAAAAGGACAGTTTTGTAGTGGTTGAAAAGTGTTGTTCTGAAAAGGACAGTTTTGTAGTAGTTGAAAAGTGTTGTTCTGAAAAGGACAGTTTTGTAGTGGTTGAAAAGTGTTGTTCTGAAAAGGACAGTTTTGTAGTAGTTGAAAAGTGTTGTCCTGAAAAGGACAGTGTTTTAGTGGTTGATAAGAGTTGTCCAGAAAAGCAGTGTTGCCGTTGAAAAGTGTTGTCCTGAAAAGAACAGTTTTGTAGTGGTTGAAAAGTGTTGTTCTGAAAAGGACAGTTTTGTAGTAGTTGAAAAGTGTTGTTCTGAAAAGGACAGTTTTGTAGTGGTTGAAAAGTGTTGTTCTGAAAAGGACAGTTTTGTAGTGGTTGAAAAGTGTTGTTCTGAAAAGGACAGTTTTGTAGTAGTTGAAAAGTGTTGTCCTGAAAAGGACAGTTTTGTAGTGGTTGAAAAGTGTTGTTCTGAAAAGGACAGTTTTGTAGTAGTTGAAAAGTGTTGTTCTGAAAAGGACAGTTTTGTAGTAGTTGAAAAGTGTTGTTCTGAAAAGGACAGTTTTGTAGTAGTTGAAAAGTGTTGTCCTGAAAAGGACAGTTTTGTAGTGGTTGAAAAGTGTTGTTCTGAAAAGGACAGTTTTGTAGTGGTTGAAAAGTGTTGTTCTGAAAAGGACAGTTTTGTAGTAGTTGAAAATTGTTGTTCTGAAAAGGACAGTTTTGTAGTGGTTGAAAAGTGTTGTTCTGAAAAGGACAGTTTTGTAGTAGTTGAAAAGTGTTGTCCTGAAAAGGACAGTGTTTTAGTGGTTGATAAGAGTTGTCCAGAAAAGCAGTGTTGCCGTTGAAAAGTGTTGTCCTGAAAAGAACAGTTTTGTAGTGGTTGAAAAGTGTTGTTCTGAAAAGGACAGTTTTGTAGTAGTTGAAAAGTGTTGTTCTGAAAAGGACAGTTTTGTAGTGGTTGAAAAGTGTTGTTCTGAAAAGGACAGTTTTGTAGTGGTTGAAAAGTGTTGTTCTGAAAAGGACAGTTTTGTAGTAGTTGAAAAGTGTTGTTCTGAAAAGGACAGTGTTGTCGTAGTTGAAAAGTGTTGTTCTGAAAAGAACATATTTACACTATTTACATTGTTCAGAGTAAGAATACTCGTAGAGGAGAACATGATTAAGGACTATGAGTATGTCATCCCATGCAATTGTGGCAAGAAATATAAAGGAGAAACAAGCTGTCTCCTTAAGATAAAACTGCAAGAACACCATAAGGCAACACAATAGGAAATAGAAAAAGTTGACCATATATGCTAGGAAAAGCGAGATTACCACCCTCTGTGGGATAAAGTTGAAATAATAGGCAGAGAACATCACTGGAAAATGTGAAAACTTAAGGTATCAGTGCATATGCTAAGCTACAAAATTCTCCTAAGCCAGCTAAGCATAGACATAAATACAATATGGAAACCAGTAATACAGAGAGCTAGAGAAAAACAACAATAACAAAAAAAGTGTATATGAGCTCTGGTAAAAAATAATACTAAGACGAGGTTTATAAGTTTGACAAATTCACTCACTGATGTCTCCATGGATAAAAGTGTTGTTTGAGTGATCCAAAAGTGACTTGACCCAAAGAGTTGTATGTTCAATAACAAAAACTTGGAGAGTTGAGTTACTCAAGGGAATTAACTGAAACTGGAATTAACTTGGAATTGAGATATCAAGGCAGGACATGTGGACTAAATAAAGGGTTCAGTTTGAAATTCCAAATATCACCTGAAGAAGGCAGGAGCATAAAATGACTGAAACATTGTGAATATGGTAATAAAGATGAGGACAACAGTAACAACAATGTAAATAGTTACAATACTTCATCTCAGAAGTATAGACAAATGCTGAAAAGTACAGTTTTGTTGTTGGGGAAAAGTGTTGTTCTATAAAGGACAGTTTATCATTGCTACTGGTGAGACTGGCTAGCTGGCAGATGGGCCGGCTGTACTTGTTACTGGAATAGTTACTACACTTTGATCATTGTTGTTATTCAACTGTTTTTGTGGCCTTTTTTTTTTTATAATGGATCAGTTACACAACAGTCTGTGGTCCTGGAAGGGGAAGCTTCTTCTGCTTGTTTTTTAAAAATGTCAGAGCGCCGACCGGATGCAACACAATTATTATCAATGTCTTATGTAAGAGGTATTTCTGGGAGGTATGTGTGGGAGGCATTTCTGCTGTACCCCGTAAATTGAATTATTTATTTTAAATCTGATTTAATTTTATTTTCTATTACAACTAAGTATAAGCTCTAATCAGTTAGTTTAGTGCCATACGTGATACACACTTGAGCGATCATGTATCTTTCGATACATGACTGAGAGTATGTTGGCATTTATTTCTGTAGTAAACTGGTTGCCAACCAAGGCTAAAGAATCTGTTGTTTAACTCATATCTGGGGGGGAGATGGATTCATACCTTTACCAAGCTTTAATACAATTCTTTTATTAGTGTCAAAGATGAAAAATCATTGAAAATTAGGAAAGTCAAACAGTGATTCAAAATATCTTTCCTGAGATCAAAAATGAAATTAAATGTTTATCCATTAAAAATAACTTAAATGTTGATTTTTGTTGTAGCATACCTACAGACAATAATCGATATGTCCCCATTCACATAAATACATTAGTAAATACTGTATGTTGGTCTGCAGTTGGAGATTCATTGTGGAATTCACTTGACTCACTTCTAGTAGTTCTCTACACGCCGCTGGCAAATCTTATATGTGTTGTTCTTGTCCTAAGTATTAGCATCATTACCAACCTTTGTGTGATTATTCTATTTAGTAACCTTCCCTAGGTTACAACAATTTTGCATTTAACATTTTTTAAAATATCTTCTTACATAAATATAATATGCCAAATGCTGAAATGAATTTTGAAGAAAAGATGATTTTAAAGCAGAATATATTTAAATCTGGGATGTATTTGTAAAAGTCTTAATTTTTCTGCTATATATGTCCTTGGACTGCAGGTCAATCACTTTTAATTGTACATTTGATGGGAGGTCTTCAAATGATAAATAAACAAACATTCATTGTTTATTATAAAAATAACATAAAATTTATTTAAGAATAATGGCATATTCCATATGGTCTCTTGGCTGGATGAAATATCACAGTGAGCCGTATTTAGCCCGCTCCACCTTTACATTGTTTTATTTGTGTAGATGATAGCAAATATTCTCTAAAAAGCTATACGTGGAGACACAACCAGATGCTGGAGATCTTTGCCAAAACTACAGAAAGAATTTGTGAAACTGCCAATAAAATTTTGACTTCTATGCCAGTAAAAATAAACAAAGCATTCTAGGAAATACTTTTGGATAAAAAACAGAAATCATTCGAAAATTTCTTTGGACAACTGAACTTGCTTTTACCAGAATGTTTCAGCCAATCCCTTCTACAGCCTTCTTAGGAAGATCACATTTTTTTTTTAGTGATTTGTAACTTCTACATGGAGTTACATTTTAAATATTACTCTGTATTCTACTTTCATGATATTTTCGTTTTGGCTCTAGTACATGGCTGAAGCATTTATCATCAGGCTCCACCATGAAAACATATATATCCTGTTAGATCACATGAACTTAATTAGACCATCTTTAGATTTCATAAGGGTAAAGAAGGACAACAGCAAAGTTTCTTATTTACACTATTTACATCTGGATTATTGTCCTTGTCTTTGTTGTTGTTATCAGAATGTCTCAGCCATTGTGCTTTCCAGCCTTCATCAGGTGTATGATAATTTGTGTGACCTACAGGGAATTTCAAACTGAACCATTTATTTAATCTATAAGGGTAGACTGTTCTCATTGTGAGTTCAATCCCTAGGCCATGCAGTGTGTACTTGCACCCAGTGGATACACTATAAATAATACTAAAAATAAGAAGAGATATCCTTAGACATGGGCAGGGGAATGGTAACAGTTCAGAATTCCCTGTAGGTTACCTAGATCAACATGTAAGAGATCCAATTAATATATATTTATACATATATCTGTCTATATTTCTGAGATGAGTTATTATGTACACTATTTACATTATTCGGACTATTGTGCTCATCTTTGTCGCCATATTTATTACAACGTTTCGGCCATTGTACGCTCCGGCCTTCTTCAGGCGGTTGGAATGTTGAACTGAACCTTTTATTTCGCTCACTGGGATAGACTGTTCTAGTTCCATGTGCCATGTTTAATGGGTGTCAGTTATCAGTTATCTCTGAAAGTTCTCCTTAACCGGATATTGAACTCACACTCTTTGGGTCTTGTCACTGGATCTAACAAACGCCTTTATCCACTGTGCCATGTGTCCTTGAGGACATCTGTGTATGAATTTCTGGGTATTATAAACCTAATGTCTTCAGCAACCATTTTTACCAGTGCTCATATTGCAATTTTTGCTGTTATCATTTTATGTTTTTACCAGAGCTCATATTACAACTTTGTTGTTATTATCGCTTTTCTCTGGCACTCCTTATTACTGGTTCCCATATTGTATTCATTTCTATGCTTGGTCGACTCAGGAGATTTTTGTAACCTAGCATATGTGCTGTTTCCTTAAGTTTACGAATTTTCCAATGGTGTTCTTTGTCTATGATCTCAACCTGATCCCACAGAAGGTGGTGATCTCCCTTCTTTTGCCATATGTGGTCAGCCACGCCTGATTTTTCCATTTCCCCTTCTGTTACAGCTTTCTGGTGTTCTTGAAGCCTCACCTTAAGGGGGCGGCCTGTCTCTCCTTTATATTTCTTTCCGCAGCTGCACGGGATAGCGTACACACAGTCTTTAGTTATGTTCTCCTCTATGGGGGGTCTTACTCGGGAGAGATATCTGCGAAGTGTCGTCAAGCTTTTGAAGGTTGACCTGATGTTATATGGACTGCAGATCCTTTGTATTTTCTCTGATAACCCCTTCACATAAGGCAGGCAGACTGTTTTCTGAGTGTTGTTGCCCTCCTCCTTCTCTTGAACCCGCCTATCCCAGTTTTTGGGGGCTGCTGCCATGTACCCAGGATAGTTGTTATGTTGTAGTGTACTACTTATACTGAACAATTCTTTACCTAATGTCTCTGGGTCATCACTTATGACTTTTGCTCAGTGTTGTAAGCAGCGGACGATCCCTTTCTTTACGCTGTATGGATGGTGGGAGTTGAAATTGAGGTACTGTCCGGTGACAGTATTTACATATATAGTGAGTAAGATCCTACCTACCAAGGTTTCACATAACGGATCTTCAGAGTACTACTGACTAAAGAGGGATGGTCCAAATGACATTTTATTGGCAAAAACAGCCACCATAAAATACTAAAATTACCATAAAAACAAAACAAGATAAGGAAAACAAAAAGGTATAAAATATTTTATTGGAAAGAAGGTCATCAGAAAAAAGAAAAAAGAAAATAAACCACACTATCCTTTTATTCAAGTAACCAGGGTTTTTTGTGTTTCCATCCATTGAGAATTTCCAATCTCTGGTTAAGTAACATGTTGGGGTTATTATAAGAGGCTATGGATAGTTTTTCCTCCATTCATAGGCGGCAATACCTATCGCCAGCCTTATATTTGTGGCATTTTTTTTATTATCTCCCATTTTAGTATGGGGTCTGCAACTTCCTCATTTTTCATTTTCCATACATGATTAGATAAACAAGTTCTATGTCTATATATCTCATGTGTGAAACTACTTTTATGGTTATAATATCTTTTTAAAATGGTCCCTGTGTTGAACCAACATAAACTTTTTTATCGTTATAACTCTTGGAAGGTTTATTACTATATACGTCTACTTTATATACTACACATTCGTGTTGACATTTGCCCTTAAGGGGGAAAATAGCTTTGTTGATGCAGTTACATTTGGGGGAATTGATATATTATTTATTTATGTTTTCCGTGTTGTATTTATTAATCCAAGTAGCCATGTTGGGCATACAACTATAATTCAATTTAGATTTTTTGTTCTACTTAGTGTATTGAGCACTTTTACATTTTTACCTTATTTACTCTGTCAATGTTTTTTCTTTTGACTAGGTATTGTGGTGCTGATTGATTATTTTCGACTGACACAGATGTTTTTAGTCTTCTTTTTTTACTGAATTTTTTTTTCCTTGATATCAGTTTGTTCAAATATGTTTTTTTATTTACAAATTGTATTATCTGGGTATTTTCACACCACCCAAATATAGGTATTAAAATAATACATAATATATACATATAGACAGAAATTTTTTGAGAGTGCTGTTACTGAATCTTATCCAAATATAAATGTGCACCTTAGATTTTTTCAAATATCTCTGTTCCTGAAAGAATTACTCCCTTCCAAAGCCTACATGCATGACCATAACATGTTAAAAAATTAAAGGAAAACAGTTAAATTTATAACTTTCTATCATTTATAATATACAATGAATAAATCAATCCCAAACTAAAATAATATAAATACTAATTACATTTTTTTAAAATTTCAACAACAATATTTACCCACTTTTCTTTATTAGGCATTAAATTGAATCACTCTCTCCATAATTTACCTAGACTTTTCAGTTAGCCTAATGTATATTTATAAAATTTTGAAAGAGTAACATTTTTTCCTTTGTTTATAAATACATATTACAAAATAAAATCTTTATATTTACCTTGATAAAGTTCATCAGAGAATGAAACAGGTCAGCTAAGATAAGTTGTCTCTTTGTCTTTATTCATATATATGTGTGTATGTGTGTGTATATATATATATATATATATATATATATATATATATATATATATATATATATTGGTGTATTAAGACAGCAATCCTTCTTTCATGCAATTTTCATTGAATAAGGTGCTTTGATTTAGTTTTTTATACAATTTCTCATGTGATCTAATAATTTTTTTCTTTTCAGATGATAAATTATATAGAAACTGTCTGAATGTTCTTTTCATCCAAGCACTTTCGGCCATTTTCAAGGATGAAATATTTTAACTATTAAATAAGAAATAGTTTGTTGCGTGTATGTATTTATATAATGTTATAACTTCACAAAACAATGATATATAATTTTGTATAATTTTATATATCAACAAACAGTATTTAGAAAGCATCAACAAAGCCTAGTCCGATGAAATCTTAACAGATGAAATGTGTTACAAAAACCTTTCCAGTTTGTCTTCTTTTTGTAAATATGTGTGTGTGTGTGTGTGTGTGTGTGTGTGTGCATGAACAGAATTTTAGTGCCACACCATCTAAATAGTATTCTTAAAACAGGGAACATTTTTATTAATCGAAATTAAATTACTAACATCTCTCTCACCAATGGCTATCTGGAAGGTGTTATTGAAACAAACATTAGACTTAAAATTCCTGAGTTTAATGAAATTAAAACATTTAGCCCACCTAAGTGTCCAGTCTACATGAGATTACCCTGGATTGGCTCTTTTAGTCAATCTTGTGCTGATAATATCTTCTCAACTGTCATGCACTGCTTCAGTTCTGTAGTAGTACAGAATATCTTTTCTACTATGAGTGCTTTCCCATCTGTCCATAAGGATGTCTTGCCCACCAATCTACCAAGTTCCGTTAGTTATCATTTTAGTGTCAGTGTGAGACTGGCTATGTGGATAAGACTATCCAGCAGATGGAGGTGCAGATGGCACAGCACCATGCCTGGCTTTATATGTGGACATGCTTCATTAGCATCCAGACACTCACAGGCACATGTCTGCTATTGGGGAGCATTTATTGAATTCTGTCATTTGTGGGTCCAATTATTCAGAGGATTTCTTCTCTGTACTGCACAGGACTTGGAAGAAAACCCATTTTATCATTTTGGAGGTGGTTGTTATCAACACGTCTCATCTGCGTAGGCAGAGGGAGGGAGCTGAAACATAAATTGATTGGCACTCTTCCGCAAGTCTTCATCTTGTTCTCTCCTTCCCCTTGTCGCTCTTAATTCTGGGAGGTTTGCAAGAAGGTTTATTTCCTTTCAGTAGTTTTTCTTAATTCCAATGATTTTTCTTCTGATGAAACATCAGATGAAAGGTACTTTAAAATTTCTATTTTTAATCGAGACGATACTTTTGTATCTGAGTTTTTGATTAATAAAAATGTTCCCGGTCATAAGAATACTATATATATATATATATATATATATATATATATATATATATATATATATATATATGAAGAAATATAGTCTTAAAGTGTGCTATATTTACGGGATAAAGTGCTCAATATCAGAGACAGAGCGTGTGTAAATATAAAAGTGAATATAGAAGTCAACACTTAGAGGTGACAGTCTGTTTCATGCTAGATGCAATCATTGGGTCACGATGATTGCATCTAGCATGAAACAGACTGTCACCTCTAAGTGTTGACTTCTATGTTCACTTTTATATTTATATATATATATATATATATATATATATATATATATATATATATATCAGATAGATAGATAGATAGATAAAAACAAAAGGAAAAGGAATTTCAGAATTTTGGAAGATCAGCAGTGGCAGTTTATTTTTTTCATGCTTGGTGGATTTTTTGCTTCAGGATCACCTGCCGGAATAGTTCTGTTTTGGTAGGGTCTCTTAGGAGAACAAGTAAGATGTTGCAAGACCCGAATCTTGTCATGACCCCAAGTCATAACATCACTGACGAGGCGATCCTGTGCACGCATTGGAGTGTTTTCATGACAGTATAATTACAAAATTAGTATCCCTTTATTTATGTGTTTAAAATAATTTAATTTGAAAATACTTGTAAATTATGGTATTTTATTTGCCAAACATAAAACAATAGAAAATTCCATTTCCACTACATCGTAATAAGAGTTCAATACATAGAATTCATGAATTCATCCATTTCTAAGTTGCAGACTTCCAAAGTGATATAGAGAATCATTAAATACACAAAAAATATATATAGATCAATATTGCATTATATATATATATATATATATATATATATATATATATGAATTTATTATTCTATTTGCAACATGTTTGATAGATATGCTATCTTTAAATTTACCTAGCTAAGTCACACACAAGACAACATTTGTAGGATCATTATTAAAAAAAGAATTCACTCTCATGGTATATTTCTCTCTGCAAGCACTTCTGTCTTATTATATAATGCAGTTGAATTTTATATTTTTCTTATCATTATTTTCTTTTTGCTATGGCGGACTTTTGATGAGCAGATATTTTTTCCATCAAGTCAGCATCTGCTGAAATCTTCTCAAAATCATTTGATCATAAAAGAAAAAAAATGTGTGTTTCTCCTGTCTGCTTGAGAGCCTGTTTAGTATGTTAAACAGATGTATCATGGCAGCCATTTTGTTATCTTGGCTGATAGAGGCACAGTGTGTGGTAGCAAAACAAATATTCAATCACGGTTTGCAGCTTGCAATCAAATACCACAAAGGCATTAAAAAACAAGATCAAACAAAAAAAATTGAAAGCAAAAAGACTGTTCTATGTCTGACCTTTTTCATTGCATTTGCTCCATGACTGAAGCCTGTAAATGTCTTGTCCCCATCTCTCTGTTGTCAATAGTTTTATGATAAATGTGTTTAACTGTTTAGTTTTCTGTAAACTGTTTAATATTTAGAAGAGGTGTGTTATATTTCTTTTCTTCTTTTGTTCTTGTATTTACAGAAGAGGAAGAAAAAAGAAAAATTATAACATTATTAATAGTCTGCTCACTAAAGTTTAAAGCTGTTTCATGTAATGTATTTGTAATATTTTTGCATTAAAAGCTAAGAGGTTGCTTATAGCATTGCATAAGTTTTTCTTGAATTTGGAGAGCTCACAATCTGAGATAAAAGATATTTTAGACTTTATTTATTAAATATGACATATTATTAATTGAAATTAATTTATTCATTAACTGTGCCATGTGTCCTCAAGGACACATGGCACAGTGGATAAAGGCGTTGGTTAGATCCAGTGACAGGACCCAAAGAGTGTGAGTTCAATACCCAGTTAAAGCAGTGGAGAACTTTCAGAGGGAAAAATTAACAGGAGATAACTGATAACTGACATCCATTAAACATGGCACGTGGAACTAGAACAGTCTACCCCAGTGAGCAAAATAAAGGGTTCAGTTCAACATTTTAACCACCTGAAGAAGGCCGGAGTGTACAACGGCCGAAACATTTTAATAAATATGGCGACAAAGATGAGGACAATAGTCCAAATAATGTAAATAATGTGTTATATTATTGCATTGTTGCAGATTTAAATCAACCCACAACAAAGAAAAAAGACAAGAAAGGTTTTTAAATATAAAGATATAAAATATTTTTATTTTTGTGTTTTTACAAATAAATTTTTCTCGGTATGTATGAGTGTTAAAGTTCCTTGTTTGTAGTTGTTTGTTAAGATGAAAAGAAATGTGATTTCTTTGTATGTCCACATGGGAAAAAGTGGCAATGGAGAAAGTGAGGAGGAAAGTGTAAATGTCATATAGCTTGGTAATGAAGAGTATTGAATGTCATGTAGCTTGGTGATGAAGAGTGTAAGTGTCACATAGCTTGGTGAAGAATGTAAATGTCATGTAGCTTGATGAGGAAGATGGATGAATGAATAAGGGGATCTGTTAAGCTGTGGTGTTGTGAATCTTTTGTCAGATGTATCCATCTCTATCTCCTTATTCCTTTTGTTCATTTCAGGACTTTGCTTAAATACTCTTCAAATGGATTACAAAGCATTTTATTTTTTATTGTCAGAAGGACTATGACCCATTGGTTGGAAAATCTTGAATATTTATTTTCAAACGAATAATTTATTAACCAGAAGGATGCACGAATCCCCTGACTCAGAAACCATGTTTGTGTCATTTGATGGTTGACTGTCTTCGTGTTTATTTCCGTCTCCTTTCCACAATAAGATATTAATTTATTGATTGACTATGATATATTATTACATGATATAATCCATATAAAATAGTACAATAACACTTTCAACTATTATGTATTATTGATTTCATATATAGGAATTAAATCCTGTATATATCTATATATATATTTTTCAAATAATAAAATACTATAAACAAATCAGAAAATTTGTTTGATAAACAATAATTATTAGAGATAATACTGCCAAATTACTTGGCAGACGTAGATGTAGACCTACCACATGTTATTTTTGGACCATTTAGAAAATAATAATTCCTGAAAATTTGAGAAAAAGACTTTCACAAACCTATATGAAATTATATTCTAACCAATGAAAACCTTGTATTCACAAAAGATTGCATCTTTATGTGAAATTAGATTTTGGCTCACTTTTA
Organism: Acanthosepion esculentum; assembly: GCA_964036315.1. NCBI lineage: Eukaryota > Metazoa > Mollusca > Cephalopoda > Sepiida > Sepiidae > Acanthosepion > Acanthosepion esculentum. The sequence continues at coordinate 37,029,843 of OZ038484.1, forward strand.
TGGATATAAAAATAGAAGCATACTGCTTCTCAGGGTTCAAAACAATTTCAAAGGCCAGTTTGATCCACATGTGTGCACACAACAGAAGAGAAGAAACAGCAGCCACCAACTAAGGCCTGTCTATGCACACACAGACACATCAAGCTGAACATCATAAAGTAAGTCTGTCCACACATCTCACATAACACGACAAACATTTACTAATTAATTTATAAAACAAACTTATTTTCTCACTGCAAGGAAAACTGGACATTTTATTTTTACTCTTTGTTGTTATTGAATATTTATGAGAAGAATATATAAATGTTATCTTATTCTTTTTTTACTTTTCCTTCAGAGAATAACTTTTTTATGTTTCATTTAAAAGATATGTTGTTGTTGTTGTTGTTAAATGTTTGGAATCCTGACACTCAGATAATAACAAAAACCTGGATAGACGGATTCCGACATATATTGCATGTAATAGAATGTATTGAAACATCCACATCACCAATTTATCTTTTTCAGCAGACATAATAGATTTTGTTGCATTTGCAGGAGAATAGATGTTTGCCTTTACGGTGTTGAGTTAGTAGTCATCAGTGTTATAAACCACATTTTGTAGCACAAGAACAAACAGAAACAATAAATTACTGCCAGTGTGGTGGAAAGAAAAGAATTCAAGAATTTTTAAGATAAAATTCTTTGTATTGCCGATAGAGAGGATCAAGACAGAATGTCTCTTTGTGGGTGAGAGAAGGGACCTAGAGAATGGGGAGAGTTGGTAGTGTGTTGATGCTGGTGTAGGGTTGGTCAACCAAGGTTACTGGTGGTGATGGTGACAACCTGCCAACTCACCTGCGAATGAGTGTCATGAGCAGTGTTGTTTTACATTTTATTTTATATTTGGGAGGAGGATTTGTTTTGTGAGCCAGATGTGATGCTTGGAGACCCTGCACAGAGAACAAGTTTTTTATTTTTTATTTTGCTTTCTTATCAATTATATCAATTCGACGGGTTTTGATGTGGAGTGAATCAGAAAGAAATCTAATTTAAAGCAGGGTATAACATCAAGTAGGTACAATGCTGGAGATAAGTAAAGCAAGAAGAATCTTAATTATATAATACATTAACTGATTTTTTCAGCCTGTAATGCCTGTAACTTTCTATTGTACTAGAGTTATTTCCCTGGCAATGACAGTTTATTTTGTTAGATAAATACATTTATATATGTATAGATAACTGATGAAGAAATGTTCAAAGGACTTATCTTTAGGACTGACTTTAAAATTTGCATATAAACCCCTCATCAGGGTCAAATAAATCTTATATTATTACTATATAGAAGGATATATAGACTCACAGATGAGAATTCAATAATAGTAACTACATAACAAAATTTGCCATCATTTTGTAATAGCATAAGTGAAGTAATATAACAATAAAGACATTTTGTTAACTGTAGTTAAAATGACATCATTTCTAGAAATATAAATTTCATTCTTTTTTTCACATTCAAATAGCTTTATCTATAGCAACACTATGAAGTTATTTAAATGCAAAATAAGTAACAGAATTGACAAAGTTTGCAGTAAGCAATAACAAGAAAAAGAACAGGGCAAAAAATAATATAAGGCAAGCAAACAAAATATGCAAGGCAAATTAGCAGTAATAACGCAAAGCAACAATAATATGGCAAAAAGTTCACAAACTAAGAATTGGGATTGATGTACAAAAGCAAGTTCTGATTTCAAGACAATACAGACAGGACTGAGTCAAATGAAACTGAGAACTGGCTTATTTTATCTCAGCATGCATTTGTGTATTTCTGCCTGTAAGATGCAGAGGGGAAAACGTTTGCAATCATTCCTATATGAGATTGAAACCAAGAAACACAATTTTGCAGTACAGTGTAACCCGGATATAAGAGAAACCCCGATATAAGAGAGATTTTCTCTGGTCCCAAATTAGAGCCTGTGTTAATGTATATATAATAGACCAAACCCGGATATAAGATAAACCCGGATATAAAAGATTTCTTCTCCGGTCCCAACAACTCTCTTATATCCGGGTTACACTGTATTATATAAATGGACATGTGCCATTTTCAGAAATTCAGTTGACTTTTGCAAATCGTGTTTGCCTTGTGTTGGACTGACATTTATTTAGCCTTCCCCCTCCCCAATTAATGTTACTTTATGTCTATGACCTGTGTATTTGCCTTGTTTGCAAGTGCTGCCAACAGGCAGTAGTCTTTATGTAAATTTATTTAACAATATGAACAATAACAAATCTATTTATTTACTGCAAAATACAATTAGTTGCTGTCTGTTTAAGACAAAATGAGTGCCCCAGACATCTGTTGGCACAAAGTGCATAATGGTGACTGAGTACATCAGTTACATCAGATAAGATATAAGATGATGGGATGTTTGTAACATCATCAGGTTATGTGATATGATGTACTGTGAGGTAGTGTATGGTTGAGTAGATGTGCATTGGGCAACCATTAGTTGTCTTGTCTATGGAAGTTATTGAATTTTCACCTGTTACATACTGATACTTATAATATTCACATGGATCAGTGGCAACATTATGTTAGCAATATCTGTTAAGAATATGAGACTAAGTGTTTCATATGTAATATTTACTATGTACTAAATCTTTCATATGTAATATTACTGTTTATTCATTTCTGTATTCTGTCAAGTTAATGTTAGCCATGAAGGGCATGTAGTTTCAGGAGCTTAAAACATTCAATCTTTTTCTCATGAAAAGTTAAGGGACTCAGGTCATCCATATAATTTCCTGTCATCCAGTTGTCTTTTCCGAGTATATATCCTAAGTTCACCTGAACAGACTACTTGTTTTTCATTAATGCAGCCACTGACATCTTTTGAGGCCCAATTCTAAAACTTGGTGACTATAAGGTTACCTTTTCAGTCAATGCTCTGAATCACTGATGCATGATATGACATTGAGTACAAAGTCCAGTATATATTGGGGACACCACATATCAACTCTTTTTAGATCAAAGGTTTGTGATGGACATCAAATTTGATTCAGTTCCCATGTATTTCTTGGCATGAATCAATTGACTACAAATGGTTGGAATCAGTGAAAGATGATCAGCCAGAAAATATTTTTAAATGCTTGTCACCAGATTCTGTTTTACTATAGAAGTGATGCTTCTACAATCCAGTCATGGAAGTCATTAGTGCGTTTGACCTTCACTAGGTGCCACACATTTTATTCTTGTGCCAAACTAAACTAAGCTTAGAAAATACAGTAATTCCTTAATTATTGGAACAATGGTCGAAAAAATATGTTTGAATAATTCAAAATTTCAGACATTTGAATACCTGGATTATTGAAAAAGAACGAAGAAAAAAATAATTTTCTGAACAAAATTTAATATTTATATTATCAAATAATATTTTCAAATTCTATGTTCAAGGTTTTGCCCAATTTATGTTTTATGAAAAAATGTATCACTTTCTGTCTGTTTTCAGTTGGACTCACATTTTTCTTCTGCTAACTACTAAAGCTAGATTAAAGTGGATGTATTTCACTTCTAGTTGAAACCAATTTAAACATTTGTCAAACATAATCATTGCTTTCGGTGTTTGAAACTGACATTGGGGTTGTTGAACTTTAACATGGGCAATACCATTATCATCCTCCTCTTCAACTTTTTCCGATACAGTTTTAGGTTCAACAACACCCAGGTCACTGAGTTGTTCATACCCAGGGCTGTCTGTATTGAACCAGTCATTTATTTCTGCTTTATTTGCATCAATGTTTTCTAAATCAAATTCTGAAAACACTTGTCTGAGATGAAATATTAGCATGGTTTTAGTTCAGATGATTGAAAGATTTTTGGATGATATCAATTTTTCTTCATTTTATATCAAGATAATCAAAATCCAGAAACTTAAGGTACATATAATTGAGGAAGTATTGTATCTGGCGTGCCTTTCTACTGAAAAATGGTTATAATGGGGTTTAAATATATCACATTTATTCCACGCAGTGAAACTGTAACACATGTGTACACAAGCAGTGTGGAAAGAAGATGAAAAGTTAGGATCTTACTTGTAATAATTGCCAATGGGAATTGGGTCTTTCGGATGTTCTTCTGTGTTTGCTGGAGAGGATTTATCTTCTATGTCACTAGTGAGGACATATTCCACTCAAACAAGCAATTGGTGAGTTATGGGATTTTCCCAAATTGAACTGGAAATAGTTTCTATATCTGGTGAAGATATATTTCCATAGAAAACAGTGTCATGGGCATGTAAGCTGCACCAGGTGGATGCTGATTGCTCCAGGCAGAAATCTGGGCAAAGTAACTGCTCGGTTTGATTCCTAGAAACTTACTGATGGACTGGCCACTTTTGTCACTCTCTGAAGTGATATCACTAAGCAGCCGTCACATGACCCATATGACTTCATCTCGACCAAAGAGATATAATTGTCTTTTGTATCTCCACAGATAGAAAACTAGTTAAACAAACTGTAGTGAATGTGATTCACACTCAGTGTAACATGATTACAACCTCAGGTCTTGAACAGATTAATTTATTATTAAATTCAACATTAGTGTATAACTATAATAACACATTGTGCAAGGTTATGAATGCATAATGTGATTTTAGAAGAGTGTATTTTATTGAATGCACAGTGGAGTAATGGATAGCAGCTCGGATTAAGAAATCGGAGAACTGAGTTCGAATTCCATTCAGATGCATTACATTCACTTATGTGCCAAAACCCTTGAGAAAGACATGAATGCTCTTTTTCTACCCCCCAGTTATGGGTAAATAGCAGGACAGACTGGGTTCTATAGCTTTGGATGGCAACCAGTATTGGAGAAAGAAAAACTCTGAATTCAAAACTGGCCTGGAAAGGGTTGGGCTGCATCAGGCTATCTTGCCCAAGAAACACCACTTCTACTGCAGCTGCAGTACATGTGCTGCCCCTACATACACCTGCCATGCCATGTGCACAGAGATGAACCATTCTCATTCCCTTCATACTTCAGTGGTAAGAAGGAAGGAAGTTCCATTTGAATAGCTTTTTCCCAAGAGCTGCTGTTTTGTGAAACAGACTCCTGAGAAGATGCTTCCATGACCACAATAATCTTAACCTCTTCAATTCTAGGCTGTTATCTATCCTCATAATCTACAATTCTTACATCCATAAAACAACTCCATTCAGTCATCCTCTACCTTGAGTTGCTCTTAGGCTCTGTATTCAGTGAACAATAGCTTAAAAACATATGTGAGTATATTTTAGTATATGTTATTAAAGATACCAGAATGGAAATATTTAAACAAAGTTGGGGAAATTTTAACAAAAAGCATTTACGTATTTTTTTTTTTTTTTAAGTATTTCATCCCAAGCAAGGCGGGAAGCCACTAGTATGCAAGGGGTTACAGAAGATTTGGAGTGAGAGCAGATTGGAGTGATAGAGGAAAGGATGAGGAGAAGGATAGTGGATAGATCAAGGTAACTGGAGATGTCGATTGACATTACATTTGAATAGTTGGAGATTATAGTTGTCAGGGAAACAGGAATAGGGAAGGGAGTTCCACAGGCGAGAGGTGCGAGATATGAAGCTATTGGAGTAGAAGAGACGGCTACATTTAACAGTTTCAACAGTGAAAGGGTGAGAGCAGGATGCCAGCCTTGTAGGACGCTTGAATTCATGAAGTCTGGGAACCAGCGAAAGCAGCTCATTGGAGCAATTACCATGGAAGTATTTGCGGAAAAGACAGAGAGAGGCAACGGCATGTCTGTGAGAGAGTGACTGCAGATGAGATGCCAGATCAGGGCCAATTATATTGCATATCCGTCTCTGGATCTTATCAAGAACCCCGAGGCAAACAGAAGGGGTTCCAGACCATATATGGCAGCAATACTCCATACAAGGGTGAATGGTTGATTTGTTGATTTGAAGGATCAATTCCGGGGAGGAAAAATTTCCTGTCCCGGCACAGGGAGCCAACTTTCCTTGTGGTGGATGAAGCTATTGACTCAATGTATTTGTTCCATCTCAGGTCAGCAGTCAACGTGAGACCGAGCAGCCGCAGAGAGGTGCTCACAAGAAATTGAGCATCAGACATTCTAATGGGGAACAGGGAAGGATTGCTGTGGTGATTAATAGAGAGCAGTTTTGTTTTTGAGGCGTTAAAGTTAACCAGCCAATTCCTGCCCCAGTACACAACCGATTGGAGGTCCTTTTCAAGACGAACGGCCAGGTTAGTTTTGTCAGAGACACTAGATTTGTTTCTGAGGCAGCAGTAAATTGTAGTGTCGTCCGCGTAGATACCAACTTGGGAATCTATTACTCTAACTTTGAGTTTACACTGATTGGAACTAGGTGTTAGGATAATGTTCACAAAGGTCAAATGTTGGGGTAGTGTTCACAAAGGTCAGGTGTTAGGGTACTGTTCATAAATGTCAGGTGTAAGGGTATGGTTTACAAAAGTCTGCAGCAAAAGTTTCCACTGATTGAAACTAGATATTAGGGTACTGTTCACAAAGGTCAGGTGTTAGGGTACAGTGCAAAAAGGTCAGCAGCAAAAACCCATTTTACATTTAGTTTGCAGGGACTGCCAAATTCTATAAAATTTAAGCAGCATTTTGTACAGTGTAACCCGGATATAAGAGACCCGGATATAAGAGAAATCCGGATATAAGAGAGATTTTCTCTGGTCCCAAATTAGAGCCTGTGTTAATGTATATATAGTAGACCAAACCCGGATATAAGAGAAACCCTGATATAAGATACTTATTCTCCGGTCCCGGCGACTCTCTTATATCCGGGTTACACTGTATATTATTTATTTAATTGGATAAATCATATATTGATTGATAGATTGATTAAGTGATCACAGTAATGATCTATACCTTTGTAAACTCCACTATTCTTTAACTAGCTGTAGAGTGTATGCTTCACTAGGGCTACATTCAGCTTTAAATTCAGAGTTGTCCTTCTCCTAGACAATTTGGCAACCAAGGCTGAAAAGCCTTGTCTGCTCTACTATTTAACTCATAGCTGAGGAGAAAAGAATATCTAGTTGTAAAAAACATTTGAAGATAGAAGCGCTCTTCAGATCCACCCTAAGTAACACTTTTTTCAAACGTTACTTTGTGGTGTAAGACAACCATTGTTGTCTCCTCCTCAACTATAAAAGAAATGGATGAACTTCACTTATGAGCAGTAGTCAAATTGCATAGAATGAAGCTTCAGTATATGCTTAAAAGTTCATCTGTTTTTCTTTACACAGAAGTAAGGTGGTTTGGTTGTGTTTGGAAACTAAACAAGAACTCCATGAAGAATGAAATTGCTCTTACTCTCACACCACACAGTATAGGAAACAACACCAATAGAGTAGATGGATTCACCTATCCCCCGGTTCACCCTCCTCCCCAGTTTTTGAACAGGAGTAGAGGCTTTTTCTTTAAGCAACTCACCCCAAGCAAGGCAGGAGTGTCACTAGCATGCAAGGGGTTACAGAGGATTGAGAACAAGAGTGAAGATGCGTGTTTGAGGAAAGGATACAGAGAAGGACGAAATCAAGGTATCAGATGTCGATTGACATTACACTTGAATAATTGAAGATTAGAGTTGTCAGGGAAGCATGAAAGTGGAAGGGAGTTCCACAGACGAGAAGTGTGAGAGAAGATGCTGTTTGAGTAGAAGTGATGGTTACATTTAACAGTTTCAACAGTGAAATGATGGGACCGAGATGCCATCCTAGTAGCTCGCTTAAATTTATGCAGTCTGAGAACCAGCAAAAGTAGCTTGTCAGAACAGCTGCCATGAAAATACTTGTAGAAGAGACAGAGAGAAGCCACAGCATGTCTGTGAGAAAGTGACTGTAGATGGTATGCCAGATCAGGTCCTATCACATTGCATATTTGTCTCTGTTTATCCCTTGTTTGCTGTTTAGGATTGAGTTTCTGGTTCCTTATAAAATCTTTCATTTGCTTTTACTGTCAGTAGCCCTTTGCATCTTAGTGGCATTATCAGCTTGCTTGGGGTGAATTGATTTTTTTTTAATTGGTCAATTTCTCCATACATTTAGCCCTGACAAAAGAAGAATTGTAAGGACACTAGAAAAACTGAATGGAAAACTTACAAAATATTACTTGTCTATCATATTCAATGAAACATGCATGCATATATATATATATACATTTTCTTTTTCACTGGTAACACAACACTGAGTTTCATGCATGTTGCAATCATCAGGTACTGATTGAAAACTAACCCTTGTAAAAATTTAAATGTTGCTATTTGTACCATACTGTTATGATAGGGAAGTAATACATAGGGGGTTATACATAAAAAGAAACAACACTATACACTTACATACATCCAAATACAAATATGAAGGGTGTTCCAATAACTTGGATCAATTTTAAATGTGAATTAAGTTTAAGCATCTAATAATTTTTTCTTTTTCTTTCAGATTTAACAACTTAAGTCTTTGACAATTTCAACCAGGGAATGTTTAACAACCAAACAACATATTAAAGTTATCAGAGCCTATTATGAAAATGGACGTTCAAACAGAAATGCAATGAGAAGTTTCCAGGTCGAATCATCTCTTGACACAGCGAAGTCAATTGGCCACCATAACCGTGCAACTTGACAACTTTAGATTTCTTCCTTTGGGGTCATCTCAAAAGTAAGGCCTATGCCAACAAGCCAACAACAATTCAACAGCTGAAGGATGAGATAATAAGGCATATTGGTGAGATTGAGGAACAACTCTGCAGAGACGTCATCAAAGATTTTGACTATCAAGTGAAGATGTGCTTTTGAAGCCTTGGCAGACATTTGGAAGATTTATTTTTCACACATATTGCCATGACTTACATAACATGATCCAATAAAGAAATAAATAAATTTTCACCAATAACACTGATTTACTTACTGCTGATTTTGATCTGTCTTAATGAAACACGCTATATAAATATAATCTAAATACAAATACACACATCTTATATTATAATACATATATACACACAAATATCATTCACATATCCACATATACAAATATATAACTATATACAACCACTCTTTAATTTACAAGTATTTTTAAATTAAATTAATTTGAAAATACTTGTAAATTATGGCATTTTATTTGCTAAACATAAAATAATAAAAAATTTAATTTTCACTATATCCCCATAAGAGTTCAGTACATGGAATTCATTAATTCATTTATTTCTATGTTACACGGTCTTCCAGTGATATAGAAAAGCATTGAATACACAAAATGTAAAGAGCAACATTGCATTTTACATATATATATATATATATATATAATATTAGTGGTAAATATACACATACATATGCAATCATATATCTAAAATATAAATATATATACATACATACATACACATACATATATGTATAAAAAATAATTCCAAGAGGATAGAATCCAGGTAGAACTCAATGTTCAGGACAGAGTAAGGATATAATAAAAAGACTTAAACACTAATATTCCATGGAATATTAGTGTTTAAGTCTTTTTATATATATATATTAAGTCTTTTTATATATATATATTAAGTCTTTTTATTGTATATATATATATATATATATATATATATATATATATATATAATAAAAAGACTTAAACACTAATATTCCATGGAAACACTAATATTCCATGGAATATTAGTGTTTAAGTCTTTTTATTATATATATATATATATATATATATAATAAAAAGTTATATATAACTTTATAAGTTATATATATATATATATATATATATACTGGACTCTCCCGTCATATTTGACATATGAGGGTCAAGCAGCTCAGTTCCTAGGAACTGACAGCCCAGACACCAGCACATATGATTTGATTATAGAGGTGAAGGCTTTATGCAGAACCAACCAAATACAGAGGCCTGTGCACTAAGTGCCACAAGGTCCCCAAACAACCCTCTGCAGGTTTTGAATTCAGAGTTGTCCTTCTCCTAGACAAGTTGCCATCCAAGGCTATAGAACCCAGTCTGCCCTGCTATTTACCCATAGCTGGAGGGAGAAGAAGAAGATTAATACCTTTCCCAAGGGTATTAGCACATAAATGAATCTAATGTATTTGACTGGAATTTGAACTTGGTTCTCCAATTCCTCAATCCAAGTCACTATCCACTACTCCACCATGCCTCCATCTGAGTATGCTTCATCCAGACGGGCTTAATCACAAATTTAGCAACATAGATAGAATTAATATATAACCCCACAAATCAGGACCTACCTACATTTCCCACCCACACAAGACAGACATACTTGCAGAGATGTTGAGGCCTCACACTTATACTCACACCCATACTAATATACACACTTACATCATACTCACTCACTCCCTAATGAGCCAAATGATAACACACACCCATACTAATATAGACACGTACACACATCATACTCACTCACTCCCTAAGAACCAAATAACACACACACTTAACAGAGACACATCCCCTTTCCAGGAACCAATAAAACTGTCAAAATGACCAAGGGAATTCAGAGCAGCATGAATCCATCCATCTCTTATCTTAAATAACAACTTAAAAGAGACTGTTTGACCAATACAAGGACTGACCAAAATTCATGTTAAAAAAATTAAAAAAACAAATGAAAACTACAGATAAAGTACATTTTCTCCATCAAGTCATTCATTTCTGTAGTTCACTGCTACTAACAATCAGAAAATTTTTTTCTCCTGATGATGGCCATCTTGGCCGAAACTAATCGAGGAATTTAACTGGAATAATAAAAACGAAAAAATATCAATATACAACCCAGTGTTCAAAACATATATATATATATATATATATATATATATATATATATATATATATATGGTTTTGATTTTACTGACCCAAGTTGAACATTTACTAATCACTGCCAGTTTGTAGATTACAATTTTGAGAATCACTGATCTTGATATTAATTCAAACCTGTTTCTAAAGATATCAGCAAGCCAAACTAAAGACCTTAAAAAACTAATCACCACAGTCTCTATGTGACTTTATCATTGCTTTAGTTAAAATAATGTCGGATGTTTATATTTTAAACATTCATCTCTCTTAAGTTCACAGAATCTATAAAATATATGCTATATTTAACTGAACATATGTTTTTACTAAGTCAGACACTCAACCATGAAATCACTGCTTGCCATCTTTGATGCACAGTAGGCAATAAAAAACATTTAAATATTTCCTCTAATGATTGAACAAGTTATCTTGATGTTTGCATGAGTTGAGTTTTATCTTATTGACCTGATTTATTCGTAAGCTTTCATTTCATTGGTCAATTTTGAATATTTTAATTTTAATTATACAAACTGAAAATATTTGTATTAAAAAGATCTAAGTATTTCATTACCCAGATAATTAACTCTGAAAGGCTTTTGTGTTAAAATTCCAGCATTCATATTTACATCATTCATAAACAGGGATAATGTTTATGGAATGCTGTTTTAAGATATGTTAGAAAAAACATTTTCACTATTATTATTTTATTATTAGTTTTACTCCAACTTATTATTGTTGCTTTTTAGATGAAGCATATTCACTATTATTATTTTACTATGTTTTACTTCATCTTGTTATTGTTGCTTTTTTACATTAAACATTTTCACTATGATTATTTTATTATTAGTTTTACTCCATGTTATTATTGTTGCCTTTTACATTACATATTTTTGTCATATAGGAATAATGTCACTGCCGACACTTGGGTTTGAACATGAATTGCCAGAGATCAAGTAAAGTCGACCTCATCTTGAAATAATTAGATCATGTGATAGGTAAATGAAGAATATATATATAGGAATTAGCAGCGTCTGACCGAGTGTTGTTCGAAGGCATTACTATTATTGTAACTGTGATTTACTAAGTCTTTCCTACAAATGGGCATTACAAACATTTTGACTATTATTATTTTATTAGTTTTACTTCATCCTCTTATAGGTGCTTTTTACATTAAATATTTTCACTATTATTATCTTATTACTAGTTTTACTCCATGTTATTATTGTTGCCTTTTACATTAAATATTTTCACTATTATTATCTTATTATTAGTTTTACTCCATGTTATTATTGTTGCCTTTTACATTAAATATTTTCACTATTATTATCTTATTATTAGTTTTTCTCTATTTTAGAATTGTTTCTTTTTTAATGAAGTAATTTCCCTATTATTATTATTTCATCACTACCTTTACTCTATCTTATTATTGTCACTTTTTATATTAAACATTATCACTATTCTTATTATCATCTTTACTCTATAGTGGTATAGGGCTTAGGGGTTAAAATGAAGAGTTGATTTACCCACACCAAGAAGATTAATGGTAAGGTTTTCATTGGTCCAAAAACAATTTCACATATGCTCACAAATTTATTTCCTTTTTCTTCCTCAGTGCTCCAAATTTGAAGGTGAATGGGTGAAGGGAGTTATTATTATTTTGTACTGACTATAATTCCATCTTATTAATATTTCCTTCTATATTAAACATTAACACTATTATTTTATGATTTTTATTTTCACAATTATTATTTTATCAGTTTTATTCTCTCTTGTCGCTTTTTAGCTGACACATTTCATAATTTGATAAAAATGGCTTAAAGCAAATGAAGCCTATAAGTCTTAGTAAGTACCATACTTCTTCATCGACTGCTGCTACAAAATCATAATGTACTGTACCAAAATAAAAGAGGACTTTCAACAACAGCAAAAATTAAAATGGATAGCACATTTAATGCAAAGAGAAAATAATTACATAATTAAGATGTTAATGTTCAACACTGCTCTGACAAGCTACTTTGGCTAATTCCCAAACTGCATTTAATTTAAACATGCTACTAGGTTAATATCTCAGTCCCACCCTTTCACTGTCAAAATGGTTAAATGTACAGTGTAACTCGGATATAAGAGAGTTGTCGGGACCGGAGAAGGAGTCTCTTATATCCGGGTTTGGTCTATTATATATACATTAACACAGGCTCTAATTTGGGACCAGAGAAAATTTCTCTTATATCCGGTTTTTTCTTATATCAGGGTCTCTTATATCCGGGTTACACTGTATCTGTCTATTCTAGTCTGATAGCTTCATGCCTTGCACTTCTCATCTGTGGAACTCCCTTCCTCTTACTTGTTTCACTGATAGCTATAATCTCCAAATATTCAAATGCAACGTCAATTGACATCTCCAGATGCCTTGATCTACTCCCTGTCCTTCTCTTCATCCTTTCCCCTATCATGCCTCTTTACCCTTGCTTCCACTCCCCATAACCCCTTGCGTGCTAGTGGCATTCCTGCCTTGCTTGGGGCAAAAAGCTTTAAAAAAAATCTTAAGCAAAAGATTAGGAAGGAAATGCACATCAATACTGGAAAGAGTGATAACAGTGATCTTGAGAAAAATATTTTCCTGAAAAACTGATTTAATAGAAAGATTTTATAAATTTCAACTACTATAGTCAATGAAAGCCAAATATTTCCTTATAAGGAAATACATAATATTACCATTACATTAGAAATGAGGAGGAGAGGTACTAGACTTTGATCACAGGGAGTGAAAGAAAGTGCAATTCATTTAGCACTGGCTGCTTGGTCAATGAATGCCAAATGTTTCCTTATAAGGAATCAGCTAATATTACCATTACTGTTATTTACTTTTATTATTATTTCTTTTTATCACAAAATTCTTGGTTGTATTTCACTTCTAAAATATATAGCATAAAATCAGAAATAAAGGGGAAGCTTCCATCAAGGCTTAATTTTGCATCTCACATCTCAGGAGCTTTTCTTTCAAAGACATTGCTTTAATTGCTTTGGTCATCATTCTGCCATCCCTTTCTTTCCAGTTTTCTATGCCATTTTATTTTTTTGCTACTACTTCCCAAAGTTTAAGATTTGAGTGAGGTGTGTTAAGACTTAAGAAAGCTTTATTGAGCTTGAATAGGGATGCATGGTTAGATTGTTTATTTATAGTATCTAAGAGAGAGAGAGAGAGAGAGAGAGAGAGTGTATGTGTGTGTTCTTTCAAGGGAGACAATCATCATCAAAAGAAGTAACTCCTCGGTGAGTTTAAGCCCTCTTGGAAATACCTTCTTTATTTTTTACTGTTTGTTCTTGCTGCTGAAGAATTGACCCAGAATATTAGGATAAAAACAAGAATAAGATAAAATTTAATAAGGTACAGTGTTCAAACCACATACAACAGGACCCTCACCCAGCTTTCCAGCAACAAGCCAATGTTGTGTTTCCATTCTTGTTTAAACAAGCTGGGATGGCCTGCTGCAAGCTCACAAGGAAATGGAATGTTAAATTAAACAGTGCAGTGAGAAATGAGAACTAAAATCATGTTTCCACTATATTTAGGTTTTTATTCCAAGCTTCACTTACTTGGTCTGGGCAGGTAGGTAGGTAACACTTGGGACACCTTCTGCCATGGCAAGCAAAAAGATCAACTTTTCCCTTTGATTCTTCCTCCTACCAACTCTCTGGCAACTCAAATGGGCAGCATCAGAACTACCTAAAGGACTGTCTTCTGTGAATGGGTGGTCAAGAACTCAACCCAATCCATCAATGTCCAGTTTATTGCTGCTTGATCCTAAAGTTTTTCATTTATTTATTTTTTATCCCCTTTCAATTGGCCTTTTCTGTTACACACATAATAACAGATACCGGTTTTGTATTGTGCACAAATAATTAACTTGACAGTGATTGTTGCTAACAATTAAAAGTTTCTCAAAGGAAAACTGATTTTTAAAAGGAAGAACAACAACCTGCATTTGAAAAATACATTTTCCTACAAATATTTCACACTGAATCATTTCATTCTTTCATTTTTTGTTCATTCATAAAAATACTATCTTTCAGTCAAGTGGTTAAATGTTTTGAAGACCATACCTCACAGACCTTACTGCTGGTCATAAAAAAAAAAAAATTGAGACCAATAGAAAATCTCACACCTTACCCATCCAATGTTAGTGTCCCAATCATAGTGTCACAGCATAAGAAATAAAGTGATTGTCATCAAGACTGGAAGATTCACTGAAGTATTCCAAATTGCACAGAATAAAACATTTCAGAGAAATAGTATTTATAAGTTGTTAACCTTTTGTAATACAACAAATTGCATCACACTTATTTCAATTAACCATGTTACTTAGAATGATTACTTCACTACTTATTTTATAATTTATCTAAAACAGTAAATTGGTTAGTGCGTTACTAAAATGAGAGTTTTTCAAACCTTATAAAAGTGGGTTGATAACATTAAATTGAATGTCAAAAACTTGGAATAATGCAAATTTATTATTATTTATTATGAATTTAAAATTAATTTAAATTTATTATAAATAAATACAAATTATTTATAAGATTTATTATATATATTTTGTTGAGTGTTTTTGCAAATATTACTTTCCTTGGCTTGCCTAACTTCTTTTTCTTCTATCCAACAAGGAGAGCTTTCACTCTTGCTGCACTCTCGTCCTTTGATGTTTTCTTGTAAATAATGCCCATAGCTGTCATGTGAAGACCACAGTGATTTTTCAAATCAAATCAATTTTTTTCTTTTATTAAAGTTATCTTTAATTGATAAAGGGTTGCAAAAATATAAAAACAATCTTAGTAGCTGCCTATAAAAAGGCACTGTCAGTTATTTACAGCTGATTTGTTTAAATAATGCACTGAATATTGTTTGCATCATGTGGCAATAATTGTAAGTAAAATGACAGACTAAAATAAGTAACCAAGTAACTGTTTTAATAATAAGAAGAAAAAAACAAATGCTATAAAAATAAAGAAATACTTGAAACTTCAATAGGTGATGCAAAGTGAATATTCATAGCCAACTTTACACTTTGATAATTCATGGAAAGAAGTCTTGAATATGTTACAGCATTCCAGTCCTAGGAATTTAATACTTTTCACATATATGGATGCTGGCATTATCTTATCTTTATGAGATAGGAAACTGTTTTTTTTTATTTTTATGATGCAATACACAGAGAGTCAGAAACATTTCAGTGTCTGTTTTTTCACTTTCTTTAATATCCAATGTTTCATCTTAAATATAAACTGATTAATGTTAATAAACTGTTAAGATAAATGAACCAAATAAATACGGATATAAACTAATTATATTCAAATTTAGACCAGAGGTCTTTTAATGAAATCTTTTCTTTTCAGTCAATTTGAATATTGTTATGTTAGGTATTCTCTCTGACAGATGTAGTCTTATCAAGAGAAGATAACTCTCCCATATGTATAGCAATACTGCCTTTTATACAGTAACTCATTTACATATCACTACACCTCCCTGAATCTAAGAGGCTTTATACCTTTAGTTGATCTTTGACTTTTACAAACAACCCTGGAAGATCTGTCTATATCTCTGGGATGAGTTATTATGATTACTTACATTATTTAGACTGTCATCCTCATCTTTATTGCCATATTCACAACGTTTCAGCAGTTGTACACTCTGGCCTTCTTCAGGTGATTGGAATTCTAATCACCTGAAGAAAGCCAGAGTGTACAACAGCTGAAACGTTGGGAATATAGCAATAAAGATGAGGATAACAGTCGGAATAATGTAAATAATGTAAGTAACCCCAGGAGACATAATCCGTCTCTCAGAGTCAGTCTCTTTATTTCTTTTTATAGGAGATCTAGGTCTTAACTGATTCTCCTCATGTGTATCATCATGATATCTCCGGTCACTTTCATCCACAGATTGTTCCTCATTCCTGGATATGCTCATTCTCTCCTCCCTCTCCTGTTCTTCGCTTTCATATCTCTGGTGGTCTTCCAGATCACTCTCAATACTGGATTCATTCATCTATTTGTGTTGTCTGTTCTTCTGCTACTTCTTCCTCCTCCTTTTCCATAACTACATACTCTCTTGTGGTTCTAAATTGGTCTTCATGAGCCAGTATGCCAGCTGTGTTAAATCCCTTTTGCACCACAAAATTCACCTTTTCAGGACTTGAATCCTTGTCCTTTCTGTACCACACACTTTCATTCATTGCAGCTCTTGTCTTCCCATCAATGCAGATGGGCTTTGTCTTCTGCCTGCATGCAGAATAGCTCTATGACTTTTGGAGTAGTCTGGGTAAATAATGCTATATATCATTATCCACTTGAAAGAATGCTTTCAATCCCATTTTTATCACTTAAACCATTCTTTCCACAATTCCATTTGACTGTAGGTGGTAAGATTGTGTTTTGTATGGAATACAGCCAATACGCTTTAACCATGCACATAAACTTTCTTCACAAAACTCAGGTGTGTTGTCAGAGATCGAGTGTTGTATCCTTAAAGAGGTTACAAACAGACAAAGGTGTTACTCAAATGAAAGGAACAGCAACACATGCGTAGATGAAAGAAGAGAGATTTATTGTAAAAGAGAATACACTACTGAAAGACAGGGAATCGAGTAGAAGGCTAGTAATTCTTGAAGCAAGTTTGCCAGGTATATCCTGTGCTTACTATATATATCTACTGATATAGTCAGTCCACATAGGCGACAGGGAGCATAGGACATTCCATTACAACACCTGAGCTAATTTTCCCATTAAATTTTACTCAATACCTCTTCTTTTTGGGGTCAGGACATAATTGACTTTTTTCCTCTTCCTAGTATTTTTCCATCTCACCACCACAATGGGTGAAGCCCAATTGCTACTACCCTGGCTAATTTCTAATATTCCTTGTTCCACTATTTTGATCAGCTTAGCAACCACCAAGGGTAGCATGTGAAGAGGAATTTTTCAGGTTTGAAAATACATGGGTTGACTGCTTTCTTTCAGCTGAATACTTGCCTTGCATTCCTTTAATAATCCAATATCTGGTTCTACCGACTTCATGGAATTTACTAGTTTTGATGTATC